>CM075190.1:26521917-26976917 GCA_037577475.1 Chaunax sp. Z400
CAAGCCTTCATGATACTGTACGTGACTGATTTCATTGTGTGTGAATATGTAAAAAGAATAAATGAAAAAAAGAAAAGGAAATATTGTGTTTTTGTTTTATTGTGCATAATTTTCAGAGAAAAATGACTGTGGAACAAAGAAAGTGTTTCTTCCTTTAGGGGTCATTAAGCTTAATTTGTTTCAAGTCTTAACTCAAATATTTAAAGGCTAAAACGAAATTCTTGGTGCATTTACAGATGAAACTGTTTTAAGAACAGAGACAAATTTAGACAGACACAATTCTTTAATTATGACAGAAATACAATGACACAACGCTATTCAAATGATCTGGTCTTTATTATTCAACATGTTACAAAAAGCCCAGAAAATTTTAAGTCTTACCAACAATAAAATCAATTGGTAATTCATCTATCATTTACAGAGATGTTGAGCTCAAAGTTTGACTCATTTTAGATGTTTTGAATATAGTTACAAACACTGGACTCTAGGAGCGCTGTATTGAAATTGAAATCACGAAAAATATTAATAAAACCAGTGAGAAAATAGAACCAAAGTGATAAGGCAACAACTAATAAACATACAAATGATTGTTTCAGTCAAAACACTCGGTTCAAACTATTTGGCTAGTATCAGAAGACCTGGAACAAATCTGAATATCATCAACCAACAATAGTAATAAAATACATACATTTACACAGTCTAAGGATCTACATAACAGAATGAAACCAGCATTTAATAAATATGCAGCATATAAAACATCAACAGCATTACTGTCTATCAGCTGCACATTATTCCTCCATTGCTGTTGTGGGATCCTCCTCTGTTTGGTCCCAGTGTTTCTTCAGACGGCTCTGTGTTCTGAAACAGGGGAACATACTGTGTGGGCTCGTTCTGGAGGCGAGCGGTTTTTCTTGCGTAGTACCTCCTGGAGGCGGCTCTCCACGCCTCCCTCTGCAGCATCTGAGACTCATCTGGTAACTCCGATATCAGCATCCTCCTCCTCTTATCCAATACAGAGATGGGTTGTGAGTAGTGGGAGTCTGTAATGTGGGGAAAGGGAACGGAGTGTGAGGGCTTGGCCTGTTGGCGGGCTATTTTCCGGGCATAGTACCGCCTGGAAGCAGCTCTCCAGGCTGCCCTCTTCAGTTTCTGGACCTCCTCTGGCAGCTCTGACATCGGCACGCTCTTCTTCTTGTTCCTGAGGAGGTGAAGAGGTAAGAAAGGACCACAGAGATGAGTAGATATTCATTATAGTTGAACATTTTCCTGTGAAGAAAGTACACTAGCACAACATGTTGTCTATAAATGGTTAATTATCCACAGAAAACTAACTAAATAAAGGGATTCCAGGTGGACTATGGATGACATGAATGAGTCAACTGTAGGCTCTATTTGTATCTATGAAATATCCCACCTCTGGTGTTCTCCCTCAGACATGTGATGACCTTCTGGGTCTGCATGAGGATTCTCCCCATACTTTCTTCTCTCTCTGTCCTCCAGTTTTCCTAACGGGATCAAACGAGATTAACATTTTATCCGCCGTACAACCACACCGCCATGCTAAAACATTTTTCAGTGACAGCATTTGGCAACATTGTGCCAAAACAATACTAGAGTTTTTGGCTTGAATCCACCTTCATACTCAACTTGATTGAAGATAACCATGTAAGGACATTATCAAATGCAACAGTAATCAGTTTTTACACAGTACTCAGCAGCCACATAAAAGCCTTCCCTTGAAAATGAGCATCACTGCAAAACTAGATTTTCAGTCCTGTAAATGGGGAATGGTGGTAATAAATTTTAACTAATGTCTTTAAGTAATGTGTGTAATTAGTAAGGCTATATCATAAACACTGAAGTTACTTAAGACTATTCAAGTGATACACGTTTACTGTCATTGTTATTCTATGAGCTACACTATAATCAATGACATGTTTATGAATTCACTGTTGAAAGAAAAAAACATTTGTGAAGGACATGTTTATTAGATGTGAAAATAGCAGAGAATTCTCTCTGACCAATCAGTGGTCTGCAGTGTTTTCACGTCACCTTTTAGTACCTGCTCAGCTTTTCTGGTACCTCGACAGAAGTGATGCCAAAAAAAGGTACAGGTACAGTGTAGTGGAAAAATGACTTGAAACACCTTGGCGTCTTGAATACTGTGACAATAAACTCTCATACACAGTAATTTTTAGGGGAAAAAAGGACTATTTCAGAAATTTGGGAAAAGAAATAGAAAATTCCTACAGTAGATCAGATTCTGCATAGAATCTGCTGTTACCCATTCAGAACTAGGAATTTTAACAACAGAGGGACCTGATGAACTTCAACCTAGAGTGGAAAACATGAAAGTACCTCATGAGGTCAGAAGAATTCTCTTAAGCTGCACCTCTAACAGCATATACTGTACTTATTGACAAAAATCTGACTTTTCATGCAGTTAAATGAGCATAATTATGATTTAAATCACAGTTAAAGAGCCCAAGAAACAGTCCAAATGTTTGATTATTTATAGTTTTAAATACTTGGTTAGGATTCTATTGATGTTTGATGACCAGCTGTAGTGTCACAGAACATCCCATGAGTGACATAATTTTTGCAATGCATGATAAGAATAACAGGTAGGATACATTACGTTTTTCACTGGGGCTCTCTTTGTACTGACATGGACTGCTTGTGCTCTCCTTATGCTCCCCGAATCCATCTTCACTAATGTCCCACTTGATGAGGAACGTCTCGATATCACAGGGCTCCTCTTTGACAATGAGGCTGCTGGGAGATGTGGGCAGATTCCTTGCTGCTTCCGATATGGCTGAGGACTCTGAGGAGTGGGAGGTGCAGCTCTGCTCCAGACCAATTCTGCTGGGGGATGATGGAAGAGCCGACTCGTGGCTTTGGGAGGAGACATGTGAGGGAGGTCTTGCAAAAAGTCCCACTGGGGAGAGAGGAGAGAGAAAATGGCACTCTCATGAGTGGAGGTAACAGATTGCATTTACTACTTTTGCTGTCAAGTGAGGCTATATTCTTGCTGCAGAATTACATTCAAGGGATTTAAAAACTACTAAATTTTTGGCACAATTTGAAATTTTCTTTTTTCTCTATTTTAAAATTAGTTGTACATCTATGTGTAGGGGAGGTGTTGCGATAATTCTCAACAAACAAGTTTTAGTCATGCTTGACTGATTTTTGTGGGTAGTTTTGAGTCTGAAAAACAAATTGTTTTGTGAAATAGCCACGATGGCTTCATCCAACTAATCCCAAATGACCGCTCCTTTGTTAAACTAACGCGTCCCTATAAAAAAAAGCGCAAAGATTGGGAAGAAAATGATACTGCTGGGATAACAGGACTGTATTTCTGCCATTGGTGGGGCAGGGCACCAGACAAGTTACCAGCGAATGCTCACCATTCCACAATAGTGCATCAGCATTATGTAGCCAGAGGAGGAACACCAGATCGGATAGCCTGGCCGACCACATACAACAACCCAGATCCGCCTGCTGTACCTCAAAAGCATACTCCAACTGGCCACAGCAGCCGAGACACCCATAATGGGCCTGTACATGCCAAAACAATAAGAAACCATCTGAGGTATGATGGATTTGGAGCATGATGACCTCACACTGGTGCTGTAATGACGGGACACCATTGTCGAGCCTGTGTGCTCTGGTGCACTGCTCACTGTCCAGAGGTGGAGCACTGCCCTCTTTTCCAACAAAACTAAGTTTAAGAATCAATGCTGTTGGGAACAGACTAATGATTGATGACTTAAAATGTTGCATACTCCAGTTGTCACATGATAACTTTATGGTGCTTACGTTTATGGTGTTGTTTTGTTTCTGTCTTTGTTTTTATTACTGATTAAATGTATTTAATCCTAAAAAGTTAAGCAATAAAACACTGGTTATTATTACACCACACAAGACGCCCCAATGAAATTTACAAAGAAACATTGCAGCACGCTTACAGGAGAAACTCATTTCACACTCCTGCTGCACTGCGGCCATGTCAGCGCCGATGCAGCTTGGTTCAAACCCGCTCTGCTCTGCCGTCTGTGGGTCACCAGCGGTCTGTGGTTCAGCGAGGCTGTGGGAGGCTGTCGCTTTTTCAAGCACCCCGCACGTGCATCCTTGTCGGCGCTGAATCTGAAGCTCGGGCTCTATCTCCTTGAGCCTGCTCTCCAGCCGCTGGATCTCTTTGTCCCTGTCGGCCACCATCCGTTGGAACTCATGAGTCCTGGCACTGTTTACACCGTACAGGACGTTTATTATCGAGTCTATCGCTAACCGGATGGCATTTTCCACCACAAGAGCTTCTTCGTCGCGCAGGTATGGGTGCAAAGTCCCGTTTTTGACCAAATTCATCTTTCAAATCGACCTGTTTTGATGCTAGCGAGCTGCTGTTATTTGCAGAGGGTCAGGCTAAGTTAGCATCGAGGGTATAAGCTATCAGACGATAAGGCTCACTGAGACATCAGCCGCTCACAAACAGTAGTCACAAACAACGAAGTAATGTTTACCACACGATTCCAAAGCTTTCTGTGATGTTAAACCGTATACAAATGCAAAGCTAGCTTCGTAATGTAGACCTGTATTTAGCTAATACCAGTAATGTATGTTTGCGTCTGTTTGCTTCCTTCTTCGTTTTCTTCTTCTGCAATGACATATCGGGTTTTGGCCGCAGCGCCATCTGGTGGCTCACACAGACACTACAAGCCAAGACGTGATAGTGTCCCCGATAGTGTGGCCAAAAAATAATTATTTTCGATTAGGGGTGTCTATAAACAGATTTATTTTTTTTTACCGACCTGCAGCAAAAAATGAACACAATACATACAAATAATAAAGCAATCAATATAGCTGGGTGGCATAGAGGGGCTGTCATTGGCATTGTGGCCTCACAGGAAATGCATGTTCTCCCTTATCTGTGTGGGAACAATCCGCCTCCGGGTGCTTCGGCTTCCTCCCAGAGTTATTGGTGAATTGGTGACTCTAAATTGTCAATACCAGCAATTCAGCAATTCAAAAATGGATGATGGTCCATGAAATATCTAAAAACCAGCTCTCTAGAATCAATAAAACAATTACAAAGCTTCATTAAGAAGTGGAGATAAAGTATAAAAACAGGCAAATAATTACTGTCCGACTGTACATTTAAAAAAAAACAACAACAACATTTCATACACAGTTAATGTGAAAATTATGCACGTTCATGTGTTGTCACATTCTGTAGTCAGTTGCAACTATGCACGTTCGCCAAGGCAGAAGGAACCTATTGCACCATATGTGCTGTGTTTACGTTGTCTTATGTCTCATAAAAGAGAGCTAATCAGGTGCGTTCAAATACATTTGGATGGTTTATACATTTTGTCTGGAATGTACACAAGAAACATAATAAATCACATAAGAGTCAATATGTGTGTATGTGAGCATGAAAGCATCAAATGTAATTATATCCAATACTATAGAAAGCCATTTGACCAGCATCACCAGTCTTGTGTATTTCTCCAAACCAACTGATCTTTTTTTAAAAATTTTAATTTTTTTTAGCTCTTATCCTCTTGCTGGGAATTAGATGTAATATTTAGTCTGCCTCCCTTGTACAGTAAAACAGGCGCAAAACCTTCCGCTGTTTTGTTGAGAATACAGTAATCATTATAGTTACATGGCAGCGGGTTGTCAACAACAGGACTGTTAGGTGAACTGCACTCTGGGCTTTGGGTCAGATCCTCACAGCTGCAGCCAGAGTCTGCATGGGTGATGCTGAAGAAATCTTTAGGTGGAGAGGAGGTAACTTCTACTTCTCTAAGGTCAATCCCCCAAACAGAGCAAGGCCACTTGGTGTAAGACATGTCCCCTGGACTATCCATAGTTAAAGGCTGGGAGACCTCATGTATCCCAGGTAAACCGACATAGGCGGTTTGACACTGAGTGAATTCCATTTGTGGTACTGAAGGGTTGAGGAAGTCCTGGTTCTCCTCTGGCTCCTTTGTTTTGGGCATCACCACAACAATCACAGCATCGGTTGTCAAGATCTCGTCAGTTTTGTATGTTAGCACAAATTTGCCTTGAGGTGAAAGCCACTCCTGCAAATTCAGTAGCAATGAGATACATCAGGTGCGATAAAGTTTCATGACTCATTTTCACTGTAACAGGTTATAGACAACATTCACATACCTCATGTCAACAGTTATTAGATTCACGATAATGCGAAAATGTAAAAAAAAAACAAAAAAAAACAGGCCCTATCTCGGAAGTGTTGAAGAAAAAAAAAGTGATCCTCAGTCCACATCTGTACCCGGATCTGCCTCAAAATGTAATTTAGACTTCCTTGGCCCCAGATCCACCCCTACACAAAATGTCATCAAATCCATCAACAACTTTTCACATTGGGGGAAGTATGAAACTAAAAAAATGAACACAAAAATATCCTTTTGGACTTCAATATGATTACTTCTGATAATAAACACATAGACTTCATATGTTTGCATGAAAGCTGAGTTGGCATGGTTTACAAAAATAAGACAATAAGACAGAAAGGCCACGAGGACACAGCTAACTCCTCACCTGGAGATTCCCATCATGTTGTTGGAAAAGAGGTTTGAAGAACGGGGCAGGCGACGGTATATGGGACAGAGTTTTTATCTTCTTCCTGTCGTACACATCATAAAACATCAAAACGATCAAATCTTATTTTAGGCTTGCAACCATTATCCAGAGCAGATAAAGTATGACAATCTTAGATTTCTCCTTTCACCAACACCTCAACATACAGGTGACTTACCTTGTTGTGGGACTGTAGAATACAAACAGTAGGACTCCAACAGCCACAAACACTGGACCCAGAGATTTGGCCAAAATGGCTAATGTGTTAGCTTGTCCTGAGGAGGTGTTAGGAAATAACACAGAATTAGTCAGTCATTCCACAGAGATAATGATCAGATGGCTGAATTATTGTGTCACTCTACTCTGTATGTAGGTGGTGATAAAAAAGGAGGATGTGGTTTTGCGTGTAGGTTTGTGTAAGTATAACATTATAGTAGCCTATAACACTCTTGACAGAACTGAGACACACATCATTCATGGATGACAAAACCTTATATCCAGTGGAAGACAGCAGGGTGCAAATTTACATATGGGTCAATGACATTACGAGCATAGTTTTTGGTTCTGAGTGCATTATTTCTTTTTAAAATAATTTAATCAAACCATGGAATATATCACTTTATTATATAAAATATGTTTAGTTTGACTACATTTTCAGTACATTCAAATAATATATATTACTTTATATTTTGGCATCTCAAACCCCCAAAATGTCAGGTGGCGCAATCATCCGAGAAAATTAACAGCCTAAGAAAACTAATAAAAATGGTGTTTTAATGATAGTAAATCCAAAATAAAAGACTATGGCTTGATTTTATGTTTGAAATCTCTCAAATAAACCAAATTGTACAATTACCCATAGTTTTCAAGCTTGTTGAGATGACTGAAAAACGTTTGTGCGGCAACTTGTATATGTTCTCGAATGTCAGGGTGGCACAACCATACAAATCCGAGTTTACTTGCGAAGGGAAGAGGTTATAACAAGTACTGAAGACAAAACATCACTTTACCTTCTCCTGCTTCATTTTTCCAGCATGTCGATGGACTCCAGTCACTCCAAGTTCCTTCATAATCACTGTTCCCCGGTATGGATTTCACTTTAATACAACATGTAGCATCTGGTTTGAGCTGTGATCTTGGAACGAATAGATACTTCTCATGTGAGTTTGGATTGAGAATCTGAGGACAAGTAGAAGCAATCAGATAAATGATTTTTGTTTCTTGTTGTAGAAAAACACGTTGTTCAAGGTGTAACGGTTCCTCTTACGTTGCTCTCTTTGCTGTGACATTTC
Organism: Chaunax sp. Z400; assembly: GCA_037577475.1. Taxonomy (NCBI): domain Eukaryota; kingdom Metazoa; phylum Chordata; class Actinopteri; order Lophiiformes; family Chaunacidae; genus Chaunax; species Chaunax sp. Z400. Next base: position 26,529,816 of record CM075190.1, read on the forward strand.
TGCAGTGAGAGTTGATAGTTAAGTTGATCAGCTAGGTACCGATGGGTTTCATACCCACTTGTCCAAGTGAAGTTGTAAGTCTCTGGTGATTGTTGGACTTCAGCTTGAAGCGGGGGTGTCAGCTGAACTGATGACAAACGTTCATCAAATCATATCAAGGTTACATATATATAGATTTTTCTAATACATTTTGTTAAGACATTACCAAATATTTGTTGTTTAGCGTGTCTCATGAATAATAAAGGTACTATACTATGGAAACATCTTTTTTATTTTTTTATTTAGTGTCATTTTATGGATGCAATATCACACAGACACATCTACATATACATGCATGCAAAGTATCAATGATAATTCATGCTTACTGTTCAGTGATGGTTCAAAATTTTCGTTTAAGAGATTGCAGCCAGAGTCACCACAAACTTGTATGTTGTATTCATCATAACTGACAAAAGTACCGTCTTTGAGTTTACAGACACAGCTGTAAGTATTATTCATTACAGTAAGAGGGCAGGAGATCTCCATCCTACAGATTAAAAAAAAAACATTTAGGAAATTAAGTAAATGAAGTAAGAGTAATATTTTCATTAATGCATATAATGTTGCAAGAAGGTAAAGTACAAGCTGTTAGTATGATTGAATTTCAGCCTGTAGGTTGACCGTTCCACTGGATCACCAGTGATGTTCAAGACACAAGTAACTGTGTTCCAGAAGGCGCTCACACATGAATGTCCATCCACTGTGGAAGTTAGAAGAAAAGATCATCGACATGACACCATTTATGATATTGCAAAATCAATTTATTGAAGTCGCACAAGTGCCTGCCATCACATACATGTGTGCAACACCAACATTAAGTCGATTTTCTCACATACAAAGTAATCCAGTTGTGAGAAGTATTCAGATCCCACAAGTTAACCATACAAAGAAGAGAATCTCATCGCATGCATTAAAGCATTTCGCTCAGGGTGAGTTGAGAAGTAAAAACATCAGACAGTCATCAGTCCAGACAGGAGAGCAGTACCTCTGAGGCAGCTGGTCACTGCAAGGAGGCTGGAGCACCAGTACATGAACAGGAGGTGCAGACGCCTCATGTTTCTTTTGAGAAGAGCGTCACACTGTGGATATGATAACACACATTTAAATATACTCTTTAGTCGCTTCTAGAATGTGTTCTTCTACACAACAACTTTTGTAATACAATTTATCAGTCTTTATTCACTTTGTCTTTCTGTAACACACACCTGTGACATATATATATATATATATATATATGTACATATGTATATATATATATATATATATATATACATATGTACATATATATATATATATATATATATATATATACACATATACTGTATATGTATGATTTTATATATATATATATATATATATATATATGTACATATACTGTATATGTATGATTATATATATATATATACATATATATATATATATATATGTATATATATATATAATGTCAAACAAATTCACAAATGTAATAATATTTCTTAAGTTAACATTATTTGAAAAAGACAAGAAAATCAACATTTGCAATGGAAGCTATGATTTGATGTGGGGTGGATGGAAAAGTGCTCTTACCTTGGGGGATGTTCTGCTGCTACTGATGTCTCAGACAGTGAATGACACACGGCACTGCGGTTCACTTATCAATGGCTCCATCACAGGAAGTCAAACCTTTTTCTTTCTTTTTTTTACATGACAGTCTTTTTTCATTGATCATTTTGGCTTAGTTTTTAACACATGTTCTTGTTGTTTGTTCACAGAACCAGTGACGCAATTTAGCCTCTTTTGGACTGAAGGGAATTTCTGTTTCCGTCATGCAGCATTTTGACTTGTAGTGCTGCCTTTGTGATAAAAAACAAACAAACAAACAACTTAAATGGGTATCCATTCATGTTTTTTTGTTGTATTGGATTATACATGTTCATATTATGTTCATGTTTATGTTGTAATTATAGGTTTTTAAGCACCCGCTTTGTCAAAATCACATTTATCGTTGTGAAAAGCACCACACCTCCTCTTCTTTGGAGACGAAGAGATGGTGACTTCTTTCGAAAAGGTATTTCCACATTTGTTCTTGTCAGCTGGTTTGGGATCTTGTGACTGGAAAATAACATACAGTGTAGTAATCATGCAGTGAGCCATTATGTCTTGTACAGATGACTCTATTTTCACTTCCCAATTCATTTACTCCTTTAATTGGTCACTTGCTTACATATAAGCTGACAACACAGACAGCAGCTGTAAAAAGTACATTATGAGATAAATAATCACACCAGATCACATGTATACCAGGGAATCTGCTTCCATCATATTGCAACTCATTTTTTAGGGCTGATACAAGTTGATCTATAGACCACTTTAAGTGGATAACCAGTATCTGATGAGTACATGCTTAGGGCAACATGAGCAGTTCAGGTAATGACTCAGTGACAATGTGGCAACATGCAGATAGTAACTCGTGAGTCATATGAACAAACCCAAAATAAAAGCATAATGGTAGTCATATTCCTTCTATTTTAGGACAGGTTTGTACTTATTGTTACTTAACAATACATCATGATGTATGTGCAGAGTATGACATCAGATGACTGTCCTCAGATTAATTTGTTTCAAAATTTAAACAATCAGAAGCCCAACATCAGAAAAACATGAAGGAACAGACAGACATCGGATTGCAAGATGATGCCCATTCACAGCTACATCTGCACTTGTCATCTCTTCCTAAGACATTTTTCTTACAACTGACAGTTATTTTCCTCTTCTGCATTTGTTGCCTTGGAAAAAAAATTGCTTGCTGAGAAACCACATAAAAAATCTAAACATATGATATTAAACCTGCTGATCAGTCTGAAAGATGAACCTCAGCTCACTTTGTCATTGATTTCTATGTGATGCAGTGCAGATAAATAACATCAACTATAACAAACAGCTGCACTCTATTTGAACATGGATTTTATTAATTTGTTTAAAAAAATGATTAAGTTGTGTTGTGGAACATGAATGTTGTGGAACATGTAGTAACAGGTTGATTGGTGTATGGTAAAAAAAAAAAACAACAACAAAAAAACAAGACTGCAAGATAATTAGCTACCAGGGAAACTCTGGACCCAGAAAGTAAATGAGCCACACATACAGCATCCATCAGGAACCCTCAGGTACACTGTTAGATATCAATAATCACTGATGTTCAAAATTACATTTGCTCCTTCTAAAATAATGATTTTGCTAATATTTCCATGTTTTCCTCAGTAGAAAACTGCCCTTCCACAGTTGTGTTTGTGCATTAGAAATAGAAATATGATTAAAAATATTCTTTGCAAATCTTCTTCATAGATCTCAAGGTGAAAGAAGAGATAGTAGAAGCATGTCTGGCATTTTTCTCCACTTCCCTGCGATGAAAGAGGTCAGGGCCACAGACATAACGGATTTCTTGCTTTTACAGATGTTATAAACATTTGCTCAAACTGTGCTTTTTTTCCTGACATTGCACAAAAAAAGGACAGAAGCTTGAAGCGGTTACTGACAAAATGCACGTGCAAGGAAAACCAACATTATCAGACATCTTGATAAGGAGCATGCATGCTGGTGCTGCAGTACAAGCTAATCAAGCATGCATGAACATGACAATACAAAGCTCTAGACAGTGACAAAAATGCAGCAAATTAATAACTGTGATTCTGTTTTGCGTGTGCATGTGTCCCCGAGTGTCCCACTGGAAAAAGGGATATATGATCTATTAATAAATTAATAAATAAATAGAAAATTTAATTTAACAAGCTACATAAGTAAAAAATTATTCCATTTGAATGTCCTTAATGTCCTTATTTCCTGTTTATTAAATTTAAATGATCAATTAAAAGTTGATGGACAGATCTGAATATTATTCAACACCCCAAAATATAAGTAGAATATTGGCATACTCTGGTCTCCATACATGTCATCCCCCTCTCTATAGCCAAATCTGCCTTGTTTCTGAGAAGTGTCTTTTAGGAGCAAATAATACAGTAAGAAATGTTTTTAAGGGCAACATGGTGGTGTAGTGGGTACCCTGTAGCACTGTTGCCTCACAGTAAGAAGATCCAGGATTCAAATCCACCTGTATCTGTGTGAGTTACCTCCGGATACCCCAGCTTGCTCCCACAGTCCAAAAAACATGGGATATTTGTGACTTAAAATTTCCCATAGGTGTGAATAGTTGTTTGTCTTTCTATGTATGGCCCTTTGATGAACTGGTGACTTGTCCAGGGTGTACCAATGTCAGCTGGGATAGGCTCCAGCCCCGCCCGTGAACCTGCACAGGATAAGCGGCTATAGGAGATGAGTGGATGCTTGTAAAACAAAGAAACCTGACTATATACAGGAGTGCAAATCATGCAACCAAAACATTTCAAGATGAACAAAATATACAAGATGATATACTGAACAATTGACACTTCCAATGTACTTTTACTCAAAGTACATTTCCTGGAAATGTCAGGAAATAGTTAACATACATTCCTCACAGCACTTTAAATAGTATTTGTGGCATCATATCAACAATCATTGTGTTTGTTGGAGTTCACTCTCCGAGTGGCTAGCGTGTTCTTGAATAGTGCCGCACGCCATCCACTGCTTAACGTAGTTCGAATTTAAGACGACGTGTTCATGAAATGGATCAGAGTGTGTCTGCTCTGCTCTGTTTGAGCCTGAGACTCCGGGGCTGCTGCACTCCCCAAACCCACTGTCGATGGTGTCCAAGTCCACGTGAGGGTAGCCATCCTCTGACTGCTCGTTGGACGCAAACGAGTCAAGTGACACCATCTCTGGTTCAATAAGCTGGGCATGGGACTGAAAGCTTTTATTTTCCTCTGATAAGTCATTAGATATTTGGTTTTCATGATGTGGCGATACCCCACTATCCAACCTGGACACCTGAGGTTCCTCTACGTCATAGCAAGCTTCTTCTCTGTTGTCGTCTCCTGAAGAACCGAGGCTTGGTCCATCTTGGTAACTCCTGAAGGTGTTATCAGTGCTCTCTGACACGACTTCCTCCTCAAACTCTTCTTCTCCACACAGAGTTACCGTGTGGATGGAGATGTGTCCGCTGGAGTGACCGGGGCCTGTTGAACCGCTGCCGTCCTGGAGGAACAGCAGCGAGTTGCTGTGAGGCTGCGGCATATGAAGAAAATGACCGCCATGTTTCAGCTCGTCCTCCCTGTAGCTTTGTTTCTCACTGTTCAACAGAAGGACGTCGTGCTGCTTCTCTCTCTTCATCTGGAGATAATCATACTCGCTGAATACAGGCTTCACCCACTCCTACAGCAGAGCAAACAGAAGACATCAGTATGGAATATTGGTCTGAATGCATGGTAACACTGGCCTATGAGCATTTAAAGCAAATATGAATCCAAGGGAAAGTGTAAAATACAACTTGTCATTTATGCACTTTGATTTAAATATAGATTAACAAGCAAGATATAATCTGTTAATTTAGAAGTGATTGTTAGCTGATGTTTTTAGCCTTTAGCTTTCCCCCCCTGCTTCCAGCCTTTAAGCTAAGGTAAGCTAAGTGGCTGCCTAGCTGCAAGTTTTAGCATTAAGACATGCGGATGTTATTGATCTTACCATCCAAGAAAGCAAATATTGAACTTGAGTGTGTTAAATAAACTAGCCTTTTCTTTTTGCATGTTTGAAAATGCAATGCATGAGGCCAATGGTACACATTACAAAAGGAAGGACCTACTCTTTATCTAATCTTTGTTTTGGTACGAGTTTAACCTCAAACACTGAGTGGTTGAGACACCCTGGCAAGTCCCTACACTTCATTTGGTGCTCTCACAATGTATATATATATATGTATGTATAGTATACTGCACATCTAATGATTAGCAGAACTGGCATGACATAATGCTCAAGTACAGGAAAGCATCTCATCAGGTGCCTGAACCTTTGTCTAGTGTATATTTTTATGAAAAGCAATACATTTTGTTAACTTCAGTTTGAAAATATTGCTATATCAGGTATTAAATGAGTGCATTTTGTCATCTAGCAGTGAAATAAAAAAAAACAACAACCTACAATGGCACAGTAGAGTGCATACCTCCAACAGTCCCTTTTAGTTCAATCAAGCCTTATCCAAACTCAAATAGCCCTATAACCATAATTTAAGGTTACTGGTCGATCCAGATTTTTATTTGGATCCGCACCAAATTGCACAAACTCAAGGGTAACAACCCCCTAAATAGGCCTGATTCTTTTCAAGATCCATGCATTATTCCCTGAGAAATGAAAGAAAAGCAGCCTATTGCAATGTTAAGAAAAGTGGGGAAAAAAATAAATAAAAGATCCTGGATACGCCTCTTTATCCGGATCTGTATCAACATTTAATGGGGTCTGTTCTGGCCCAGGATCCATCCTCTCACCACGTTTCATGGAAATCTGTTCAGTAATTTTTGCATAATTCTGCTGGCAATCCCATCACTTCTTCAGCGGACGTAATGAATGGATCAACAAAACATGGGCAGACTGCAAAGATTAAATCATAAAACGTTAGTGCTAAAAGAAATAATAATGTATTTTGAGTTTCACTTTGATGCACTTTTCATCTATGACTCCCCACAAATCTAAATGGCTTACATTAACACATACGTGCTACTGATATGCTAAGCTTCTGCAGCCACCTATAGCTTGCATTCAGCAAAGTGATACCAAGATAAGCATGAACCAATCACTTCATGGAAAGGCCACCACATCCTGAGGCACAGAGTTTATTAGCATCATCGACTCGAGTCTGATCCGCTGAGAAAAGGCAAGCAGTCTGCACCACAAGAGGAAGATAGTGCAGTCAAACTAGAACAATGATTTCTAAAAGAGCATGTTCAGCTTGTCGCAGTGATCCTGAAGATGTGATGCACAAAAAAACCCAGCAGTTTAAATCTCCTTGAATAGTGGAAAGCATTGTTGTTTATTTATTCATCTGTCACAAGAGCTTTATGGCACATATAAGAACCACACACAACAAATTTTTTCTTTTCCTTCTAAGATTAGCGCCCTCTGCTGGTCAATGTTTGTAACTCCACACAGATCTTAAAAGAATAGTTTTTGTTGATTTGAGGCAGTGCATTCAGTGTTAGGCTTACTGTCATCTCCTGAATCGATTGTGACAAAATCAAAACAAAAACCTACAAGCAGTCATAAGTATTAGGGACATCATGACGATGAATCAGATGACTTTACAGGTCAGATAAGTTTAGAAAATCACACACCTGTAAGGCCTTAAACTCATTTTGGACTCCTATATATCAAAGGCCTTTATTAAAACCTTTGCTCTTATTCCCTACTTAAAGTCTCTGGATCAGTGGTAGTTAATCCTTCTGTTAATAAATAATGAGGGTTGATCCATTTCCCTCAACATTGAATGTCTGAGGCTCATATTTTACTTCCAGCAGTGGCTCAGGTGTCTGAGGAATGTGTTTTATATGGGGAGACTTATAATGACAATATCTTCCTAAAAATATAGCAACTCCTCTTTGATAAATAGACGGCTACCTGTGTTACCTGTGTTTCCCCCCCCCTTTTCTTTCTTTAAAAAAAATCATATAATAATTAGTTAACATTCTATATGTCCCTACTGTTATCTCCTCTCATTTCCTGTTGTTATTATTAACTAATATCAAATTGTTAGGTCTCTATCCAGACTTGTAAACTATAGAAGGCAAAATGTTACAATAGTTAAATAGACTTTGTATAACTCATATCTATCCTTCAATAAAACATATATTAAAAAATTCCAGGAGAAGCTAAAAAACCAAAACTCAACAAGAAACAAACTACTAAAAACTACATGACAACATTAAAATAAATATACCAGACTGCTAGCATTACTATTATACACTGTATAATCCAGCAACTCTCAGATCTATGGCTTTTTATCTCTCTTTGGCTGTCATGACGAACAAAGGATTTACATTAGCTGGAAAATATAAAGATGATAGAAAAGATAATACAGTAAGATAATAAAGATTTAAAGTATCACACATAATTTGTGCCCAGATCAAGAGAAAAACAGGCTGTTTTTAGCCCAACACAATGACGCATAAAAGATCTGTCTATGTGTCAGGGGTATTTTCCACCATGGGTGGATGAGACAGGGCTGTAATATACAAATATCTACCCACAGCATGTCAGACAGATGAAAGACAAAAAGCCTCTTGAAGCCCCTGCACACTCATCGTCATTCACATGGAGGAGGCCCTGAACTTCACAGTCAGGGGAAAGCCCCATCAGACAGGCCCAGATGTCCTGAAAGTCCCCTCTTAGGCGACACCTGCTGGGTCAATATGGGAACTGCAGACAAAGCCTGATGAGCTGAGGGTGTTTAGTTTTCTCTCACCTTGAAGTTCCCTCCGTAGATTTGATCGAGGGAACTGAAAAACGCGTCTGGTTTGGGGACGAATGTGATCAGTTGGATTTTCTTCTGCATACACCTGAAACTAATATAAAGATATTTTAGAAAACGAATGGAAACAGAGACAAAAAAAAGAAGAAGAAAAACAAGACGATTATAATTCAACTGTGCTTCATTACTTTTCATTTTTACATGACATGTGCAGACACAAAGTCTAATTCGTCAGCAGTAGCTTACCGCTGATGGCACAAAATGGTTTTCATGTGAATTATTACAAAAGTACAAAAGCTGAAGTTGTGAGTCATTGTTACATCTTTGTGCCTGAATTCACATTATTCTAAAAACATGGAACATTTTATGACTCAAAGCAGAATAATGTACGCCTCATCGTGAGTTACATTTAGTGACTCTCCCTTAAAAAAAAAAACCAAGCCAAACACAGTCTATAGTAAATAACTTTAACAGGATGTTCTTTAATTGATCACTATGCGAACACTGCTCACAGAAAATACAACTTTAACTTACATTATTTAATTGTTAAACCTCATAGTTCATTCCAGTGTAGTGGCTTTTAATTGAACCCTTAACATCATACAGCGGTTGGTGGTGTGGAAGTCTTATAATAAGTAATATATAAAACTAGAACGCTGAGTAATTGTGGTCAGCCATTTCCTCACATGTCATGACCCTGTGAAAATTTGTGCTTATTCACAGCGTTAGTTTTCACACAGTTTGTTTCTCCATTAGCATTTTTTTTAATGTGTTTCATCAGTGAGTCGGATATGCAAACTCAGTTTCTAGTTTATTAGGTACAACTAGCTACGTTAAACTAAAGCGATCTAAAACCATGTTGATGGGAAATCAGTTCAGTTCAGCAACTTTATTATCCTAGATGGGAAACTTGTCTCGCAGTCAGGAGCACCAGATGAAACGTTAACAACACAAAACAATACAATGACAGAGAAGAACACACAAACATCTAATAAAAAACACTAAAAAAAATATTTAAAAAATGCAGCAGTAAAAGGCTGGCTCCTAAATAAGCTGGCTTACAAATAAACTGTCTTATTAATATTTTTATCCTGTCGTTTATTGTTTGGTGAGAAAAAGAAGAAAAAAAATCAGAGGCTGCCGGGATCATCGACTTTATTCCACTGTATACAGATGCCTTGCAATAAATGTTATGATCACTTCGGAAGTGGTGCTACTGAACTGAGAAGTGTCTCCAATATTTCTCACTGGTATTAAAGCAGTGAAAAGACGACGGGAAAGAACCTGCAAGTATAACATGATGCATTTCATGAAGGTAGGATTAGTTTTAGCTCAGCAACTGAGTAATATCACAGATGTCTGTGCAGCACATGCAGACTGCATATTCAGCTGCTATTACTGGGATTCATTGCATAGGGCTTATACAAGCAGTGTATTGAACCAAAGTCATCATAGCTCACTAAGATACCATTTTACATCACCACTTGAAAACTTTGGAAGTGCTAATTTAATATACTGTTTTGAGCATGTATTTGTTTCTTGTAGCCGTGTGCACTTAATAAGTGACTTGTTCTCAGTTCCCTGCCACCGATGCTCTGCATGACTTCCTATATCTGCTAGCCATTTCACTGCAAGGTGTTGCTGCATGTACAGCACAGCAGTGGTTTCTCTATATGTGGGAGGCGATGCCAGGAAAGATTATAGCTAGAAGCAGTGAGAACCTTGACTAATCATTTACTGGAAGAGAAAGTGTTGCTGACCTTATGATTTTCATTCACATTTTAAAGTTACTCTTATCTTCTAATTTATTTTAAGGAAATCTAACCTTCAGCGTGATTTTATTTAGCTAATTATAGTAGCTGGTTCCGTCCGAATGTATTAATTTCTGCAAGTTTCTTCAAATTCTAGCAGAACATCGAGAAACTCCAGTTAAATTACAGATCAATAAATCATGGTAAACCTCATGAAAAGGCAAACCCCTCTGTATTTTGTAAATAAGGAAATGTGGACCATTGATAATTCTTTATTAGGAGGCATTTTTAGTTGTCAAGCGTGTAAGAATGGGGTTAAATTGTCATTAGACTACTTACGGTTTTCGTAAACGGCTCATGAGGCCCAGGAAACCAAGGACGGAAATGATGGACATGGAGACGTACAATACACACCAATTAGTCCCTGTAAATGAGATCTAGCTTTTAAAATATATAATGACAGACGTTATACAATCTTTACCAAACAATGAATGAAGGATCAGAAACACACACTTGCATAAAACCAAAGTGGATTACATCCTCTTTTACCTTCGATCTCAGCTTTTCCTCTTGTCCTCCACTCTGCTGTGGAGCTCCACTCGCTCCACGGACCCTCATAGAGGTTCCCAGGACATAATTTGACCTTAACATCCCCAGTATAGTTAACATGTGGTTGCAGCTTCTTGTGGTCTATCAGAATGTGCTTTTGTTCCACTGACAGGGAGTAAACTGGATCCTGTCAGAAGGGAGTGAAAACAGTAGAGCTTTTAGCAGGGGAGTCATCAGCAGCTAAAATTTATTTAAATTTTTTTTTAAAACTTATATTACCTTAGATAGGTCTTTGCTTTCTCTCACGCGCACCAGGTATGCGAGGCAGTCTTCTTTGTTATCGTGGTCCCAGGTGATGTTGCAGAATCCCTCACCGTTTTTCACTTGAATGTCGAAAGGAGGCAGAGGTTTCACTGTGAAAGTAAAGTCCCAAAGGGAACCAGGGGATGTTGTGAAAAATGTGTTCATGCCCCTGAACGTTCATCACCACAAGTGGCAGCTGAACAATTCTCAGCTTTTATCTTATTAATCTGGAGGGTGAAGCAGGGTTGCTGCCAAACCATAATTTGGGTATGTGGGGAAAGTTGGCGGTATTATTCTCACCATCTCGTGGGCTTCTGAACTTTTAAACAAAACAGATAACTGTTGAATGTACAGTCATGTATCAAGGCTAGTGGAAGGAGGTGGTTGTATTCAACACGAGGGAAAATATGTGACAGTAAAAGCTTCTGGCAGGATTAACAGATTTAATCTTAAACTACTTTTACACATAATTTGACGTCACTAAACATGTCAGTAGTGATTTAATTCCTGGAACCTTTTTCATTTCTGTGTTATCTATCAGTTCAGCAGAAATGATGAATACTGAATTATCAAGTCATGCATTATTATCAGTTTAACTTACCCACATCACTCAGAGCCCATGTGGGCAACTCACTGGAATCCATTATTACTTCATCACCTTGTTGGCTGACTCTTGCAGTGCACATGGTTCCAATTGATGCAACATTGTCAAGCATTTCTGGATACATTACACACCATGATTGAGGCGGTTTGACTTCACAGACGCCTTGAACCTCATATTCTTCATCACTAGAAGATAAACCACATGTTATTATTAGAAATGCCCGCTGACGTCAGCCAACATCTCCGCACCAAAGGTTGTAGTTTCCATATGATTGTTTTAGAAATGCAGCACAGGTATATGAAAAAATACAAATTGAAGAGACAAAAGCAAAATCAAGCGATGTTTATCCGCCTGCCTGACTTTAAATGTGCCATGTAAATGCTGCAACTAATGTTTTTTATTAACATTGTTGATTAATCTAGAGATTATTTTCTCAATTAATTGAATTATCCTTCTGTAAAAGCCCCCCCCCCCCAAAAAAAGACAAAAAAAGTCAGACAATGTTGACAAAAGCAAAATGTTCACAGGGTCTATCAGAATCATATTTAATTCTAAGGCATGATATATTTAAAATGACCCATAAGACGTCAACAGCTAGCTCCTAGATGAACGTTTAGATTAAAGCTGGTGGTGCTCTGTCTAACCACAGTCACTAACAGCAACACTAAAGACTATAGGCTGTACCTGCAGGTGACTCTGAGGAGGACAGAATGTGTCGGCGCACAGCCTGAGCAGGAACAGTTCAGTGAAACGCTGTAGTCTGTCGAGCAGGTGACGTTGCACAAAGACGTGACTGCAGAAGTAAAGTGCATTCAGTTATACAGTTGTGTTTACTAAATTCAATACAGACGTTCTGCAAACGTCTAACCATTCAAATAATTTATTTTAAAAAAGGAAATTTAAAAAAAAACACATTTTCACTTGGCCATCGTGACAGTTTCAAGACAAACACACGACACTGTACAAGAGTAAAATACTCATCTTAAAGGGAGTACATAAAGTAGGGGGATTACTTTTTCATATCATTCATTTAACAGTTCATATTAAGAGAAGAATAAGAGGATGATTAGATGAACCAACTCACCGCCATGGAGAAACAAAGTGAGATCCAACAGCAACAATAAGGACACAGGTTTAAGAGCCATGAGGTCGACCCTCAGTTATCAGCTGCTGGTTAGACAGGCGGAAACCCAGCAGCTGAAACTACAGATAGACATCGATGTTATTAATTTGTTTTGTTGTAATAGAAAAAAAAAGCATAAAAGAAAAAACATTCAGCCTTCATGTGGCATCTGATGCTAAATTAAGACAAAGGTTAATTACTTATCAAACAGACAAAGGCTAAAAAGAAAACACATCTACAATCTCACATGTGGTAAACATAACGTATGAATACATTTATAAAGTAGCAACATTTGAAAGTCAGAATCAAAAAGTGAGTAAATTAAACACAAATTAGCTCTCAAACCAGCTTCAAAATAAAACATTCAATCAACAGTTTCTGTTCTAATTTATAATACGATTGAGAAATCAACCATTTTACCTTTTTAGGATTTAAATTCTGCCACTTGATCAGTCAACGGGTTGTCATCAACGCACTGATGCCTGTGTAAGAAGTGGAACAATGTTCTGGCTTGTCACAGCGATGGCGTTATCATCGCTGGGGTGACGAAGGATGTGGTTTCAGGTCCTACTGATCAGCGTTTGAATTGTGCCTTCCCACCACATCCACGCTGCTGCTATGAATATGCAATAATGAAAAAAACAAAAATGTCAACAGGAAGCTATAATTATCTTCAAAATGATTACGTCATATTTGTGACAGGTAAATGTAAAGTAGCGTATAAAGAAAGATGTTTTAGAGAGTAAGTTCTACATGGGTTTTGAGCTGAGGAAATGAAAGGAATATACAGACATACTGGTGAACTTTAAGTAGCCTTTTCTTCCCCTTGATTTATTCTACTGTCACAAAGCGTATGAAGCACCTCTCGCTCATTTCATTTTTAACATTTGTCTTTTCAAAACACGACCAGTACAGGTTTCAGTGCTGAAACGATCTAAAAACACAGACACCAGAAAAATGTTACACTTATCATAGACCCTTATCATACACCTACAGACCTACAGTAACAGTTCAGGAGGGGTTTTCAGTAGTTTCCAGCAGTGTGTCTTATATGAAGTTAAATGACTCATAATCTGCAGTGGAGGCCCCCCCAGAGCTCACCGTTAATGATTAAATGAGCTTAGATTATTATTAACTCAGAGCATTTTCGGCCACATGCATTCTCCACCATAACAATCAAGATCTCTGAGTACATAATGTGCTATCTTAACTTTATTACAGTGCAATAACAGTGTTTGCTCTGTACCATGGGTGGGCCTATGTGGTATTCAAATCACCCAGTAGGCGTACAGATGGAACCCATTTAATGTCATAAGAACACTTTTAGTCAAAGCCAAATGTCATTCTATTACAGTTTAACACCTGCAGTACTTTGACACCAGGTTAGTGACAAAAGAACAACTTGGACAATGAATACTACCTTTGTGAAGCTGTTCCTGCCTGATTGCTTATTAACAAGGCCCGGGTCTTAAACTGGGGCTGGTCTCCAGGTACTGCACAACAAATTAGTCAAATAATTATTTATTTAATAATAATTAAAATAAATTATTTAATGATAATCAATGTATTGTTTGAGTCGTAATAGTACATTAAACATGTTTCGGCTTGATGCAGCAATTAACAATCAGTAACAATGATTAATCAGTGGAAAAACAAGCCTGCCATTTCATTGAAGAAAGACAGCTGGAAATAAGTTCTTTAATTTGTCCCTGTAAATTGTAAATTCTTTGTTGCACACGTGTAAGTTAAGTAAAATTTTTCTAAATTAACAAAAAATAAATTAAACAAAATGCTTAATAAAATTAAAATAATAATATAATAAAATATCAAAAGGTACCAGTACATGGGAGATGAAAGTTTTGTGACAAAATATTGATCAGTTTTTGAGTTATGATATTTCACTCACAGAATGAGCCTAAATGCAACTTGTAACCATAGAAATGGAAAAAAAGAATATGAAAGATAAATCCCTAAGTAGCAAAAGGCACCACTTCAGTACTTTTTTGTTGTGTGTAGAAAGTTTTGCGAAAAAAATACGACACAGTTTTTGCGTTATGCTCTGGAACGAAATGTGACACAGGGACGGACGGGCAGAACCAATCTTATACATAGATTATCTGCAGTTATAGCCTTGCACAGGCTGAAGGCATCTATGGCTGAGCTGTATCTCTGAACATATGACCACACTGTTCATTTGCAATTAATATGAGGACATAAAACGTTTAAAAAAAAATCAACTAATCAACTAAAATAAATCTGATAATGTTAGTTACAATGTAAATTAAAATGATTATAATGAAATAATCTAAAAAGACAGTTTTTATGGAATACAATACAAACAAACTTTTCAGAGGCACCTGACAAGATTAAATCTTTTGAAATTTAAAAAGATAAAACAGCCCCAAAGAGAACATCAGTATTACAGATTCTAAATGTTACTGGCCTTTAAAATAGTTAAATATTGTTGAACCCTGACATATGGGAACACTGTCACACAGTAGAAACACAATACCATTCGAGCGTGTAACATTAACTGACAGGGGAAGCCCGTTATGTCTCTGTAGTTTCATTTTCACATTCTGATCTCATCATATGAATCGGTTGTGACTTGGTTTATGCAGTCCTCTCTTGTAAGCGAGCCACAGGAGACCATCAGACTCATTCGGGTTCATTTTCACTTAAATCCACTTGTCCCTCTCATAAATCCCATCCTCCAGTGATACTCGTGTAATTTATCCTCACCAGCACAGTCCACTACAGCTGTCATGTTTACAGCATTTAAACGAAAACTTCCTCTTTTACAGCCTTAGCTAACTTAAGACTTTTTGTTCTGTCTGAGATCCTCTGGCAGGTCCCTCCTAATGGTTCCCAATCCTCGACCGGGCCTTTGCTGTCCAAGCCCTTCAGCTTTGGAAACTCCTTGCCTGGAGATCTCAGGCAGGCAAACTCAGAATCCGCCTTTAAATCCCTTCTCACATTGGAAATCGGGGAAACACAAGCTCCAAAAAATGATTTTAAGCATATTCTGGTTGTATTTTTTTGCTCCGAAACTCTTGCAGAAATTCAGTGCCCTGATTTAGCGCTTATTAATGCTCAATGTTAAAAAGGATACAGGATACAGATAAGATATATAAAAAAGACACAGATGGAGCCATCTGTCTGTACTCTGTGTTCTTTTAATTGGTTTTGTGCACGTTTTAAAAAAAAAAACGCGTACAGATACTGATGAAACGGAGCAGTACCACTGGAAAATGTGGGTGTCAGCTATGCCATAATTTAAGGAAGACACAACAATGACAAGCTGACAATGCCAACATGTGGTTAAATCAAGTTAGAGCAACAAAATTTCAAGCCTGTCGTGCTTTAAGAGAGGACAGGTGGAAAATAACTAGGTAGGCTACATTTGATATGCTGTGAAATTTGACAGAAGAAACTCATGAAACATGATTTCTCCACAATGCATGGAGTCAGGCCTCTTAAATCATGAAAGTACTTACAGTTTAAGGCCGATCACACAGGAAGCAGCGTTCTTTTGACTGAAGCTCTCGTTGCTCATACTGGAAGCTGATGGAGGAACTGATCCCATACAGAGGATGTAGTTACAAGCTAACCTTTCTCACTGTTTATCACAGATTAACCCCACCTGTTGGAGCATATTTGTGAAGAAGCAGTCCAAAATGCTCCTCAACACACAGTTTGGAGGTACATTGAGAAACGTGTCCTTACAGAAACACCGTGAAATTCAACAATGGGAAGCTTTACTTCTGATGTTTTCCATTTTAAGGCAAAGCCTTCAATATTTCTCTTGAATTAACTTTTTTTTTATGCAGTAAATAATCTGAATACGCTGTTCTATTCAAACCGAAAAGTGACACACAAATGTAGCACCTTCAGTTTGCTTTGAGAAAGACAATGAACCAAACCTGTTCCATAGGAGCTGCA
This sequence comes from Chaunax sp. Z400, assembly GCA_037577475.1. NCBI lineage: Eukaryota > Metazoa > Chordata > Actinopteri > Lophiiformes > Chaunacidae > Chaunax > Chaunax sp. Z400. The sequence goes on from CM075190.1 coordinate 26,546,495, forward strand.
TATTACAAAAGCTACTATTACAAAAACATGCAGGAAACTAGAAGGTCCTAAGTAGAGTGCATACCTCCCCCAAGGCCCTACAGCCTCCTTTAATTCAATCAAGCCTTATCCAAAATGAAACTCATAACCCTGCAACCATAATTCACAGGGCAGACTACCCCCTATGAAAACATATTCTAATCTGCTGGATCCAGATTTTTATTTGGATCCATACCAAATTGCACAAACTCATAGATACCAACCCGCTAAATGTGCCTGATTTTGTTTTTGTTTTTTGGATGATCCATGCATTCTCTGAGAATTTAAAGAAAAGAGAGACATTTTAAAGAAGATGATCCATACAAATTTTAATGGGGTCTATTCTTGCCTATAAGACCCATCCTGCCACCAAGTTTCATGGAAATTCGTTCAGTCGTTTCTGCATAATCCTGCTGACAAACCAATTAACAACCGGACACAGGTGAAAACAGAACATTATAGGCAGAGGTAACTAGAAAGCATTCAGAGACCTCATATCTCTGCCAGCACCACGGAAACCTGAACAATAGGAAAATAGTTTCAAGGTTACGTCAAAACAAAATCCTGTTATATATATATATGTAAATTACAAATTATTTAAAGCAAACATGGCAGTGTCATGTCTCTACCCCTCTCCTTGCGGTACTGTGACCTTAGCATATTGCCTCCCTCCAAATATATAGTTTAATCTCCAGGATCTGGATTATGATCCGGATCTAGATCCAATTACGCATAGTAGGAGAACATCATAAGCTGTCAATGCCTGGGTATTTTTACCTACGCCAAGGAGGTAACGTTTTTGCTGAGGTTTTTTTTGTCAGTCTGTTAGCAGGACTTACATGTTTTGATGACATTTTTTGGAGAGGAATGGAATGGCCCATGGAACAATCCAATGGTGATCCGGATCATCATCTGAATCCACTTTTCTCTTTTTTTTAAAGGATTCTACCAATGCGGAACCGGGTCAAGTGCAAGACTTTTGCAAGCTGCCTTGGTGGAGGTTTGCACTCTCAGAGTGCTGTCTAGTTATTTTTATTTGCCTGTTATTTTTCATTATAGGGACAATGTTTTTTTTTAAAAAGGCTCTATCTTCCAGTGTTGAAGGAAGTAAAAAAGTGATCCAGAATCTGCATCGGTACCCATGTCTGTCTGAGTTTAATCATCTGTTCCTTGGCCCAAGAGCCACCCCTACACACACAAAAAAAAAATCCATTGACTTTTCAAGATATGTTGACAAAAAAAACAAACAAGCAAAACAGACAAACATCAAACAAACATAAATGATCACACAACTTCTTCCAATAGTACTGCTACCACCGGCCTACTTATATGCATATACAGTCATTCCATGCACATATATAGATCTCTTTCAATTAAAGTGAGAAATGTTGTCAGTGTTATGTTAGTCAACTATAAATACTTGCCTTCTCCTGTAAATAAACTACGGGCTTAGTCATGATTTTACATTTGCTTTTATGAGGGATTTTATAAGAGATTTTTGTGACACTACACAATAATAGAGTATGCATCCTCTTTACTCTAGTAATCACACTATATTCATATGCTTTGTGGTTTTAGTCTTATTCAAAAGACTGATCTGTAGTATTACAAAGTACACATGAGGTCTGAAGCTTGAATGTCTTAAATCTCATAGATTATAGGATGTTCTTTTAAATCGTGGATCTGAATAGTGTGCTGTACTACAGCAATAATAAGAATAAAATGTAAATGTGTCAGTTTTTGTTTTGAGTGAGGCTGCATTCCTAAGCATCGCAGCATGAAGCGGATATTTTCTTGCCCACTAGAGGACAGTAAAGCTGGTTTTTGTTTTCTGTAAGGCAAAATCATCTATGAAATTGGGCAGTCTTATGGGTCCTGATAAGTCTCTGTGTATATAGATACAGTTGCTTTTGTACCAGTGACTCAGTATATATTTATGTAATTTAGTTTCACCAACATCCTGTAGTAACCAATGCAGAATAGAACAGGAGTTCTTTGTGCAGTTCTTAAATTACTTAAGTTATTCTTATCGAATAGATTTCAACTGGGAAACTACTTCAAAAAATTATTTTTATTGGTCTCAGTTTGTTATAAATATTCATGTTTGTCTCTGTGTTATTTATTTACCTTTCTTTATTTATGAGCCCCACATGTATTTGCTGTAACTTCCTTTACGTAAAGTCAAATTTATTAAGTCCTGGTTTCTCTCACTGCGATACCTCCATAAAATTATGTACAGAACATGGGAAAATGTTAAAAATATTTTTTTAAATGATTAGCTGTTTTTTTTAAATTGCTTTGCTATAAGATTTTATAAATGCAAAAAAGTAGAATTTTTTTCCAATAATCAGCACTGTGTAGCACTTACTTGTTAGCTTCTGTAGAACAAGTGTACAGAAAAGAAGACACTCACGACATGTGTGTTTGTGACCTTTTGTCAGTTTTTGTCATATCTCTGTGGGTATTCTAGGGTGTGTGTGTGTGTGTGTGTGTGTGTGTGTGTGTGTGTGTGGTGTGTGTGTGGTGTGTTAGGGGATGGGGGGGGGGGGGGGGGGGGGGGCTTTGCTCTCTCGAGTAGAGGTGGCTGAAACTGCTCTCCTCGGGTTGAGAAGAGGTTTATCCCTCTCGAGCACTGCAGACTCTCGTGGAGTTGTTCTGTGAAGTGACCCGCACACTGAAGCAAAGTGGTTGAGGTGTCTTTACCATGAGGGTGGCGAGGGCGGATGTGCAGTCACATGCTCTGAGGTGGTGGTGATTGTGTGGGTGAAGAAGATGACTATGTGTATGTGTGCGGGGGGGGGGGGTACTAGGGTTGTAGATATGCACCCTTGCAGCTGTGCATGTGCTTGTCCATGTCTGAGTGAATAAGAGGAAGAAGGGGCAGCGAGGGAGAGGGGCGATTCAGGTTCAGAAGTGTTGAAGCATAAAATTTCTCTCTCTCTCTCTCTCTCTCTCTCTCTCTCTCTCTCTCTCTCTCTGTTCCTTTTCCTCCGTCTCTCCCCCCTCTGTGGCATGGGCCAGACGCAAAGCAACAGCAATTTGTGCGATTTCACAGCTCACCGGATCCCTAAAACTCTGACAGCCATGTGCTGAGGTGGCGGGGTAATAAGGGACGGGAGGGAGAGAGGGAGCGGCAGAGGCGATGGATGTAGAAGTGACAGTGGAAATTGAAGATGAACGGATTGGAGGATGAGTAAGAGAGATGAGAAGCTGACGGCTGATGAGATGGAGAAGATGTTTCAGGGAACAGACAGGGTCTCTAAACGTACAGGCATCCACTACATCCTGGTGTTCTGATGACTCCAAGAAACAAAAGCAGGCTTTTACTTATTCGACACCATATGCTTCTGACGCCTTCAGCTCACTCTGAAAGGGAAAAGCAGACATATATGAATTAATGATGTCTGTCTTTTGCTAAATAATTGTGGCATTTACAGTAAGGGTGGGGGGGGGGGGGAAATAAATTCATGTAAGAAACGTGATTCTTCTATGATTCTGAAATGAATCACAGCTTCCAAAATCAACTTTCAAAAAAGTTATTTTCCATCTAGTATTAGTATTGTTTTAAATTTCTCATTGTTGCTGGCGATGTTGACTTGTTGCACTCCCATTCCAGCTTCCTGAAAAACCCAGTTGCAGCAAGCAGTGGCTAGTGGCTATAGTGGCTAGTAAGTTGACTCTGACGCTTTCTGAATCTGTAGCCTTTCAGTCACTACAATGGAGCAGCGATAAATACAGACAGTCTTGTCCATATAAAGCATGTGAGCACACTTTTAAGTGACTTATTGAGACAGTTTTCCCTCTAGTAGCCAATTTAGCTAAACATGACACATGCATGCCTGGTGCTAGAGTATTCTCCAACTTTTTATTCATGAAGATACTGAGAACTGAGTCAACCATACATTTTATATGTGCAAGTGTAGCATAAATTAATGTTACATTGTTTCTCAAGTTTTCCCTATGAATAAATGCTACATTGTATCTTAAGTTTTCCCTATGAATAAATGCTACATTGTATCTTAAGTTTTCCCTATGAATAAATGCTACATTGTATCTTAAGTTTTCCCTATGAATAAATGCTACATTGTATCATAGTTTTCCCTTTCATGCTGATATTGTTGCGACCAGTTTGATATGACGTTTTCTAATATAGATACAAAATAACCTTTAAGACATTTTACTCTGTTTGCCTGTCTTAGTGCACAGTGGACTGTGGAGTAGCTGTAATGACCTGTCAAAACATTTACTTCTGATTGGTAGGCAAGTGTCAATTAAAAATCCTGTAAAATTATTAGCTGTTATCTCACACATGTAAACATTCTGGATCACCAGATCCAGAATATTTGGATCTAGATCATACTTTGATATGTGGTAGATCCTATGGGGATATCATTGTGTAATTTTTCTTCAAACATTGTAGGCATTGTCCGTGAATGTAGAGGCAAAAATCTTGTAATTGCCTCATCCCACAATGGTGGAGAACCCTTAAAAGAAATTCTGGATCCTGATCCCTGATCGCTACCAAAATCTAATGGATTGTTCGTTGGGCCATACCCTACCTCTCCAACAATTTCATTAAAATCTGTTAATAACTTTTTGAGTAACACTGCTAAGAGTCAGACAGACAAGCAAATAAACCAGCGCCAACAGAAACATAACCTGCTCCTAGCTAGGAATTTGCTTGCTTGGAAGGACACATGAAAAGTATGAAAACATTATTATGTTTGAAGGCATATAATAATGCAATTTGACATTGATATATACAAATACAACACAAAACAAACTTTTTAATTTTGTTTCACTTCATTCTTTCAGAGTGGAAACGTGTCATTTCAGGCTACCATCATAGTCTGGATGAGGAAACAGGCTCAACATGAGAAATATTTGATCACATGGAATATATTTTCATCCAAACTAGTAAAATGAGCCTTTGGGGATTTTGGAACATTTATGTGGTAAATAATGTTGATAAATGATATTCTGGTGTTTTCATCTTTACTAAAGCTACAGACAAATGAGCTGGTAAATTAGACAATCTATGGGAAGCAGACTTGGATTTGGAAGCCTGATAATCTGACTAATTTGCCATCTTGCTTTAACTTAACTGTTATTTCTATCCAAATAACCCGGTCTCCTTGAGAAAACATTGAAGCCTTAGCCCACCAAAGAAGGCACCAATACAAAAAATAATTACCTAATCTCACATCTGGATTATTCTCAGATCTGTGAGGGTCTTTACTGATTGAAAGTAATCTTGGATTTTGCCCCCTAGAGTGATTTAATCCATTCATTGTTCGCCGTGCCCCTTTTAGCCTTAAATGAAGCTCCAATTGGGTGGCCATTATTATGACCAAGACATTTTTTTATGACCCTAAAAAAGGGTCAGAACCTTAATGGACAACCACAAACCTCACAGGACCTCTTATCAATCACGGTATAAAGTGCTTATTTCCTATTTTTATTGAGATGTGTGATTCAAAATCTCAGGCTCAGCGTCTTTGCCGGTGCCTCTTGACCTTGGTGTCCTATTTGAAAACACACTAGAACCAAAGGGCAGCAGAGCATTGAGAGTGACAGGCTCATTTCCATGCTAAGGCCATTCAGAAATCAGACCATGCCTGGTGTCAAAGGACAGTTGCCCCCAGAGGTCCAGAGGCAAGACAGAGGGACGAAGAAGAAAGCAAGATGTACTGCAGAGGAGATGAGATACCACAGATACCAATTCAAAGAGCGGCAGAGTGCTCTTCTGATAAGGAACGTCACCTGAGTGCTTTGTTTTGGTTGTGGGGTCAAGAGAGAGTTCGAGAAGAGGGGGTATTGAGTACGTGTGTGCGCGCTGGTGATTGGTGGGTGTGTGAAGGGGGGATCAGGACATCTGCGCAGGCTTTGAAGAGGTCAGCCACGGGACAGGAACCATTCTTAATCCCCCCAGCTGGGCCTGCAAGAGAGGATTTGGATCTCTGCTGGCCCTTTACCCCCCCCACCCACCCACAACAGTAGCTAATTGAGCTCCAGTCCTCTGATCGCAGCACTTCCATGTAAAGCCCTGCATGCTTTCACAAGACTTTGGTCTGAATGGGAAATCCCTTTACTGTCTACCTACCTACTATCAAAGATACCTGGCATAGGATTATCCACAGCGTCTGACACACGTATGCATGTTTATGCCTATAGATAGATAGATAGATAGATAGATAGATAGTATCTCACAAAACTCAACTCTAAATGACAGATGTTGATTAAACAAATAACTCAGTAAAAGTGGAAAAAAATATTAATATGTAATATTTTATGGCAGTTTCGGGAAGCAGACATTTATGTTATATGTTATGTCATATTTATATAGACAGTCAAAGGATCACCAAAGTCAGTATGAGTGTTTTCACAATTTTATTCTAGCCAGCTAGCATGGCATCCCTGACACAGTGACACACACTTGTTTAATTGATCATTAACTCTACCTTAAATTAACAGCTTTAATCACTTTACAATACACTGTACCTTGTATTACAAGTCTGGTAAAAAGGAGGTAAGCTAATAAGCTCTGCCTTTCCCACTCTGTGCTGCAGTATTTGTTCTTACTAAGTAACTAGGGTGACTGGACAGAAGTGTGTAACACTTTACAGCACTACTGTACGTCGGTGAAATTAGATCATATTTTATGTCCTGCAGTGGCTCTGCCTCAACTCTGTGATTTAGGCTATGGGGTTTCCTGGTGGACTCATAACTATGCTTGCATCTAGCAATGTGACTGCACTCAGGAGCCTCTGCAGACATCATGACTGGGGCAAAGAGACTAAAGAGGCGGACAGAGGAAGCTAAGAAGACAAAACGAAAGAGTGACCGAACAAAAGGCCGGACAAGAGTAAGTCTCGGACTGGCTCTAAGTCGTTGATGAGAGCTTTGTGAAATAAAAGGCTGCAAGACAAACGCCATGCTGACCTTCTTGCAGTTGGACTAGTAAATATCAGCTGGCTGCTATGTCTCGTATTGTTGCAGTTGTTTGGCTACTGTTGTTGTTTGGCTATGTTAGCAAAGTTGTCAACCCAGTAGTTTTTGATCATAAATCAGATCAGCCTATTTCTACAGAGGTTTGGGTTTCCTGGTTCAGGTTACGTTAGCTTGGCATTCTGAATTGTGTGCAATGCTTGTGCACACTTTGAATGCTGAACAGCAGAAATGTCTGAGCATGCATTTTTACTTCAAGACATAATTTGGCTTATGATCCCTTGTGTTGTTGCACTTTTGTTTGACCATGTTAGCAAAGTTGTCGGATCAGAATGTGTTATTTTTTGTAATTATTACATAAAGTAAAAGGGTTTCATTAGATTTCTGTTGTTCTTTGTATCAGTTATATTTTGGAAATGACAAGATGCAGAGAGGCAATACAGGCTGAATCACCCCACTAAAAATATTTTCCCTGATCAGTGACCCTCCCCCTTTTAAATGACATCACCGTACCGACTGAAGGGGGTCAAATGAAGGTTCTCGCCCTGATCAGCCAACTGGAAAACTCACAGTTTCAGAGGTCACAGTTAAGCCGCCCTATTGGGTGATTGGTCAGACAAATCAAATTAGCATCCCCTGGTGATCCCCTTCTGAACCGCCACCCATGAAGACTCAGAGGTGGCTGCACGTTTAATTTGATTTGTGGTATTTGATCTGTGGAAATGCAGTGAAAGTTAACAATTAAACCTTGCAGTTCAAATATTACACAGGTGTAATTGTTGGGGGGGGGGGTCCACCTGTACAGTGTGTGAAGGTCTGGTGTGCTTTAACATTTTTGTCATTAAACCAGTGTTAGAATAAACTTAGTTAGGGCTTGAATGTAATAAAAAAAAGGAAAAGAAAAAAAAGGAATTCTATGATAATTTCCGGCAGTGCTGTGCTGATGACAAGATAATGACGTTCTTCCAAATGTAACATCAGAGTGAAATATTGTCACACAAGCATGTAGTCCTGATAGCGGCAGCTATCCATCGACGGTTCATTCACAGGTTCATCTTCTTCTTAATGACGGAACAGAAAGAGAGGGGATGACATTCAATAAAGGTCTCTGACCAGACATGAGCAGAGGAGGCCTTTAACCCCAAGATGACCAGAAGTAGAGGCATCATAGGGCTCATTAAAGTCAGTAAATGCTGCTTCATTTTACTTACTTACTTACTTAATACTTTATTGTCAGGCAAGTCTGAAAATTGTGCTGCATCTCAGCCACTCCATTTGCAACGTTACAAAACAGACATTCTACATAGGAAACAAGAGTACATACAATAAACATGAAAAACATAAACAAGACTAAAGTCCTCTTCATTGTGCATTAAATTTCCTGTTTAATAACACCTGATGAAAGATACTGAAGTTCTCTGTTGTACAAAGATCAGTCTTATAAGAGGGCACTGACAGTGACCTGCTCTGTGTGCACCTTATTCAAATAAATGCATACAAACAATAGATGTCTCAAGCGTCTATTTAAATCGTGTGTAAGCACCAATTCACAGGACATTGACGATGCCACTAAGGACGACCTACTATCTCTGTGATATCCTTTTTATCCCCTTCCATTGCTTTGACCTTGCACACTTGCAGCATTTGGTAAGCAGTGATTTATCCGCCAAATAAATGTGTTGGCTCCATTGGAATGTGTTTAAGGTGCGGGGTCACTCACTAGGTCAAAAGTGGCGGCTCATAAATTGAAACCAAGCATGACTGGAAAAGACGAGCAAAAAAAAGAAAAAAAGAAAAAGTGATTTTGAGAGAAAAGGCTTCAGGATGAAAAATTAGATGACGTTAAAAAAAAAAGTTAAACAATCTAGAGAAGAATATGGTGCAATTTCGAAATGCATAAAACCAAGACACATAAGGCGCCATCATTGGACACCTTACCTTGAGTGAGATCCAGCGCTAAGATGGTACATCAGTCATTCTGACAGTGTAAGGTTAGAGGGCTCATTTAAGAAGTGAAGGCCAGTGTCCCTCGCAGTGATGTGAGATCATGAAGCTTTAGTTGCAGCACACCTGCCTGGAAAATCTACTCACCTGTCTCACAAGTCTTGTTGAGGCTGGTGTGAGGGACAGTGGGTGTCACTGAGTTGGATGATAAGTGACTGCCATCTCTGGGCAGACGATGCAAAGTAGTGTTTGTGGAACTTTGTTTGAAACTAAAATTCTTTGTTTCAAGTCTGGTCCTGAATCAAATATTTCAGAAAACAGGCCACTGTTTGATCATTAGCATCCTCGGGATTATTGGTCTGTTTTTTGATGAAAGCTTCAGAGTTAATTATGATGCAATGAAATTTTATTTTTTATTTTATTTAGTATTTATTGACAAATACTAGCTGTTCTTTTTGACCAGCCATTTAAAAATAGGGGATTGTGTAGGAGGAGGCGACTACCTCTAACTATGTGCTAAATACAATTTAAATGGGGTTGATTTTGGTCTGAATGCTGCATAATGCCTGGCCCAGGCCTTCTCCTTTCCCAAAGATGTACTAATTGAGTTGCTTGGTCTACATGTGACACAAAGTCACATGTTAGTGGTAACTATCAGTTGAGCTATTACAACAAGGACAAGATGGCTACTTTCACAATTAAGGAGGTCAGTGGGATCAATACATTATTTGGTGGTTCTTCTAGCTTGCGTTTCAATTTTTGCATGCGTTGCACATGACAATTACTTCTACACACTCCCCTCATACCGCACCGATGAGCCAGTTTGCAAAGGTAAGCACATAAGTGCATAAGGTATGATGTGAAGAGAACACAGATGGATGTTTTGTGCCTCTTTGTATGGAGATATCAGAACACATACATCCTATTCATCTATTTTACTACCTTATATTGTAATAAATAAGGATGATTAGAGATCCTGAGACGATAAAAATGTAATAACTGTAAACCCAAAGCTCTGTTAAGTAAAAATTTTTTGCCACAGTATGGGGTAAAAATATTGGTCACATGTTTCCACCACTTTATTCCTGACAGATCTAAGCAACTATTGTCTTTGCCTGATCAACTCCTCCAGTCGGATGAATTTCTGACACAATGGATATTTTGGTCAGCCAATTGTCAGGCTCTTACAGAGAGACACGAGTCGACTCCCCGACCTCCGTGCCTTTTCTTCTTACTGCAACTTCAAGAAGAGGCAAAAAGAGTGTTTGAAAAGAGCAATGGGAACACAACACCAAATGACATGGTGATTAGGATTTGAGCACAAGACATAACTGTGCAGACATACTGTTATGGTACTTGGGTAGCATTTCACTAGGTTGAAGTTTATTGTTGGTAATATAATGAAGCAAAGTTAGAGGGTTTATTGGGGGGCTATAAATAAAACTAACAATAGCAAGCAGTTAAGGTATAGATAATGTAAAGTATAGTTTATGAAAGGAAGCAACTGCACAACAAGGAAGAAACAGACAGACGGGAGGGAGAGAAAATGGTTCTTGCAGAACAATAATCTGAGTGTAGCTGGCAATCCAGTTAACAAGGTCCAATCTATACAATAATCTACAATTCTTTTTGAAAAATCCACAAACCATACTGCTCATTTCCTCCGAGCCACCTGCGAGTTCTTGTACGCTGGTGTCTCCATTTTTTAGTTTCTGCACACCGGATGGCTAAAAGTAGCACATTCCTGCCATGTCTGCACAGGGAACCTTCTGCAAGCAAACAAAGTTCTACTTCATCCTTGGAAAACAAACTTCTACCTGCTCCAGAGGAGCTATAAAAGGAATCTTTAAAAAAAAAAGAAGAAAAGATCAATAGCCAAACCGCTGCTGTGCCTGTTTAACACGTACAGTATGAGCAGCCAGGTTGTGTCTTGACGATCCAATCGTACAGTGTGAGGACATTTACTTGTACAGTAAGTCTTACAGTGTAAGACTTAAACAACATCTCTAAAATCACACAGTGCACGCCCAGTTTAAGTCTAATGTCTGGCTCAGACTACACAGGTTTCAGGCCAATTTAATCATCATTCACCCCTCGCGACTATCAGAGGAGAAATCTGGTCTGTTGGCCCAGATTATGTGTGAAAGGCTTACAGATCCAGTCCTAAACCTCCCAACCTGACTGATCTGGGCTGCTGCAGTTAATATTAAACATGTTTTATATTTATCATTTAAAATCTGACTGATTGTGCTTTGGGACAACAGTCAGACAAACCGGGGCAGCTAACGGTGTTGACCAAGTAACATTAAACATTCTAGCCATTGAGGCTAACATTAGCTAGCATGCTACTGTTGATAGATATTAAAATAGATGAAATCTCACCTCCAGTTATTGCTGAAGTGTCTCCCAATCATTTTAGAGACCAGCTGATAAACACAATGGAGCATTTAGTAGCCAGATATTTCTTCAAGAGTTGATGGAGATCGAAACAAAGCTATGAAAGAGATTGAATTTTTGACTCACTACTAGTATCTACTGCCTATATGGCCTAAAAAAAATCAATCATTGCATTTATTCAGAGAAGCATTTTAATACTAAAGGTACATGCTGTCCAACTCTTTCTCTGCTATGTGGCAGCAGTGAAGCTGAACCTCAGATGTGACATAAAAGATGAAGCATTTACTGTGCGTGAAGCTTGTTGGCGAGAGCTCAGGGTCATTCTGCCTGCAATCAGTCCTTTGTTTGCTCTAATTTGCCACCTGCAGTCAGGCCACGACTCAGGTGGTTAATACCGGTGCCAGGGTCTATTCACACAGCTCAAGCCACACTATATCACCGTGGGAGAAGATCTGAGAGACTGCAAGTAGCCAGATGTTGGGAGCCTGACTTTAACGATGCCTAATCGCTAATTAGGGCAGGTTTCTGATGAGGCCCTAACAAGAGCCACAGTGAAGCTTTGAGGTGGACTGTAAAACAGCTGTAATAATGCAAAATAATAAGGGAATTCATTGCATAAGTACGTACATGCACTCATTATTGCCTTATGTTAAATCTAACAAAGCAATATACACTGAGGCTCTAATAAATGGAAGGAAAGCTAAGGAAAGAAAAGAAAACAAAGCTAATGCGCTCCATTGTTGTCTTTGGGTTGAGTCATGGGTGCAGTGGTTGGCGGGGATTTGAACTGTACACAACCTGAGGGTCAATCTCAGTGTTTGTTTGTGTTGGATTATGACTGACTTGGTCTGATGATGCATTTGCCCTGTGGACCATTCACAATGAGGAAATCAAAAGCGGGGGAGAGCGAGAGAGAGGACCAGATGGGAGACTGAGATGGATTGGCCGGGCTAACAGGCAGATGTTTATGGGCCATTATTTACAAGCTCTTTAATCTGGGCTATTTCCTCGCCCTTGGCAATGGATAGGTCCATGGGTCATGCTGCCTGAACCCCTCCACCAGTGGTCATCCATCTCCCACTCTAAATGACACAGAGTGTGAGAAAGAGGGTGGGAGAATGAGCAGTTTGGGAAAATTAATGGATTGCTCTTTTTCTGTTGAATGTTTAGATGAGGTTTTTTTTTTTTTCAAAAGATCTTGACAATTGTGAAAATAGCGAAAACGTATTTATTCACTACTAATTTGAGCAGAATTTGCCACGAAATGATATTCAGTTTTAGGTACCTTATCATAAATAAAATAAAATAAACAACTTCTTGTTTACATTACATAAGAAATGAGTATAAAGAACCATTTGGGTATTTCATGACAAAAGGAATAATCTTTAAAGGAATGACTAGACTAGAAGAAGAAGGATAAGTTCCAGCATGCATACATACATTCAGTCAGAGGCGTCTGAGTGATGCTATGACCATTAGGCCAACAGCGTATCTCCTCTATCTCCTGCCAGCAGACTTGCGCCTAATTTTCCCATCTGCTCGATGAATATTAGCCCAATTGCTGTCTGTATCGATTTGCGCTAAGGTTAAAAGCTTGCAAGACCTTGGTTTGAATATGTGTTGCCTGGCAACTGCTCCATTCGACCCCTTAAACCCCACCCTGCTCCAGCTTACATGGGCAGGTCCATGTGGGGATGCGGGATGATGGGGGTTGGCTGGGTCCGGCCCGGCCAGATAGCAGAAACACGGACCTTGATTTCCAGCCCCATCAGTGATTAAACGCCCCCCCTCTGCCTGACATTGTGACCTTAACCCCCGGACCTCCGTGCTCTAGGGTCACTTAACCTTGAACCCAATTACAAGATAAGGTTACTTAAGTGTGACCCTCACCGTGATCCTCACTCTCTTAATAGGACAAGCTCTAGGAGAAAAGGCCGGCGTGGCTGATACGCCTCTAGGTTAATTCACTGGGTTGACAAAGGTCGCAGGCAGCGGCCATAAAGAACAGGATTGCAATTCGATTTCTCATGCAAAGTGAGACTCAGCAATACGATATCACGGCGGGAGCCAAAGAGCAGAGGCAGCAGAGCTTGAGTCCTGATAAGATTGTTTCATTGCCAGGTGCCATTGCTGAGCCCATCGTTTGGTCCAACTGCAAAAAGCAGCCTGTGCATCCAATCTTTTTAACATCTTGCTCTTATTTACCTATGGACAGGCTACTTTAGTGTGCTGTTAAAAAAAATTCATCCTCAAAAATATAGAAATGTATGTATCCAGTTTGAGTTAAAATTACAAGAGGTGCATTTTATATTTAATCTAATCTAAAGGGCCACATCCCCTTTAACCTTTACCCTACCATTAACTTCACCATTGTTTTTTTGTGACTTCATTTTTTTAAAACTTTTCATATTTATCAACTTCGCTAAAAAAAAAACTAGAAAACAAAAAACAAAACACAAAATAAAACAGAAAAACAAACAAACAAAAAGCCCGGGACATTTTTTTGTCTGATTAGAGTAAGAATACCAGCATTGAAATTTGAAATGTCCCGTAGACCTGCCCAATGTCCACTGCACCTCTGTCATATGAAGAATCATAGTACTTAATAATAAGAATAATAAGAATAAATGTTAAAATAGTGTCCATATAAAAGGGTCCATGTGTTCATTTCTGTTGTGCCATCACTACATCCATCCTCCTGTGTTCATAACTGCCACCAGCTCAGTGAGGAATAAAAACACTCATTCAGTATGTAAATATTTTTAAAAAACTGTGTTCATTCAGTCCTAGTGGGTGAAACTGCAGAAACATTCCCTGTTTATTGTTATATTTTCCTATCTCGTTTATCAGGCTATATGATTCTTTTTTTCTAAAGCTGCCACCTTACCCATGCAGCTCTGAAACCCACTCCTGAAATAACGGGCCTTCTGCTGCTTTCCCTTTCTCATTATTATCTGTTTACCGATCGTGATACTTGTCTGAACCCAGTTCACTATAGATTTTTACCATGTGGTTGGATGTGATTTAGGGCTCCCACGTATATATAGCTCAGGACAGAGTTTAAAATCTATCCCGGCTAACTTTGTAATATGTTCGTGGATTCTGGTCCAAAAGGACTGTACCTTTAGGCATGAACATAATACATGGACTATTACCCCTTGCATCTCCAACAGTCTGGAGTTTCTTTCAAATAACCTGCAGGGGTACCAGTGGTACCGATTGAGGATCTTAAATTGTAGTAATCTTATTGTGATGTCTCTAGAGACCTGTTTAGTATTGCCAATAATTTTATGCCAATTATTCTATCTTCCCCATTGTTTAAAAACATTTTTTTTGTGTGTCTAAAATCAGCCATTAATCACCTGGTTTTAAATAGTTAATGTGATTAAATATACTTTGCATTAACTCATGTATTGTATATACAGTATGTTGTGCTGTAAACATATTCTTAATGTTTTTTTTTATCATTATAAGAATGCACAGTAATGCACCTAATAATGTGTGTCACCCCTTTATATTACCAACTAGTCAGACAGTGCAACATACAGAGCATCATCACATCTCACTTTAACTAAGCCAATAATGTATGACTGGTTTGTTTTGTCCTATGTCACATCCTGGATATATCATGTGGTAAAGTCCTACCCTGCTTCTAACCCCTTCAATCTGGCATTATCCCTCTTGGATAAAAGCCAGTGGGCTGGCTAAACAAGCTGGGCCACATCAGAGCAGACGAGCAGGGAGGTGAGGGGCTGAGGAGTGAGCACAGTGAGCAAAAATGTACTGTATATCATGGCAAAGCCTTCTGGGATACTGCCTGTGATTCGGTGATAATGCAATATGAGGAAATTAATAGTTAGTCTCCAAATGCTATGAATTCAAATAGAGTTAATTTATATCCAGTCAAGTAATTCAATCATTTTTATATATTTTAGAACCAAACCCTCAATAAACCCTCGTCTTCATTCTATGCCTTCATTCTATATGTTATGTTCTCAGCTAATATTGGTCTGAAATGTCAAGTCAGACAGGAGACAGCTGCAGAGAAATAGTAAAGCTGGTCTTTGTGCATAAAGCAGACGTGGTGTGGACGATCTGAGATCTGATCTGAGAGCTGATCTGAGAGCTGATCTGAGACTGCATTAAAGGAATAACTCGATACTTGTTAAATGGGTGAGGGGAAACTTAGAGTCAGTGTGTGATTTTCTAACAAGAACAATTCGACTTCTGCTAATGCTATTCCTGCTAATGATTTAACAGTGACATTGAATAGAATCTGAGTTATAGAAACCACTCAACTCAAATAAATTGTAATGCTTTTCAGCGTTTGAATGTGATTTGCTTTTAGTCTTGTCAGTCAGGTCAGGTCGGCCACTTTCCACTAATAAAGCTCTCAAATCGAGTCCCAACACTGTTGGCACCAGTTTGTTTGAGGTCAGCTGCTGAAATAGGTCATCGTTTTCCTGTAATGAGAGACAAAGGGCTTTCTGATTAAATTTTGCAGCCGTAACGGTCATCAGGCTGATGGCACACGCTAGTCAAGCAGAAAAGGACTGTATGTCCTCATCAAAATTCCAATGATAAAACCAAAACAAAAGCTTTCAGGTTCATTTATATGATGTGGATAAATGACCCGAAAAGAGTGATTAAAGTTTGGTCAATTCAAGCCAACAAATCAAAACTCTTGGCTTTCAGGGACAAGCTGTTTGCCTTATGTACTGAAAAAGGGCAAATCAGAAGAGGAAATATACATATGGAGTCAGTATAACAACCTCTACCGACAGAGAAGGACTAACACCTGCACAAACCTTCAGTTTGACGCTTCCTACAGAGCCAGATTTATCATATTTGTTGTGTGTTTTTAACATATTAATGTTGTTACTCTATTTATTTTCTTATTTATGAGCCATATCAACATGGAGAAAGACAAGGAAAAATTCCCTTCTTATTTTGTAGTGTTTATTTATTCTAAATATGGATGATAAATAGTAATAGCAGTGTTATAATAGTATACTATAATAGTATTATGAATGTTGGACTAAAGAGTGTGTGTATGGTATGCGCTCACATCTTACTTAAACCAGATCCGGGCTCACACATAAAAAATCATTGAATAAATCATACTCATCATAGTGGACCAAAACTCCATTATATCGCTACACGTTGGTGGTAGTTGCTTGTTTCTAGCTCTAATGAAATAAATATATATTTTGATCAACAAATCTGGATTATTATTTGGATCTGAACCACGCTGTACCCACTTCTGTGCTTGTAGACATAATTATTTATGGATTGTTACCTGAGAATTTAGGGGAAAATGTTGCAATGATAAAGAAGTTTATAAAAAAAAATCCTCTATCCACCCATCGATCCAGATCTGCACTAAAATGTAAAGGGGTTTTTGCCTGATCCGTGCCCGACCACGGCACAGCATTTTGTGGAAATCTGTCCTGTAGATGTTTGTGTAAAATCTGCTAACAGATAAACAAACAAAGAGACGCAGCCTAAAACATAACCTCCTGGACAAAATCTTGTTTGGGTGGATTTAGTTTGCCACCCGATTTTCCCACATCCAGGGTCAAATAGAAGGCAAAAGATCAGCTTTGAGTAGAATAGAGCTGTAAGCAGAGAGAGAGAGAGAAAGAGAGAGAGAGTGAGTGGGGGGTTGGTTTTAGAGAATAGAGACAGAGAGAATGAGGCTGCTCTAACAGTGGCCCGCTGACCGGCAGTTGAACCTCTCTCTGAACTGAAGATGAACCCTAAACTTGAGGATCTTCAGTCACGGATCTCCCTTTGAGCAGCTAGCCTATAGAATGATGCTGATGCACACATACACACACACAAAGCACAAAAAGCGCACCCACTGACCAATGTCACACACAGATTAGTCCATCATCATCATCATGGCAGTGTACACAAATCCACTCAAAACAATTTCACTGGTGTGAAATTTGCACAGACACCCACAGATTCGGACACACGCATTGATCCTCTTAATGTTAACCTCGCCCTTTGCCCTATGGATCTTTTCAGCTGGCACATGCTAATCCAGAGCTTTGTAATCGTGTGAAAAAGTAAAGGTGTGTGTTTGTGTACAAATATGCACACAAAAAACACACGCATGCTTTTGTGCATATAACGTTAAACTTCACCGACATGTCAGAGGTTGTGGAGGCGCTCCCACCGCCCCCATCCTGGCACACCCAGGAGGGCACAGGAGAATGCACTGTGGGGTCATCCAACGGTCACCGCAACACATAATGATCCTGGTCCTGTTATGTGCTCAGCTGACAGACAGACAGAGAGGGCGGCGATGATGGCTGAGGTCAGAGCAAAAATAAAAGCGCATCACTGTTTTATTTTCTATATTAAAATGGTCGTTTAAGATCGCATCAGAGGACCATAGCCCCAGAGGATTTCTGTCGAGACTGAACCCTCAGGTCACTCCTACCTTGTCAGGTTACACCTACCAGATCCAAGCTGTTCCAATAACTTACTTAAATGTATCTTTATTCTCCAATTATGACGAGCTGTTGTTTCAAATCTGATTGGATGTTGCTGATGATGATGCTCGGTTAAACAAACATATGAGGGATGCAGCTTAATGATGCAGTTAATCTGAAAAATAGGGGTAGAAATATGATATGATTTCCACAATACTCAGATGAAAGTTCTATATCCACACTTTACCTGCTGTACTGCAACAGTAAATACAGTACAGAATGCATGAAAGAATAAATCATTAACATCAGTATGACAAAAGAAATTCCCTCTAAATATATGAAGCTTGAATTCCTGTAAGTTACAGTCATGTCTGCTCTCCTCCCTTTGTTTGACAGACTTCACACACTAAGCAAAAGGAACATTTCAAGGCTACAGAAAACCATTAAACGGCTCCTCTTATGGGAAGAAAAAAAACAAAAAACTACTCCCCCACCTTCCCCGTTGAGCTTGGGAGTAACCTGTCTTTTACATTCAGCCGGTCGGCAAAATAAAGACTTTCCTCTAATGACTTATTCATATCCCACAGGTACAATGCATGGAAGCAAAGTGCCAAAAGCGGGCCGTATTTCTACAAATGGACCTTAAAAGGAAACGATAAGTTAGAGAATTTTTTAACCTTTATGCCTTGAGTACCTTTCCGAGCGTGCACACTAATATTCAGCACCACCACACCTCACAGTTGTACTTTTACACACATTCGCTCCAGGGAACTGCTCAGTACAACCATAACCTGAAAACTGCAGGCTGCTGAGCAGCTCCAGCCAAACAGCTTGGGGTCAAGGGCATCTCGACGGTAGTTGTTGAGGGGAAGATTGGCGTCTTAGTTATACAAACATTTCCCAGAGGCAGAGCTGCTCCGGAGGCAGAGAAAAACGTCCTTGGTTTGAGTAAAACCTCAAAGTGCAGCAGAAGCAAGGCAAGTTTATTTGTAGAGCGATCTTAATATGGAAATAATGATAATATAATCTATATGAAATCAATCAATGGCATATGAGAGCAAGGACAGACAGGGACATAAAGTGTCTTTATCCCTCTGAAAAATCAATGAGATAAAGTGTAAATTCAGACTCAAATGGATTTAAGTGGCTTTGTCCTTCAGCTTTACTATATGTTTGTAAACATGGTTTCTCAGGTAACAATAGAGGTCATTGAGAAGTCAGTCCATGTGGTCTGGTTCTGTGTCACACCATAAATCCATCACTTCAAATGATAAACATAAGTATGTTTGTATTTCAGACATGTGCTGCTGGTTATTAAGACAGCCGCGTGGGATGAAAAGAGGATTCCCGATTGATCCCTTGTTGTTTCATAAATCTGCATTACCACTGTTCTGTAAGGTCACACGTTGTGTCAGCCGGAGATCACAGGGGTGTGTGTGTGTGTGTGTGTGTGTGTGTGTGTGGGTGTGTGTGTGTGTGTGTGTGTGTGTGTCACACATGGGCCACATGCTGGTGTCCAGCCTGGAGGGCATCACAGAGTTCTGCCAGAACAAGTTGCGTTACTTGTGCTACCACACACATTATATGTGAAAAGGTCACAGCGCTGTCCCTGGAGGAATGGATGTGAGTCCCTGTGTTGGTCATAGACTGACATTGTGTCCCAGTTCCATACTAAAAAAAAAATATATATATATATATTTTTAAACCCTGTATATTAGAAATTAAGTTGTTGTAACGCTTTCTATTAGTGCCTCTGTTATAACCGACGGCAACAAGAAACAGGAGCCAAATGCACGAGTCAGGAAACAGTTGTCAGTAAAAATCATTGTCTTTACTCAGAAAAAGGTTTGGTACACAGAAGTCAGTCCAACAGGTAAACAATCCAAAATCAACAAGCAAAGGGAAAGTTCAAGCCTGGTCAGATCCACGAATGTCCATCACGAATTGGCGAGGGCAGGGGAACACAGACCAAATACGTAAGGAGGGAGAGAAAATGAGACACAGGAGATAACAATTAGGGCGGGGACACCATCGCGTTGGCAGGAGAGCACATGAAGGGCAGGAAGTCTGACACGAGAGGAGAGGTCAGTGATGAGACAATACAGGAAGCAGAATGTGCAGAACCTTGCAAAAATAAAAAAATATGACCTGGTTTACTGGACAGAGTGTGTGAGCCTCCACTGTCATCATTCATGGACTTTAAATTAGAAAATCTTAGAAATAATTTCAGACTCACACTTTTGAGGCTTACTTTTTTGTTTTGTGAGCTGTATCAGGTTTATGACATAATGACTGATATCCATTATGTCCATAAATATAACAGTGGCCCGCCTTTTTGTCCTTAGCCTTTTTGACTTAAATTGTGATCCCTCTTTGCAAGGTGTCGTTTCTGTCCATTACACAATGTGATTTCAGTCTTTGCTTCTTCTCTTCTTTGTCTAAACAGAACGCAGGGAAATCAGAAAAATGATAATATTCTTATATATAAAATGCTTATAGAATATTGCAGACTTTTTATTTCCCTTAGATACCTTTAAGTCATCCTGCCCTGAGTTTGCAGTGTCCTAAATTGCCACAGTTTAACATTAAGCAGCTCTATTGTACATGATGGTATTTCTACATATGCATTTTTTTTACAATTTAACAACATATTCCAGTTAATGATGATTTACTTGAATTTAATGATCAAATACTTTGCTTTAATGAATGCACTCCAGTTTTCTTTTACCTTTTATCCTGTTACGCAGAAACACTTTTTTATGACCCATCTTCAACCAGTGAGGTAATAATAATTATCATGTGGATTTATCTTTTATACTGGAAAAAAAAAAAGCGCAGGGTCTTTTCTCCCTTTTACAACATAAGATATGTCCCTTTTCTTTCTGCCCATTAGATTATCCTCGGTTTGTCTTTTGGACAAAAGCACAGCAAATTAAACTGTAATCTCAAGGAGCCATGCTTTGCAGGTATTTAATATGTAGTACATATTTCTGCACAGATTATTTTCTTCATGACATGATGTGAAAAAGCTTGACCTTTTAGATTTTTTTTTTTTTTAATTTACCTCATTTCTAGTATTTAAAATTTTGCACCATCTTGTTTTTGAAGGGGGGTCCTTGGGCATAAAAAGATTAATAGACATTTAGACAAAAAAAATAAATGATTACGATTATAGGTTATACAATCAATTGACACAAATCACCACAGTAACATCAAGAAGAACATACAGATGCAAGCTCTCCCATAATACCAAACCAGTCACATTACATCTTTTTTTCTGTCATCATTGCTTTATTGCTTCATTCATTCATTCATTCATTTATTTATTTATTTAGCAAGACAACAGACGAAACATTAACTACATAAACAATGAGACAAAAACAACATTAACACAAAAAAAAGACATTATGTACAGGGCAGTCAGCAAAATGTGTTGTAGTTTCAGTCTGTGGTAACCTACTGTATATTAGGTGGATGTGTGAAACGGAGCCAGGAAAAATAATAAGCATAGCAATGACAAAATAAACAAACCAAAAAGACTAATAATACTAATCTTAATGTCACATTACATGTCTGTTACAAGTGTCACCTGCGCAAAAGTAACAAGAATGAACACCACCAGACAAAATAACATTAGTTAAGTACTGACTCTACCTTAAAAGTACATCTCCCACTTTGTTTAAAGAGCCTAGGAACAAACAGATGTGAGTGCTGAGACTAAACACTATATATAGTATAAAAGGACAATTAAAGTAAATGCATTTGAAAACAAAGTGCAGCCAGTGAGAATGTCTCAGACACTTAACTGTTGATGAAACAGCGACGAGAAAACTTCAAGATAAATCTACTGATAGTTAATTGATTGATTGTTAAGTACAATCAAACTTCATATTCTGGTAACACCACAATAAATTGCAATAATAATAATAATTAGTATTATTTTCTTTTGCTATTTAGTGCAGCTGGACTTCTCGTCGATGGCAATGACCTGAGTCTGAACTTAGTTGATAGCTCAAAGTAAATTGGCCCAGACTTGGTTCAAATCCTTGTCAATATCCTTTGTAAAGGCCTGCTCTGTAATGTAAAGAGGATTAGTCTGCGTCTGGGAAATCATGTCTCTATCTCTCAATGGAGGATTTTAGACAGATCACGCTGAACCACTCCTCTCAGAACGATGCCACACTCTTACGCTAGAGGAGACTATTATTACATTAAAGAGAAAAAGAGAAGTGGAAAAGAATATGTTCCAGTCTGTGTTGCCTGAGGTCAGGACAGGTGGTGGCGGTGTCCCGGGGCCGAGACGCGCTATAAACAACTGCCACGGAGACCCAATAGTTGACTCCCAGGCCAGGTGTAGACTGACAGGTGGTCAGCTGGGGGGAGGTGGGTGTCAGCACCACCTATCATGACCTGGGATGGGGTTTCAACTCTCAGGTCAAACTGAGGTCACTTGTTTCCAGGCCCAAGATGTTTCCATATTTAATCTATATTTTCATTGCACATGTAGTGTTTTGCTAGTTTTGAACTTCTGTCAACCACATTGGTTATTCAGTGTGTTTCCTTTATCATTTTTAGAATCATATATATGTATAATAATATATAATAATGTGGTTTCTGACCTCTTTCTTGTCAGTGTGTTTTGATTACCTTTGATTTTTTATATATTTAAATCTTATGAAATAAGATTTTCATCAAAATTTTCATTTGATATGAATTTTTGACTTTTTTTTATCTATCATAGGGGAAGAGTCATATTCAAAAGTTGATATTACCATAATTACCAGAATATTTGTGCCATTCTTTGTCGTCTGTTGCTGTTGTATCAAATATTGTGTTCCTAGATCCATAAAGGTGTGGAAATTTAGTCAAGGGAAAGTTTTCACTACTAATCGGGCTATGGAGATTATTAAATCAGGAAACATATCTAAAATTACAAAATAAGGGAGCCACTACTTTGTAACTGGATGGATGTCATGCATCCAGAATGGTTGGATTTGGGGCCTCTGAATGTCAATCCTGGTTTCCCTATTAATTAGGCCTGGTGCTTTGCCCATTGACGGCCGTTTCCCCCACCACTCAGGGCTCAGCAGGCAGGATAAAAAACATGGACATCATCTTCCAAATTAACATTAAAACATTATTCATGCAGTTAGAAGCAAAAATCTTGCAATGATAAAGAAATTCCAGATCCAGATGTTGATCGCCACCAAAACCTAATGCATTGCTCCTTGGACCATACCCTACCTCTGCAACATTATAAGTTCATCAAAGTCCATTCATAACTTTATGAGTAATCCTGCTAACAGACAGACAAACAAACCATTGCCAGCAAAAACATTACCTCCTCAGCGGAGGTAATAAACTCACAGACACTGGCCTGTAGCAAGAGTGCACACATTGCTAATACAGTCCACACACAGCTTGTTTAATTCAGAAAAAAAAAAATCATCGCAGATTGCACTGTACACACACACACACACACACACACACACACACACACACACACACACAGCTGCCTCGCCCAGCACCAATTACCACAGCTGTGACCTCACATGTCCGGGTCAGTGATTCTCACAAAATGGACAAAAAGAAACATGTCCTGGAATCTCGGCTCCCAATTACTCTGCACTGAGCTCTCCGGGCAAACAATGCTGCAGGTGAGAAGTTGGACGGGGCTCTGTCATAGCTTGGCAGACGCACAGTGGAGCCCTGTGGCATCGGCTTGCATGGCTGCAAGCCCGAGTGCCAGCACAGAATTTTTTCTTTTTTAAAGCACAGCTCTTTAAAATTAGATAACTTGATTCTCTCTTTGAGAGGGTTCCACTTCATTTAAGTTTTGATGGACTTCAAATGGTCAGTGTCCGCACAACAAGAATCAGAGTTTGAGTTTGTTTCCCTTTGAAAAAGCAAAAAGAAGTCATTTTATCTAATAAAACCTCACCACTAATATGCAGTCTATGACTTGACCTGAAAAAAAGAGCTAACCTCTTTTCATTATATAGTATTTTGTGCAATTTCTTTTTCTTCATTGAGTAGAAGCATAAAATATCATATCATCACATCAGCCATGTCTAACTGCTCTAAAGTTATTTCTTTGTCATTAAGATCCATGCATATTTCTTGTAGAAATTCAACAAAACGTTGAAAAAAGCCCCGTCTTGTGATGTTAAAGAAAATGAAAAAAAGAATCCTGGATCTGCTCCTTTATCCAGATCCACACCAAAATTTCATGATGTCTATTCTGGCCAAGGACACATCCTCCCACCAAGTTTCAAGGAAATACATTCAGTAGTTTTTGCATTAATCCTGCTGACAATCCAGCCCACAATCAGACGGACAGGGGGGAAAACATAACCTCCCATGGAGGTAAAAATGAAGCAAAAGAAATGAGATTAAAAAAAAATCCTGAGTAGCTTTCAGTCTCAGCAGCGAAAACAATTCATTGACTGTGTTTACATGATCAAGTTATCCCGGTTATGAGGCTTATCCCAGTTTGGACAGTAATGCGCAGCTGTCAGAAACCAGGATAAGACGTATACATGTACTGGTATCCCGGTTTCTTTGGGAGCACTCCAGTTAGAGTTTTCGGGTTTCTCAAGAATGGGATAAGGTCATATCCCGGTTACTGAGACCGGGATATGATGTTTACGTGCGTAAACACAAAGACAGGATACTCCAAAAACCCGATAATAACCAAGATACTGATGTACATGTAAACACAATCATTCACTGTAAGGGAACAGAACTTAAAGGAACAAAAACTACAATACAGGTCTGCACCTGGACCACATCAAACCATAAACAATAAAATATTGTATGTATAGACCACGGAAGCAGAAACAGACTGCGACACGCATGTGGTGCTATAACTGATCGTTATATCTTGAATTCATTGAGCTTTTTCTTTAGACACTCACAAAGTCTCCGATTAGGTAGCTCTTCAAGCTAGAGAAGCCTGAAGAGAGTTGGAGAGACTAGAGGAGAAGAGAGGGATTATGGGTGAAATCTGTGGGAGTGATGTCTTTAGGAAACAGAGCTCTGGTATGTGTTGCAGGGAACAACTAAGGTCAACAACAGAGCCCTGCATTGATTCCACTTATGTGGTAAGGTCAAAAACTATCATGGGACCTTTGCCCCTGGGCAGTTTCCAATCATTCTGCTTCTCATACGCTGTGGAAAACTTGTCTGCTTTTCACAGTTTAATGACCACTCATTTCTGCAGCGTTTACAATGCCCTCTTTACACCCTGACCGGTCAATGCCACGAATCACTGATCTAATGTGACTTAGTATTACCATTGCTTTAAGCACAATAGAATTTTTTTAACTGTGGCGCAGGACGATTATATTCACCTTAAATTGATTAGACGTAAATAACCGAATTTTAAAAAGGTAGAAGACTTGTAATTAATAAACCTTAGATACACAGATGGCTCCCTGTGTGTTAGGTTTTTAAGAGTTTAGTGGCTGATTGATTTGTGAACAAAAGCAACAAAATGAAACAACCGCCTTAGTTTTGTAGTTTGATTCTGACTTAACAGCCGAGAATAAAGTACTTTTCATGTGAAAACAGCCAATTCATAGCCTGTGTATCCGTGGCTGTGTTAACAGTGAGTTGGCAACCAATTACGATGGCCTCCTTCTGCACACAACACTCGACTGATAAACCCCGGGGGCCATGTGAAGATGACTTAGTGGGTCAAATGCAGCCTGCAGTTATTGCAGATAGGGAGAGAGATGCAGTAACACACACACACACACACACACACACACACACACACACACACACACAGAGCGCGCACAGCATTCGCAAACTGGAAACAGACGGCTCTAAAAATAAACCATCTGAAATATTTAACTTACTGACCCAGAAAACAGCCTCAGTGTAATGTTTGCACAAGCAGAGGACACGACGACGACAGAGCCATGATATCATTAGGGTCTCTTAGTAAAATACAAGCTGCATGCGGTTCTGTCCGCCTCAGATTACTGCATCAAAATCACATTCAAATGAAGCGTGTGTGTCGTGGCCGTTTAATCACTTATATAAGGCTGACTAAGTCGCGCAAATGTGTAAAAATAACTCAACCTTTGTTGTATATTTTGTCGAGTTATGTATTTACAGCACCCCAAATATTTGCAACAATGATCAGATGCAGAAAAATGGCTCACGCCCACACACTAATGAGGATACAAAGCCACAGAAATGAGATTCTTTTTCACCACTGGAACACAAATCCATACCATCACACCTCTAGCTGGCATATCTCCCTCCCAAAGATTTAGAGAGCGTGATCCATGCATTTATAAGGTCTCGACTTGACCCTTGTAATTCTTTGTATGACCAGTCATTCATCCAACGCCTGCAGCTAGTTCAAAAATGGTGCTGCTCGCCTCCTGACTATAAAGAACAAGAGGGACCACATTACACCTGTGCTGCTCTCCCTCCTCCAGGATCCATTTTAAAATGTTATTGGCCTTTAAAGCTCTTAATGGATTGGCACCGCCTTACTAAGTTCACACTCCATCTAGAGCTCTGAGGTCTACCAATCAGCTGCTCCTGAATGTGCCCAAAACTAGGTTGAAAGCCTGGGGCGATGGAGCCTTTGCGGTAGCTGCCCCTGTAACCTGTGGAACAGCTTTACCACTTCAAATTAGATCTGCCCCCTCTCTTAAATGTTTTAGATCGTTTTTGAAGACCTATCTCGTCTCTTTGGCCTTCCCTTCGAGATGAGAAAGTTATTATCCCAACAGGTTTTACTATTGTATCATGATGTATTGTTGTTTTATCGTTGTACCTTCTTACTTCTAAAGCACTTTGGTCAACCTTGGTTGTTTTTTTAATGTGCTATATAAATAAAGTTTGACTTGACTTGACCAGCTAAAATAAATACAACTTAAATCAAATTTGTGTTCTGCGTTCCATCCAACAGATGTTGAGATTTCTGTCTGGACCAAAGTGGTGGACGGACTGTCAGACACTTCCTTCCTTCCTTCCTTGCTACAGGTAAGACCCATGAAATGATTTTAAAACAATTCTTGATGCTCAGATCTCCCCCGAAAAGCAGCTTTAATCTCATCGTACCTGTCTGGGGAAAAAGTTCATTAGAAGAATAGAATTAAAGGAAGTGGGAGTGAAAGTTCCTCGGTGACCCCAGACATGCCCTTCTGAGGTTGGTCAGGTTGACAAAGAGGACATGATGATTGCCAAGGCTTCCTGTCCTGCTTTGAGCTAAACAGCCATGTCCATATTCAGCACTGATATTGGCCTCTAACCCCCAGTCCAGATGCCATTACCATTTTGGAGTCACACTGAGGGTCCAGGTTGGTGCACAACACTATCAATATTAATGTTCTGTGACTGAGGCGGCTTTGGAAGAACTTTCTCCCACATCAATATTGATGGTGTTGCCATACATTGGAGTCGGGCCCCTCTTTAAGGATTTATAAGAGGAATGCTTGTGTGGGGGATGGTGTCTGTATGCCATTTTTGGTCAGCACCTCAATGATGTACATTTTCCTGCTGTTCAGAGCAATTTCCGTGGGAGTGGGGTCACTCCAACCCACGCTTGATGAGATGTGAGTGGAGAAGGGTTGTGCAGGGACAGATCCAATTCCCCTGCAATGCTTTGCTGGAGATGATAGTTATGGAAAAAAATGAACGTTTCATTTCAGGGGATCTGGGAATGCTAAATGGGGGTCTGTTGATTCTGGAAATGGTGGTATTGCTTTTGGGACATCTTTGCAAACAGTCCAATGTAGGGCCACACACATAGACACAGATCCAATTCATTACAATATTAGCTTTGGAGATGCATCGCTCTATATATCAAGTGTCAAAGAGGGCGTGCTCAGTGAAGAGTTTCAGGCCTAGCTCTTTTGTCATGCATTCAGATATAAATCATATGGAGAGAAAAAACAAAGAGGATATTAATGACACTCAGAGTGAACTTTGGCTTTGTCTTGTTTTCATAAAACATTTGCAAAGCTTACACTGGTAGTTGGGTTTTTCAGCTGCATTTGTCATGCTACATAAAATATTATGGTTGGTAAAAGCTTTTGACGGCTAAAGAAGGAAACGCAGTGACTGAAGAAGCAATTAAAAAAAAGATCATTTGATTATCACCATTGCCTGTATAAAAGGTGGAGCTTCATGGAAGTGAAGCCACAGCAGGGGTCTCAAAGTGTCTCAAACCTGCATTCTGTTTAATGGACACCAGGATCAGGGGTCAGGTCAGTTTAAAAAAAAAAAAGCATTATTTATCTACATTTTTTTAATCAGAGTGGTCAAAATAATCACAGAACATCAGCAGAGGAACAGATGGTTTGTTTACTTACTGTCTGACAAATATTCATTAAAACTCAGACGATACAATGATGAGAACTGGAACTTTTTTTTTACATTTTAATGCTTTCATTTTACTTGATAAATGACAAAACAATAACCACAAATTTCATTAATGTCATTCCCGTCTAGCTAATGATTAATTAATCGACTACATGTTAAAGCTCCAGACTCCTCTCTCCTCGCACAGATGTGCATTTTAATTTTTGGCTGAGCGGCAGGGCTCCGTATTCAGTCTGTTTAACATTTAGATAGAACAACAGCCTCATCACATCTCATCAGGTTATTGATCGCCCCAAACAACAGACTCTTGTCAGTGTCACGCGTACACCTCCTCTCCGGACAACTGAGAATAAACATGTTGCAGAACAAAAAGCTCCGCTGCTCCGACAAGACAAGGTCACCGATACAACTGTCCAGCCTCCTCCCCCCCCTGTAAACCCTCCAATTCACTTAATACCCCCGCTACATTTTGACGGTGACTCTCTTTGGGGAGACAAAGAGTGACCTCAATTCAATCTGACATCGAAACCTATCGATCTGGGCTTTCGTACACCCCCAGAGATGGACACGCAGCGTGCCCTTGTACTGCTCATGTTCACATTTGGCAACAAGACAAAACATCCCTTTTTATTAAACAAGATTCCCCCCCCCCCACTTGCTTCGCCTTCACTACCTGAGTCTAAATTACACGGCGACCTTCTTTCACAGGCCCTCCTCCTCCCACGTGAGACATTGTTCATCTTCGGCGGGGCCCTTTGGCTAAATTGAAAGTGCGTCATAACAAATAGAGGAGGCGTCTGGCTTAAACGCATGTGACTGGCGACGTTGTCATGTCTGTCAGAGGAGCAACTCTTGTATTTTTAACACGGCGGACTGTGACACGGACCCTGGACAATTACTGTCAGAGCACACGGGTGATGTATCTGCTGCCTTATTGTGTTTGTCATCTCGACCTCTGGCTGGGACCTGATTGGTACGGTCGCCCACCTACAGATGGCTCAGATGGATGCATTGTTTTCATTCTGCATGTCTAAATGTGTGAATCGCAGCCGCTACACAACAACCTACAGTAATTGACTCTCACTTGGTTTGGTGAACATGTCTTTTGTCAGGTGGTGAAACGTTAATGTCAAAATGATTTGTCCATTTAGAAACACACATGACACCTATACATGTTTATGCTCGCTAGCATATCTTTTGTATATTATATTGATTTAAAGTGCTTTTCACTCAAGTTTTCAGCCCCATACAAGTTAAAATTGGCGTTTTCTGCTCCAAGATGTTGCTCACCATGTTTTAGAGTGGATAAGGTCATCTTGCTTGAGAATGTTTCCACAAATAAAAAGTGTAGAGGACCCCAAAGAAGCTGCTGATTATATCAGACTCCTTTAAATAAGCTCAAAAACATATACATGAGTCATTGTGGTTTCATTGCAAATGATACCTTTAGAAAGCAATTTTCACCGAGTCTGCAAGTCTATTATTTTTTCAATGGTTCACCATTTTTCAGAATTCAAAATAAACACAAGTTGTTCCAACATAGCAGGAAATCTGTACTAAATACCCACATGTTAGCCTACAATAATAACCACATAATTGCAATATGCAAAGTAATTCACCCGCAAAGAAATACCGTCTAATTGCTGCACCTGGTTCTGATATTTATGGCTCAGATCTGCATCTTGAAGCAACGTATATTGCTTTTATGGTTTATGCTGAGGCCGGCGTTTGCCATAAATGGCAGGTGTGCAAAATTGAAGTGCAAAAGTAATTCAGCTCCTGCCATTCAAAGGAGCTATGTCAGTTTGATTTACCTCCACACATAAACATGTGCGCGCACACACACACACACACACACACACACACACACACACACACACACACACACCTTTGGGGCCACATGTGTTTTTTATATTCATATGGTGGAGGAAAGGAAAAAAAATGTGCCTCCAAAATGGAGGTTGCGGGGTCATGGTTTTTGGCCAGGAGTGACAGCTCTGAAATGAAGGCATAAGTCAATCGGCTACTCTCCGTACACACACACACACACACACACACACACACACACACACACACACACACACACTGGTTGAGGCAGGAGGCAGGGGTGGGCGGTCAGGATAGAGGGTGGGGATTGAGGGATTGGGGGAGGTAGTTAGAGGAGGGGAGGTTGGGTCTAAGGGGCACAAGGTTACCGTGGGGGTAGTGTGTGTGTGTGTGTGTGTGTGTGGTGAGAGGGAGGGAACTTGACATCATGACTTGATCATGTTTGAGAGTCTAAATGTGCAAACCTGTACTTGTCTATGTTCCCGTCTGTCCTTCGGTCAACGTCCGACTGTTAACACTGAGGGGAACCAGCAGCTATATTTAACCAAACTCCAACACACAACCACGTGACACACTGTGAGCCCAAAGTTCAAAGATCATGTGTGTTCTTTTTCTCTCTCTTTTCCCTCTTCTCCCACACACACACACACACACACACACACACACACACACACACACACACACACACACACACACACACACACACACACACACACACACACACACACACACACACACACACACACACAGGGTCACGGTGTTTGTTTACTTTCTGTCACACACCAAGCAGGTCTGTATCCACATTTAGGCTGCATCCCAGCATGAGCGTGGGTGAAACCCCCACTTTGTTTAAAATCATTGATTGATAAACAGTATTGATTGACACGTACCTTTTTGGTGGTCTTTGGAGAGAGAAAAAAAGAAATAACTGCAGGCAGGAAGAAGAATTATTCATCCTTAACGATCTGCGATGGAAGTGCTTTATTAGTGTGAGTAGATTAAATTCTAAAATACCCTGCTACGATAGATAGACGGTCAAATATTTAATCAGTGGACACCACAACAATCAGAAGAAGAGTAACATCTGCTTCTGATTGGATTTTGTGTCTATAAGCGTTCAACACCCCTGCAGCCTGCATGTGCTTTCAGACAGCGAGCGTTAGCCGCAGCTACCTCCGTTGTTTTCAGTGCAAACAGAGTAGCACTGGACCACAGGCAAGCAGAGGCAGGGTGTCTCTTGACACGGGTGTTTCCTGCTGTATTCAGAGTTTATGATGATTGAACTTATCCAACTTACAGCTTGTCCCGTGACCATTGCAACCACGGGACACCTCAGCAAGGGAAATGAGACAGGAACTGATTTTACAGGTATCCAGTTTCCCAGACCTCAGGAGAGCACCATCAGGAGAGGCAAATGTTTGAGGGCCCCAAATATATTTTGGGAAAAAGGGACCCCCAAGTAGCCACTCATATTGGCACATTTTGCCATGACAGCTATAAACCCCCTTAAACCTCCAATGAAGGCACAGCCAACACTCTAAAGCACACCTAAGCTGGGCTCCCTCTATACTATAGCTACCTGTATGACGGCTGGATATTGTTAGTTTGGACACCTTTACAACTGAACTGTCATCATACGATTGTCAGCATAGTGAGGCAAACATACCTGTCTGGTCGTCAGAAATGTTGTGTCACTCATGAGGAGTAAGATTCAACCTGTATGATGCCTTCAGTAGCTCTGGAGGGAGCTTTCTATTGTCTGAGACATAACCCTGATGATGTCACAACTTGGTCTCAGAGATGATTCATTCATAAGAGAAAGTTGCAAACTAGAGGTGGAGTTTTTTTTCAAGGTGTGATAAATGTCCCATTTATTTTCCCAAAGACAATATTATGTTACTCACTGCTGGAGAACTGAAAACCCCCTCATTGAATCATCAGTGCAGAAGATGAACATCTGCATTAGAAACATTTGGTTAAAGGTCAAAGGTATAAGCCTACGCACAGAAAAACCTACTGCAGGGGGAAATGATTACTACAACTCCCAGGGTGCATTTTTATTCATTGAGCTTAATATTGTGTGTCTAATTGCAAGATTTACACTCTTGAAAAAAACTGAAAGTATCTGTCTATATAGATCCACCCCTCCAAACACGATGGACAAAATCTGATTTCTCAGAAAGGAAGATAAAATTATTAAAAACTGACGGCAATAACAAAGAGTTCTAGGAATGTAACGATATGCGAGAGGCTTTGTTGTGTAACACTGACGATGATGTTAATGCAGAACAGGAGAAAAAGATGGCTTCTCCCATATATACACAAAAAAAAAACTTCTTGAAGGATTTTCCTGAAACTTGGTGGGAGGGTGGGACATGTGGCAGACACCATCCCGTTACATTTTGGGGCATATAAATGAGACTGTAACCTGTGGGATGATGAACCTTTAGAGGGAATGTGTGGTCTCTGAACGCTCTAGTTCTTTTTGCATTTGTTAAAATAAAATCAATCAGCTGATTTTACTAAAACCTGTAAATATTAATATATGAAGTATAGTTTGTAAAAGAGCATGAGTATGTAGACTGTAGTACAGTGAAGCAGAAAAGAAAACTACACTTGTATTCTTATTTTAACATATTTACGTACCGATCGAATTATACAGAAGACAGAAGAAAAGGTTCTGTGAACAACAGAATTTTATTTCAATAATGGATAATCCGTACTTCCAAACAAAAGTAGAGGGGATAAAAACAAACTCATAGAAACGTTCTGTGAATTCTTTTATCAACAGGCAGCTTTCGAAGGTACCGGATGCCATTTCCACAACCGGGACTCCATGCTGATACCACAGCGCCATGTTGGAAATGTGAGACAGGTGGTCAAAACAAACTTACTTCCACCAAGGTGAAGAAAAAAAACAAAAAAAAACAACTTAAAATAGTCCTAAGCTAAGTCACAGTCATAAGTCCAACAGGGATAATATTGTAACATAGACTGAGGTTTCATAGGTTAGTGATACTTTTGTCTATGGTATCGGTACAATGACATGAGTCCAGGGGGGTTTTTCCCTACATGACAGTATCATCAGGAAGTGGAAAGGAACTCGAATGAGGTCTGAAAATGAAACTGCTCGTATGTTTTTCTTGATATTGTCTACTGATGCTAAAATCTCAGTATTTTGCATTACATGTTCTCTGCACATTTATCATTTTTACATCATGCGAGTTCCTTTCCTCTCCTGACAGGACATAATGCCTGTTATAACAGGTAACGAGAGATTATGGCACAGTCATAAGATCGATGCTCAGTGACAAAATCTTTGTTCTAAGGCAAGTACAGCTAATTTTGTAAAATGACCCCACCCCGATTCAAAAGGTCCAGTATTAACAATCACGACTAGAAAACGAGAACAGGGACGAGTTGCATCACTCCTGGGATAACGACGTGTATAAAGTCTTAATGGGTAGCAGGTAAAAAGGTAGATCGATCAAATGGCGTAAGGGTAGCAAGAATCTGCCAGTGCTGTGATTTTACAGGAGTGAATAAGTGTAGGTTCTGACGCGTTTACAATGCAAGTGCCTAAATTTTCATGTTTTTTTTTTTTTTTTTTTTTTTTTTACAATTTCCTTTTGTCCCCCTGAGACCCCAAAACAATACGTAATCAAATTATAGACAAACCAAACATTAAATTTTCATCACCAACACTACCACAAAATTATCCAAACAATATGCATTTTTCAGCTTTGGCACAAGTCGCTGATAATTGTAAAAATTTGCTGGGTTTGTCTTTTTGCTCTTACACTAATATTGGCATGTCTGTTTTCTTCCCACCCCGTTGAACCTGAGCTTGTCCCATTGAACCCTAGTATGCTATAGATGCCTATGAATCAACAATATACTGTACATATGGACACAATCGTGGGGTTTCTCTCCATATAAACAGTGCTAGTACAAACACACACAAATTAAAACATATCATCTGCAAATGTCCAAGACATTTTGGCATTTGTCTCTTTTTTTTAATGGCTTCTGGCTTTCTTTTCAAAAGTTGGTAAATATACAGTGGGCCTTGTGCTCTTGGTTGTAGAGTCCCATTGGCAAAGCCCTTGCTCAGTATTTGCCATACTGGGATGCTTATGCACAGCCTGTGTAAATGTAGGCATAGCACCAACGATAAAGATAACATTTTGTCTTTTGCTGCCCCTCTTTTTATAGGGTTTGAGACTGACATCTGAAGTGAGTCCAACAGACCTGCTGGTGAACTGCGCAATACCTGTTCGACCAACCTGTCCATCTCATGCCACATCTCAAATGTAGACTGAACCATCGGGCAATGGGCCACCAAGTCTCTGAAATGGCCATGGTGAATGAACCAGGACGGTGGAGGATGATATTGTCAATATTGTCAGTACGGGTTTGAGGGAGGTGCTTCTTCTGGGATAATGAAGGGAAAGATGGATGGATGATGAGTAGTCAGGTGGACGTTCAGCCTGATTTTGTTCCGCAGCTTCTCCTTCATCTGTCTCCCCCCCTCAGGGCCCGTTCTCGTTGTAGTGGAGGGAGATGGGCCGCTCGCGCTGCACTGTGGGCATGTAGGGCCAGTTGTAGCTGGAGCCTGAGAGCAGCATGTCGCGGAGCAGCGTCTCGATGGGTGTCTTGCCAACCAGGCGAACGAAGAACAGCTGCTCGATGACCGGAGAGGAGACGATGCGTAAGGAGGGAAGGCGGAGGAGGAGACGTCCAAAGCGGTTCGGCTGGCTGGGGTACTGGTTCCTTACGTACTCCTCCAGGGCGCACTGGGACTTCTCCTGGATGCTCTCCACGTGGGCGACGTCTGACAGCCCCATGGCATCTAGGGGAGGAGACAGATTGAAGCGTTGTTAGATCAGGAAGACGAGCATCAGGGCTAAATGAATAAATCAGACCTCAAACAGATTTTCTGGGAACACTGTTGCCATCTGAAGCACTGCTCCGATCCAGTGTGGTTTTATAAGATGGATTGGGGTTAGCTAGTCACAGCTAGTGACATCTGGATATATTATGTAGCTGCTGCTGTTTAACATTTTACATGAAAAGAGAGGGAATTTGTTATAATAATTCTTAAAAAACTATCACAAACATATTAGAAATTAACATGTAGCAACAACAACAAAAAGAAATAGAAAGATATTTTTAATTTCCATGCGTTTAACTTTAGATAATCTTACCAAGAGTCATATATTACAAAACCCAACCAATGCTACAGTGAAAATGTAAGTTTTCACTTATTGCTGGGTCAAATGACTGCAGCAGTCACTGCTGTAGCTCCAGCCTGCAGTGAAAGAAACACGACACCCAGGTGGACTATTTGTTTTTTGTTGCACCTTTTCTGGCACAGTTTCCATGTTGTAAGCTAAAGCTCCAGACATTGGCACATACTGTAGATAGTTTTCATCCATCTGCATTCAAGCCGGGCTCAAATATCACTCAGTTTACATCCAGTTTAAAAGAGAGACTGAAGTAAAAGATCAAATAAAGTAACCTCCGTGCTGCTTTTTGGTGCATTAATGGCATCCAATGTAACATGTCAGAAAATGAATATCACATATCAGGTTTACCAATGTTAAAAAACCTGCATATATTTGCTAATTTTGTTGTTTAAAAAAAGGCTGAAGAGTTGTCTTCCTCCATGACACATTACATGGAATAAGTAACAAACAGCCATGTTTATTTTTGTTCCCAATGATCTGTTATCAGGTATTGCAGAGTCTGATAACTGAGGCTTAGATTGCACAAGAATTTACTTTTTTTTTAAAGTCTCACCTAGTTGATTGAAATGTGAGACTGAGAACGATGACACTGACGATAAAATGTAATTAAGAGCAGACAGTTTTGCTCAAACTCGAGGAAATCAAGTTTGTCGCTGCAGAGATCTGTATCAGCTCCTGTGGTCTCTGCTCACATCACAGTACAGCGTTTCTCTTTCCCTGCAGCTGGAGGTCATCCTCTGCCCCCCCCCCCCCTCTCCCCCTTTTTTCCTCACACCTCCCCTGCCTCGGTAAGAGTCTCGCACAGCCGAGAGTGTGTAACACCGTGTGCGATACTTTTCGCACCCTCTGTGTGTAGGGGAGAGCACGGGGATTTAGCAAAGGAGGTCAGAGATGTGTGAACTCAAAACAAAGACACATTTTACTGTACTCCTCCACAGACTGTACGTTCAGTGGGAGTGCCCCCCCCCCGACTCTGCCCCCCGAATGAACCCTCATTTAGATGACAGTTTTTTGATCGGGGCAATTTCTTCTCCTGCATGTTCTTTGGGTCTAAAAGCACCGGCCCGTATGCTTTAGCCTGTCACGTTGCATCGCAGATCCCCTTTTGTCATCTCACACTCTGATCCGTCCCCTGTGTAAACCCTGCCCTGTTGGGCTGCAGGTCCGCACACAAAAAGCAATTTACCTCATATTTTAATTGAGTGCGTCAACCCGCCCGCACCCCCAGTGGCCACTCTTCTCATTATTCTGAATGAGCTAGCCCTCCTACTTCGGCTGCTTTCCCCTCCACTCGCTGGGCAGATGGACTGCCTTTTTGTCAGGCTGCCATTTTTGTGTCCTGCGTGACAAGGCAGGCATTGCCTGTTTGGGATTAGCAAAGCTGTCTACATGACTGAAACCACTTCGCGTGCCAAAGCGACAGCTCTGTGGGTGCCCAATCCACGCCAAGCACCGTGTTCTTTTGTCTGATCTTTGGGCACACACTGGGTCAGTGGGGGTGAGGGATCAGGGTGGAAGGACTGAGATGCCCATTCCCTGATGTGGCTTGATGGGACTGGGCTTCGCAGGAGGAGCAGAGGGAGGAGACTCAGAGGGAGGCGAAAGATGATTGGTGTTTGTCCGAGCTTGTTCGCTCATCCTGCCAGGTCTGCAGGAGTTGGATTTACTAACTGGTCCATCTAGTGTGTGTGTGTTCACGTTTCTGTGTTAATATCTACACAGATCAGTGAATGTATCGTCGTCTTTTGGCGTCACATGCAGGTTTTGTGTGCACACATGTGGGTACGTCTGCCTGCATGCACACAGAGGAGTCACATGGGATGCTCAGGGCTACAGGGGTTATGTAGGTCACGATTGGGGCTGTGGCGAATCCTCCGACTCACTGGATCCCACCATACATAATTCAACTCCCGGGGTGGGGGCAGGGGTCTCGGGGCCTGGATAGGCTTGGGTTTGGTTTGGAAAACGTAAGGAGGAGGGGTGGAAGACTGGTTTCAATAATAGATGGGATCATGAAGGAGAGATGGCTGATGAAAGTAAGGAAGAGAAGGGAGAGGTGGATCCACAGCCACCCATGAACACGGGGGGAGAGACGCTGTACACGCAGAGTGAATCTGACAAGCCATGCATGGGAGGGAAGAGGGAAAGTACAATAAAAATGACACGGACCAAATACATCTCAGTGTCGGCTTCTTAGCTCTCTGTTTCCCCCAGGATCACAAAGCACGATCTCTTAGTGAAGTATCCCAGATGTGACAGTATTTTGGCTAACGCTGGAGCACAGTGACTGTAGGCATAAACCTCAACAGGGTGTGTATAGAAGTAGTATGAAAATAATTCCTATCTATTGGGTTTCCTCAACATGAAAGTCATTTTGATTTTGATTTAAACTCATCTGAAGCTCAGCGGAGAGTTAAACAAGGTCACAGTGTTAGTGCTGGAGTCCTGTTTTTATAGAGCTTTGGATACAAACAGCCATAAACAGACAAATTTATGCTAAAATAAAGGCATTTTATTTGTCTAAATCCTACTGAGTGTAATCTAACCAGCCAAAAAAGAGTGATTTAATCCAGGTAAGAAAGAGGCAGATCATGGTATCAGACTTCCGTCATATAGATTTGGCGGGTTTGGATAGAATGTGTGTATCTATATTAACCACGGATGCCTCTATTATAACTGTTTTGTTTTGGGGGAATGTAATTAAAGTGGGTAATTTACTTGTCTGCCATCCTTTCCCAGAAAATGTAGGGAACAATGTGCTACATTTGCAGAAATCAAAACACCCTGAGGTAAAAGCTGACGGTTGACTCCAGCGGAAAAAAAACGAGGAGCACGCAGCTCCTCACGGGGTCAACGGCGGTCTTTTCCAGTATGAGAGAGCGATCAAATTACAGTTAAATTCATGGAGGGCAGAGACCATGACTGACTCGTGGGAGGACTGCAAGCAGCAGCATTTACATATGGGGCCGATGAGACAATATCTGCTGCAGCATCGGGTCACATGGCGGTCAGGCTCAGCGGAGGTGAAAGGGTTGTGGGTGACGTACAGTTGAGCACCGATTCATGTGTCTGTACGCTCAAACTGCAGAGGGAAGAGTTTTTTCTTCACACTATGACCATCTGAGTAACTTCTTATCCTACACTGGAGTCATCGCGTAGTAGTTTTTACATTTCAGCCCAGGTGTCCGTTAAGTAAAATGTGCATTTGCGTTTTCTCGCAAGCTGCATCACTGCTGGGATTTTAACATTTATTTTGGCACTAAAGCATTAGTGAACAAACACGAGGAGAGATTCTCGCTTCCTCGTCTCACAGTGGATCCTTTAAAAAAAAAACTTTTTCCAAGACTTCTGCTGCCTATTTTACATCCAAGCCCAGAATGACAAGACATGAAATAGGAATAGGAATTCATGTAAATATTTAAAGCGTTTTGCTCATCCATGACCTGCGCCATGAAACCTTTTACAGACTGATCCAGAATGAGAAGTCTATCCTCAAACCATTTTTTTTGTGCAGAGGAGATGCATCTATTACATGCAGAACTAGGGATGCATTTGATGTCTTCTCTGCACATGTTTTTACTTTGTGCTGCTGCAGCCTTTATGTTGATTTAATAGCATTCAGTTCAGGCTCGGGACCAACATGTTGAATTGCCATCAGGTTTGTGTGACAAGGTGCATGAGTGAAAGGGGCTTCTGTTAGAAAATACAACACTGAATCTAATGTTTATCAATTAGCTTTGAGTCTATTTTCCATGCTTGTAATAACTGCTTACACGTATTTTAATGTCTCCTATAGCAGCAGCAATATAATGTTCTTAATTGCTATATTTGAAGTTCTTTCTAAATGTGGTATTTATGACTGAGTCCCATGTTTCATCTTGTCATGATAAATCTGTGTTATCTTATGTTTCAAGGTGCACAGAATAACCTAGCTAATAGCTCCTTCTCAGGCTCAGTTTAAGATGTTTACATGCACTTTGACAGCGTGTGATCAAATGTCCTTGACATGTATAAACCAGTTAAACAAGCTAGCTGTTCCAGTGCCAAAGGATGTTAGCTCACTGGCCCACTAATTCCCCCCTTTCTGCCAGGAATACCCTAAAGAGGGTAAGGTCATGTTTGTGTTTACAAGGATGTACCCATAATCCTCTTTGAGTCCGAGTTTGTGTGGAGGGTGAAATGAAAGTTTCTAATTCAAAATGTCAGCAGTCGTCTCTATACTATATAAACCAAGTTAGTCTCAACAAATCAATTATATTTGATCTTTTTTAAAATTTATTATATTGAACTGCCTGTTTATACTTGTTGTAACCAAGTTTCCCCTCTGATATTAATTATATTCTCGTCTCTCTGGCAGGATTGAATCCTTGATTTGAAATCCTGAGATTTCTCCTTCTGTTTAGCTATAGATAGAAAATACAGTTATATTGGGTTGTAATATTAATGTAAAGCTTAACATACAATCCCTAAATGTGACCATAAGACCTAGAATCCATGAGAGTCCAGTAAAATCATAGATTTTGCATTTTCAGGTCATGTATTTCTAATCATTTTGAAACTTTTGACCGCTATGGAACCAATGCACTGCTACTTAAAACCAACATGACGCCACTCATCCCTCATGTAGTTTCTCTGTTCACTCAAACCTCACCAGAAGTGAAGAGCACGATGGACTTGAGGCAGGAATATTCAGCCGTGTCGACCTGCAGGGCCTTCAGCTTCTCTACCTGCTCCTGGAAGACGCGGATGTGGTCCATGAAGGCCACCACGCGCTCTGCTGACATGGGCGACGCGTGGAGGCCCGCCGCCGCCAACAGAGGGGCCACGTGAAGCGGCATGGAGCACTGGGCGGCGTTGAGGACGAAGAGCTCGCTCCAGGACATGCGCAGCAGTGCCACCTAGGATACAGGTAGTATTAGAGAGGTTGTTGTGGGAAAGGACTCCTTCCATCATCATTTACTTGTATATTTTTTTTTATTATTATCATCATTACTCCTTTCAAAGGAGTAATGTTCGCTCCTGTAGGCCCGATATGTCGATACGGAAAATCTGATTTATGTGGAATTTTGATTTCTTCAAAGAGAAAATAATAGTTTTTCGTCATAAATTTGAAAGTAATGGAGACGCTTCTAGTTAGCAGCGGGCTTTAGCCTCCATTTAAACCTGCATCCAATAATCTAAATCGCATTTGGAGGTGGTCAGAGTCTTGTGACATTATCTAGGGAAAACTACTGTAAACACAGGACAGGAGCTTCTTTTATGCAAGTGACTTATTCATTTATTGAAGGAAGGAGGAAGCAGACACGAAGTAGACTAAAAGCTCACAAAGGGCGCCTGTTTAAAAAAAACTGATCATAATGACGTAATTCATAATTAGTTTTAAAGGTCATTAAGATTAAAAGCGGATATGACAAACTATTACGAAAGGAGTTAATATGCTTTGTATAAGATCAGAGTTTAACAGCTAACAGAGTCACAGCTAAACAGGGTCATAATGACTTCAATGCTAATTGGCATTATTGTCTTTTTAACTGGGCAATCAGCACTTTGGTGTACAGAATAATATAAGCAAATACAAGGAACTCCAAAGAGGTCCAAATACTGTTAAGTTACAAAACACTTTTTTGATGCCAGGTATAAACAGTAGGCTTATAGAAAATAAAGAAGCAATGGCACAATGCTAAACCTCTTACTGAGAGAAAGGACAGACATATTGAACATGTTGACATGGCCTTAATGATATGTTAATGATATGTTGCGACTACAGCTTGACGTATGTAATGAGTATGTCTGTCCAAGGTGCATGTGAACCTTTATAGGTCAGACATTTAGTCTGAGCCAACACTTCACAGCTGGTATAAACCCACATGTGCAGGATGGATGTCAGGTCTATTCATACTGAGTGTGGTCACTGCCTGTTCACGCCCTCGGCGAATGATAACAGAGCATTAGCTCTCATATGCCACTGAATGATCATTAACGACAAAGACAACTGGGAAAATTGTGTCAAAGGACACAGCAGAGACGTTATGGTAAACGTGGAGCTACAGAAGCACAGGTTCAAGGTTGCAGTCCAGCACATAACCCCTAATGTCATTTTTCACACTTTTATTTTTGTATGTGTCAAACTGAAATGTATCATCCTTCATGCTAAACTAACTGGCTGTGGACTTCACACCCAGAAAAATGTGTTTTTAAAACATGTTTGCATTTAAATTCATGCCAGCCATCAAACTGCTGGACTCACCTGATCCATGAGCTGCAGGTCAGGGAAGAACGGGATGTTTTTGGCCCACTCCACAGCGCTGAAAAGCAGCCTCGCCGCCAACTCGCAGATGTTCTCGATGCCCATCAGGTTGTTTCCCTGCATGCACTGAGCCCCGTAGCGAGATGTAGGGTAGGGCTCGGCGCGGAGCAGGAGAGAAATGAAGCCGGACAGGTAGGGCTGGCCATTGTACGGGTCGGTGCCGTTGGACAGGTACTGTCCCGGGCTGCTCTGGGAGTTGGATGTACGTCCTCGTTGCACAGCTGATGGACAATAAGACAGAAGAAGATGAGAAATCAGCGGCGGAAATTTAACATTAACATTTAAGATTTTCTCTCTACGCATACGTCTTCATCTCAGTCGAGCCGACAGATGGTAAATATTTGCCATCAGGTTGTAAATTCACTGTTATGATTTAAGAGGAGCTGCTTTAAAAGAATGCGACGCACCCAAACCAACCTGGTATTCAACAAACGAAGTGAAGTGAAACCCTACGGGAGAAACAGAAGGGAGAGGAAAACAGAAGAGAAAGAGTGAAATTGGGCATGTCAAATGGGCAGGGTGGGGGGGCTCGGAGAATGGGGGTCAAAGGCGATGAAAAGTGTGGAGACGGGAACATTTCTCCGACTCTTAAATGTGTCAGCGCTCGTCTTCTCGGTGCAGTGGTGGAAAAGGGCCGGGATGAGGCCATTCTGCATCGCTGCTATATGCATCAGTGAGGAATGACAAGCAGCAGCTGGATAAGATATTACACCTCTTCACACCTACATATGTTAGGCACCCACATATGCATCCACACATGCACACACCACCCATGAATACATATGGTAACATCTCCCCCCACCTCCCTCCCTTTACTGGCAAATGGCTCAGCCTGAGGCGAAAAGGGCACCCAGAGGCCAAGCGCTTGTGCACACACATGCACACAAATGCCCCCCCCCCATCCCACCCACCCTGGCCATGAAGCGATGATGATGCGGTGAGTGCTCAGAGTCCCATTTGGAAAACACCTGTTCAGTCATCCCCACTGTCTGACTAATAACTCCATCTACTGTTACACAGATGAGAGGAGAGGAGAGGGGAGGGAGGCAATGAAAGGGAGCCACGTGTGGGGGGAAAAAATTAGGTAAAAGGGTGAAACGTCAAGATAAGGTGGAGGAGGAGAGCGTGAGAGGTGATAAGTTGAGGATAGAGGGAGGGCAGAGCGACAGAAAGGAGGCGGAGTTCTATACGTTGAATATAGCCTGAGTGTACGCTTCAGACAGAGAGAGGAGACAGGTGGAGGCGGGAGGTGGAGAGGGGGTGAAAGAGAAGGGAGAGGGAGGGGTTTGGAAAATGCTTTTGAACTCTGCATCACCTGTCGCCTCGCACACAGCAGCTGTGTCAATTGAACGCACCGTGGCACGTCTGAAAAATCAGAGGTCAAATCACTCAGGAGTGTTATAAAAATGCCTTTAATTCTAGCCTGAAAAAAAAATACCTCTGCACAAAAGGTGCTGACCTCAAACTACCAGTTTTCCCTGCAAACTTGTGTCAACCCGCGTTCCCGGAAAAGAATGCGGTCTCCCTTGGCAAACAGCACAGTCTTGCTCGGCTGAGCTGTGAAGAGGTGTTGCGTGTCATAAAGACGTTGCACAATGGGACATTCCTCGTCACTCATGCTAAAGCAACTCTTGTCTTGCCTTGTAAAGGACAGCTGTCAGATTACCCACACGTGTCCGTCTCTGCCGGATTTCACAAACCAAAGACAAGCAGCGGCGACATTCTCAGATTAGGACATTGCAATTTCTACAAAGATCAACCTGATCAAACACGTTTTTCAGGTCACTCTGAGCTGCTTTGAGTGTGAAGTGAAGAGCTGCTAAATCGTAGTCAGACAGGTTTGTGAAGGATTCAACAATTCCTCCTGATTAAAGAATAAAGTATGCTATTTTTAACCGTCCTTTAGAATAACAGGAAAGGGCTCCGCCAAGCTAATGTTAGCCTCGAGGCCAAAATTCTTTTGTGCAAATCCTTGTCACACAGCTAATTACTTATATTCTTAGGACCTGTTTAGATTTTTACATTAGAC
The DNA here is from genome assembly GCA_037577475.1 of Chaunax sp. Z400. Classification (NCBI taxonomy): domain Eukaryota; kingdom Metazoa; phylum Chordata; class Actinopteri; order Lophiiformes; family Chaunacidae; genus Chaunax; species Chaunax sp. Z400. The sequence goes on from CM075190.1 coordinate 26,590,004, forward strand.
CTTTCATTTTAGAGTTGTTGCACATGTTGGGTACAAATTGATTTGCATGCAACAGCCTCCAAAACCTGAAAGTTTGGATTTGTCGTGATACTTTATGGTGCCCCTCACTGCTCCGTAAATCCCCTGCTCATAAATACATAACCAATATAGACATTTATAATTATATATTATCATTTAAGAGTATTGTTATACTATAAACATGTAAACATTTCTAAATAACCTATGTATCAACTGTTTAAAGTGTGTTACATGCCTTTCCTTGTCACTGCGTCACACTACTAAAATATAATGTCTCATTTGATTAAGAAAGAAGACAATTTAAAGATACTTTACAAAAAAATTGCAAACTTCTACCATTTCAGGAACAGCACCTTCTAGCTATTTGAATAAAAGCAAAAAAAATAGAAGTTAATTTTCTGAGGTTTTCTGCTCATTTTCACGTTGAGAATGTTTAGCTAGAAATCTGATGTGTTGATATGTTTCAGAGCTCATTCAGACCTATCCAGAGACCCCTTGCTTAGATTTGTAGCATTATTAGTTCAAAGGTTATGTACAAATATGTTCCTCGGTCATAACTTGGCAGAACCCAGGACAGAAGCATTTACAAATCACAGGGGAACTTAAATCTGTTGGTTCGCTTCAGGCACAGAGACAATCTTGGTTGAAGGAAAACATTGTGGTTTGGTTTAAAGCACCTACTTAGCTACGGTTAGGTGTTCTTTGTTGTTATGGTGACAATAAATAAACGTGTGGTTAAAGGTTAACTATAGAGACCATCACCTTTGCCGCCATGATGAAAAAGGACGCAGGGAGAAGAAAAAAAAAGAACGAAAAGAAAACCTGTTCAGGATTCATTCACTGTTATATTTACATAGATAATAGTTGTTTGATGCTATTTTGATGTTAAACACCCTAAATGTAAGGTTACTGTATTATTCTCATGATTATAGGAGAGTAACGTTATCTGTTTGTTCTCCCATGTTAAAATCTGGCGTTTTATTGGTCGACATCCTCCCTGCTGACTTTGTCGCTCCATAATAACGTCACCCGACTTCCTCCTTTGCTCCTAGCAGTCATAACTCCTTCTCCTGCTACGGGGTTTTGATGTCGTTTCCGGGCGCTTGCTGAAATGACTGATTCTGTTGTTTTCCTTGGGAGGACAGCTTCGAAAGACTTTCTCCCGACTGTCCGTATCTAATGACCTGAAACTGTCAGGCTGCCCTGACTTGTTCATGTGATTCATCTAAAAAGAAAAAAAAATTCAGTTCAACAGAGTTCTGCTGCTTTTGTGTTTCTCACTAATGCATTGAACAAATTGTCTCTGATATGTAAACACACAGCGATTAATTCTCTCTCTCTCTCATCGGTCAGCGGTTAATCCTGAGGATGGAGGCGAATCTACTCGATGCACTCGACTTTCCAAAAGCCTCATTGTTGGGGTCACTCGTGGTTGAGAGGCAGAGCACTTGAGTGCTTCTGACGGAGACGCATCGCTCCCTGGGTTTCCTCGCCTGCAGCTGGCTGACGAGAGAGAGGAGCAGAGAGGAGGGAGAGGGAGATTGTGGAAAGGTCCAAAGACAGAGAGATGTGCTGTCCTGACATAGAGGAGGGCAGCGAGAGAGACGGACATGACAGAGAGAAACAGATGCCTGAGGATAAAATAAGGAAACCAGGGTCAGAGACAGAAGGGGGGGATGTGGGTGGGAGTATAAAGTCAGATTTGGGTATCTGCCATAAGCCGTTTTCTGCTTTTTAATTGACCCGCTGTGGCTTAGGTTAATGTAATTGACTGAGTTTGTCATCTGACAGTAAGAGGAAACAAAAAAAAAGGCCTAAAAAAGGCCTACAAATCCCTAAAACCCAAAACAAAACAGCATCCAGCGTGGGCGGGGCGTAAAATGAGGACACGAGAACGAGGGAGAGGAGGGAAGTGCATGCAAACAGAGGTACCATGGGACATTTCAGCTGTGACTTTCAAAATGCCACTTCAGCAAATGGCAGCTGGCAGAGAGCGCAGTCCGCTGCCTGGCTGCCCTGGATTAGCCTCTGGGTCAGACTGTTAGTGGAATTACAGCAGCTAAATACAATTAAGGCCTATCAACATTTGGACTAGAAGGTCACGGTGCAGGGGCAACACACATGCATTATAGATCTGTGTCTAACAGTTGTGTGTAAGGAGGAGCTTTTTTCATTTCTGAAGCGGCGAACAAGAAATAAACACGTTACCCCGGGTGACCCCGAGGCGGCGTCACGTTTTACCACAGCTGAGCGTGTGTGTGAGAGTGAGAGAGAGAGAGAGAGAGAAATGAAGATGAAAAGCTGGAAAAGGATCTTATCTGCTGGAATGTAAAAACAGAACTGTGTGTGACTATGTGAGCGTACATGGGTGTGATCCAGATCAGAGGGCGGCGTATGAGGTGACACAATATCCATGTGGCTGTCGGGATTTTATTTTTGCCCTGCACTTTGACCTGCAGGTCAGGGCTCTACAGCAGGGCAAAGCTACCAAAGGGAGCCAGATAGGAGCGGTGAGAGGAGCTAATGTGTAAACCAGGAGTTAAAGATAAAGAGAGAGAGAGACACGTGCAAACAATTTCATTGCAGACGTGGTAAAAACCCAAATGCTTGCCTGTATGCTTTTATTCTGAAATACTTCTATATATAATTTGTGAATCAAACAGCAGGCTTTTCTATGTCTTTGGTTGGCTAACACTCCTCTAGGAGTTATCAGACTGTTGCTATGATAAATTACAAAAACTACACATTTTAATACCATAAAAATTAGAATATTAAGAAATTGCTATACGGCCAATTTTTTGAGGACGGTAAAATGTTTCACCTCATCTATTGTAAATGAAACATTGTGGTGTTACAGAGAAGTCACAGCCTAAGAATTATATTCTCTAGACATACGGGAACATATTTTATTTGGTATCAAAACTTCACACTGATACTAAAAGCACAGCAGTCGCAATACTTGTTAAAATAATCACAATATGATTTTTTTTTTTTTTGCCATATCAATGAGCCTGATGAGCCTCATGACAAGCGACTTTTACACCACTATTATAATTTCTGCCTTTGTATATTAGGACTCCAGGACTTTTTATTGTCATACACACAAAATGTACAAAACGTAAAGGGAAACGAAATTCCCTTTCACTACAACTCCCTTTGTAAGTGTAAAACATAAGAAAGGCACTTATAAAAAACAATAAAAATAAGAGCATGTAACAACATTTAAGAAGCTGAAGGGTATGGAAAAAAAAAGACTGGCATGACAAGGGAGTGCAAAGTGTGCGCTTCATATGCTAACAAAGACAACAACTGCCGTGACCTTTAAATGAGCCTAAAGGCTTAATATTTAAGTTGATGTTTCTAAATCTTATGCAGCACTTATATCTGTATTCAACTATTCCCCGTTACAGCTGCTATTAATATTTTTACATTAACAGTGGATCACGTGACGAACTGAACTTTCACCCGACTCTCCAGAAAGCTTTTTTTTTTAAAGCATCTTCCAGTTCATTGTTTTGGTTTTCCAGTCAGTAAACTTCACCGTTTGGATCCACTGCTCTCTGGAAAGCTCTAAAAACCCCACTGCAACACTACAAGCTGAGCAGACGACAGCAAACACATATAAGCTGGTGAACACAGTGGAGCATTTAGCAGCTAAAGAAACAGACATTTCCCTCAGGAGATGGTGGAAAGCATGTGTAAATAAGAAACTGTTTGCTAACAAGTTCGTAATGCAAACATTTTTAAGGGGTTGCGCCCAAGAGGTTAAAAACCACAAGACACTGTAGCAATGTGTTGGCACTAGTTGCTAATATAAAAGTAAGTGCATAGAAAATGTTAATATTCAATGATTGGAACAGTTAAAATTGTTAATTCACTCTTCTGAAAGGAAACACCGTTACAAAAAGTAGATGAAGGGAGCACAGCAAAGGGATTTTTATTCTCTCTCTGCACATCTAGTGAGAAATTCTTGAGAACAAGCCATCTGCACACATCTGAAAGAGGACTGACTGAGCTGTGTGTCGACTATGAGAGGCATGCAGCCGACGTGAGAGACACAACAGAGTGCAGAAGAACCAGAGGCAGGAAACAGTGACACAGACAGAGACATGGAGGACAGATGATGAAGTTTGGCTGCAGTCGCCTCAGTCTCTCTCTCAATCTCTCTCTCTCTCTCTCAGACTATGAGGCATTTCCTGCATTAATTAGTAAACCAAATTCACCCCATCGCTGACTCTGATTCACGCTATGCTTATTTACACTTAACCAGCCGCCAGCTCCTATCAGCCCATCTTAATCTGAAATTTGTCAGCTTGCGTCACAGATCATCGTACAGTGAAAATGGAGACGATGGTATCAATATGATGTGTTTTTCAAAGCTGATATACATATAAACAGCACTTCATCTGAAATATATATATATATATATATATATATTCCCATGCTTTTATTTTTGGGTTTGAAATATCTGCCACTGAGAATAAAGCAGATTTAAATGGATTTTAGTTTGAAAAATACATGCATTCAGATTTACTCTAAACATTACCTAACCATACATGAAAACCTGAGCACGTGAAATCAAACCTATATCAGCATGGTCAGAAACCTCTAAACTTTTTCTGTGCCTAAAGATGTGCCTAGCGGGTAGCTAGCATCGAAGCCTTTGTGTCATGTACTGAAATGCCTCTCTACGTTGCCCCACAAATAAAAGAAATGCTCTTTTCTTTCACTGTGGTGAAGAAGAACTCTTCCTCCCACTGCTCATTAAAGTGGTATGATTTTTTTATTCATCCACTTTTTCGGCCATTGCTAATCATCCTAGCTGTGCTTGCTAGCTGGCATAGAAGTGAGGGAAAAAAAGTTAAACGTTATAAGTTACATCATAAATTAATCTTTTAAAAATGTTGTGTGCAATGTTAAACTTATTGAACTTTTTTTTTTTAACTTTTGAAAATAAAAAGTTTGGGCTGTTTTTTTTTAGACTTTTTAGTTTCATAAGCTGTCTCCGGGCAACCAGGTGACTTTTATATCAATAATTTAAAACTGGTCAGGGAGAAATCCGTCCATATATTATACAAAGGAAGACAAGATGAGTGAACATCATAAAATTTCATAATAAAACTGTTGATTCCAAATTTGGACAAAGAAGAAAAGTTGTGTAATTGGTGCGTTGTGGCCTCTTCTGCTTCTTTTTCGGCCACTATAATCACAACTACCGCATATCTACTCAGACAGCACAGATATGATCATGGACTAAATGGCCTAAGTGTTGTATTAGTGAGCGGATATGTTGCAGACTGAACAGTTCCTGACAATGACTGATATTCTGTGTGTTATTATTATAAGTGACCTGGGTGACATGAAAACAGGTTGAGCTACTTAAGTCACAAGCAAAACAGCCCAGAGTCAGTGAGTGTGTTAGAGGGATTGACTGAGCACACCTGAGAAGGTCACATTACGTTTACTTTTGTCACATTAGTGATACTGTGTGATACTTCCTCTTCAGAGAATAGGTCTTGGTGTGTTCAATAGTGACGTGACGCTTCCACACCTTGATGCGTCCAAAAGCATTGAAAAAACAAACAAAAAAACCTTGGAGTGCTTTAATGGAGGCCGGCCAGAATTGAACGATACGTCACTGGGAGCCTTTTCCCTTCCGGGAGCCGTCTGATAGTGACTTCGCCTGTGAGTGTGCTGACAGGGGTTAAGTATTTGGATTTGTCAATAGCTAAATTACTGGGAAAAGTAAAGGTTTTCAGAGCCAAATGAGGCCAGAATGCAGCGTTATGGTGCTAAATTGTCCTCTGTGGAGCATGGATTAGCCAATACCCACTGTCTGTTAGACTTTAGAGCACCAGTGGGGTGTTTACTCACTGCAGAGGCCCCGGCCGGTGCACATGTACGGACTTTGACATGATCCTGTCTGTTATTAATGTTTTAGTTTTGTTTGCCCTGTATTTTCTGCAGCTGTTGGAATTTTGTCAGAGGAAAATATGGGTCAGAGGAAGCTGCAGCCTTCCTACGACGTGCGTTGAATGCGGCCATTACGGATCTCTGTGCTACAAATAGAAGGTTCTACTGTCTGCATGAATTTTGGTGCACCCCTGGCTGAGTATGACTCAAGATACACCCAAGAGACAAGATGTCCTTATTATTTATGCATGCATTCATCAGGATGGTAAACTATCACATGTGAATTTCAGTTCTCAGCTCATCTTTGTGGGCTGATTCTCTTTGCCTGTCCCCTTCCTATTCAGCATAGAGGAAACTGCGCTGACAGAAGAACAAGTAGAAGCTGCATGGTGGGATATGGACACCAACGCTGCCAAGGTTTTAGGATTTTGACTCCCTATAAGGCCAGAACAGAAATGTTGGTAATCTCTGTAGTGAAAGGTGCTCTGGATAAGAGTCTCCAACAAATGATATTATGTTCTTTGCACAGCAGTCTGCAGAAAGAGGTCAAACGTCCCCTGTGGGGTAAAGAGAAAAAAAAAAAACACTTGCATAAAAGCAAAGACGTTCTGAATGTGATGCAGTGAAGTCTGAAAGCAGGGCTGCACAATGTATCGTTTTAGCATCGACATTACAACGCAAGCATCGCACAACACGATGCATGTCGAGGTAACTCAAACACATCGTGCTAAAAGGGAAACCGTTGATTTCCACGACTGATCTACAAGAGCAGTCTGTCTGACAGAAGATCATTTACTTTGATTTAAACGATTCAGGTTTGATGGAGCTATTTTATTCCAATTTTATGATTATTATTTGCCAGACGTGATTTAAAAAGTGCCAAACCTGTTACAAAAGAAAGTTCTAGAATGATTCATTCTTTCCAAACAGAGCCATTTAAGTCATCGAGTGAAAACTCCTAGATTTTGTCGCATCACAAAATATATTGCAGAAAAGAAAAACATCACAAAATAAGTTTTTCTTTTCTTTTTTTTACAATACAGTATTAATGTGTCTTTTCAGGGAGCTACACAAATTTATGTTGAACAGAAAAGTCACACAGCAGCGATAGTAAACAAAACTTTCTCCTGCTGCTTTCCTGTGTAAGGAAACAGTGGAGTTACAGGAGAAAACAAGCTCTTTACAAAGCCTGACAGGTTCGTACTTAAACTTGTTCCATTCCACACTTGAAGCACATGACCTATATACTATAATAGAGTACATTTCAAAGTAAGTAACAAGGTTTCTCAATAATTAATGTCATGCCAAAACTCTTTCAGGTCAACATGTTCACGTCACTTCTGCTTTATTCTGACGCCATCTTTTCTTTAACTTTTTGGAAATTGTGCATGTAAGACGGAGATATCAAATACATATATTTCTACGGGATCATAACTGGAAAAAAAAAAGCGTCCCTTGACAACCTTAGATGAACCTGTTGAATAATGTAGAGTGAAACATGACTTATGTATGACCACTGGGGAGGACAATGTGTGCTTCAAGAGCCACTGTTCTGATCACACTGTCAATCTTTGCATTCAAAGATGCAGCAGTATTTAAGTTACTGTAATTAATTTATGTCGTCAGGATTTGTTTAGAATATTCATGAGTGTGTATGTTTGGACTAACAAACAAACATTTATCCACTGTTATTTCTACCACATCTAAATCAGTGGGAATAATAAGTATAGAACTTATAAAACAAAGAAATACAACCGATTTATTTCAAAGTGTTTTAAGTGTAAATATATCTATCATCAATCAATGCCACGACCTTTCTCATCCTGTCATGTAATGAATATTCTGTTCTTTTTCAAATTGTTAGTGAAGTTGTTGGACAATGCGTGTGCCTCAACAAAAACTGTCCAAAGTAGACAAATGATCAGATAAAGAGAAGTCAGCCAACAAAGAGGATTTAAGGACACATTTAATCCTGACGACCTCAAATGCACCAACAGATGAGCTCAGCCCTGTAAGATGACCTGCTCCACATTTAAGCCTTTTGTGCACAACCAGAAGCCAACACTGCAACAAAAAAAGAAAGAAAGTTCATACCAAGACGTCAACAGGCAATGACGTCAAAATCTTACAATTTGACACGATTTAACCTCCATTAAAGAATGTCCTCCTGTCACATGACATTGTCTGGTCTTATTTCTGCATTTCACGCAATGTTTCAGACATTTTTTGAAGTTGAAACTGAAAGAAAGTTTAACAAGTTTCAGCGCATGGGTAGAGTTTTTTTTATTAGCTACAATTAAGAGATTAATTGAAGAACTTTTTACGATGAATGTTTTTTAAGTTTATCCTATAATCGTGACATCATGTGTCATCTCATCCGAATAGCAGGAAATCCTTTCCAGGTGATTCTAATGGTGTGAACGCGTCTCATGAACAATATGCCGCCAACATGTCGGTCAGTGCAACAAATGTTATTTTTACCTAATTAATTTTCCCCTCAGAAATCTGGAAGAAAAGCACATTTTTTATTTTACAAAATAACTTTTCATGTATTGAATGTGAATTTTTTTTCTCTCTAAATGACAAAAATGAGATGATTTGCATAAGAATGATGGGAAAAATATCTCCAATGCTTGTATCATGTGCAGGTTTGAATGTAAACAATCTATTTTAATTTTAAGGTTTGATTTTTAAGTCTCTGAGACAGATTTTTTTTTTTTTTGTAATAAACGCTTCGGAGCATCAGGCGATTTTCTCCGGTTCATTCAATCAGAAGGGAGCCTCGTCGCTTGCGGGTGTTCGAGGTTAGACGGTGCGCACACACGCGCGCGCTTTTAGGGAGGAATAGCAGTGTACAAGGAGAATCCTTAAGGGATCATCTCATCTCAGGCTTATACTGATGAAGTATTTTCTACCTTCTGGATCAGGAAGAGAACAAAACGAAACAACGCCCGTCCTTCAACATCCACTGCCGAAGTGTCCTTGAGCAGTGGGATGCTGCTTTTGACCCAAATCTCTTCTCTGAGCGGGGAAATAAGCGGCCAAGAGACATCTTCATAGAGGAGTCAAACTTCTGAGGGTAGCCGAGGTCATAATTGGATGAAACACATTCACATAATTTAAAATCTCATGACCCGTGTCTTACCTGTTCTGGTGTGTTATAATATTATTCATGCTTATAGAGGCACCTGTTTTCTTTTGATGATCAAATCAGGAGGTTTTATAAATGATGAAGTTCTGGCTGGAGTTCAGTGACCATAAAACAAAAAAACTGACCAATTACCGACGCTGCCAACACAGATGTTCAGAGAAAGAAATTCTGGCTCCATTTGCTTCTCATTAAATATGCACCATGGCATCGCTCATGAATGGGATGTCGCTGCTGAATGATAATTAATAAGGGAAGCGCACTACTTCTCCAACACGTTTCCACTGCTCCTCTTTGACACCAACTGACCCGTTGTTAATCCAACACAATACAACAAATGTAGCGGCATCCTCTTATAGCGGCTCCGGGTGTCGGTGAGCAAACAGCGTAATTAAAACAGAGGGACAAAGGAAGGATTTCACAGAACAGAGCGCACCAGGGAGAGAGGTTTAGATTTTCCAAATGAATGCGAAATAAGCATTGTGGTGCTGCAGGTGGTGGCTGATTATTTACCCGTAACAACAGCGGGTGTTATAAAATATAAAACATCACTTTTTCAGAAACAGGCAGCACGAATGACGCTTATTTTAGGCAAAGAAACTCTCTCTGGTACTTCTTAATGACACGTGAGGTGACAAATGACATAAAATACAAGAGCCTCAGTCTAAGTCTGGAAGATCTGTTAATGTGGTGAAACAACTGTTTCCAATCTAAACCTATTTGTGTCCAGAATTTTCTTTAAATAGTTCGTTCTTGATCCAAACTTTTATACTTTGTTACAAACATTTTATTTCCAGAAAAGCAAATAATAATAACAATAATAATAATAATAAATAAGAGAACCAGCCAATGTGAAGAGTTGGTCTCTTGTTTTAAAACCGTAAATCTTTTACTGCTCAGTTCGAGATTTAATGGCCAATTGATATTTTACAGTGAACAACATTACGCGCACGTTTACGCACAGAAATACGTGCACATTTGTGAATTTTTGTCTCCTCTCTCACAGCCTCACACTCACATCCATCACTGAGCACAGCTCTCTGGCCTTACCTTCTCTCCTCATGCCGACTTTGAGGCACTTCTTCAGCCGGCAATACTGACACTGGTTCCGGTGGTGCTGGTCGATGGGGCAGTCTCGGTTCCCCCGGCAGGTGTACGAGAGGTTCCGCCTCACCGAGCGCTTAAAGAAGCTTTTGCATCCCTCGCAGGTGAACTGACCGTAATGTTTCCCACTGGACTTGTCCCCACACACCATGCAGTCCACGTTGGGGATCTTGTCCCCGGAAAGTGCGTCATTCCCCGGGGTGGAACCGTTGGGAGTCCCCGGAGCCCCGCCGGGCTCCTGGCCGCAAATCTGGAGCTGAGACCCCGGATCTGCCGAAATGTTCTCTGGCCATTGGCTTACTACCATTGCCATGCTATCCCCAAACACTTTGGTCTTTGTTTAAATCACAGAAGGAGAGTCAGACTCAGTGATACAGATCCGTCCTGACGTCTTGGGGGGGGGAAAAACCGAGGGAGGGCGAAAAGGCGCTTCCCACTTCCTCCAGAGGTCAATCTGAGCTTCTCCGAGCTTGTGTGTTTAAACGGTGTGTCTTTAATGCTGAATTATTTCTGTAGACATCTATCAAAGTTCACAGCTACAACGGGGTATCGACATGATCGATGCACACGCGCGTAGCCTACAACTCCCGGTGTCCCTCGCTGCGCAGCAATCCATAAACACGTTGTTCTTCAGAGTGTAACCTCTCGGAAAAGTCAGTCCTGTACGTCAGCGTGGAGGCTGTAAAAACACAATGTTGTCCTACTTTATGGGTTTGAAAAAGGGGTAAATCAGAAGGAATATGTTGCGGTAAACAAAAGTAGGCTATTTCGCCTCTCGGTCGGTCGCTCCGGTCTGTCCCACGCTGTAGATTCACTCCAGATAAATTGTGTCTCTTGAATGACAATCTTGATTTTAATACTGACCACGTTTCATGATATTCGCTGGATGATCTGTTTAGTCCCACAAAGATCTTGGAATCAGTATAAGAATCAGTCGCGAGGAATCGGCGATCCCTGTTCCTTCTTGTTCTTGCGCGCCGCGATCAGGTTTTGGAAAGCGACTCCAGTGTGCAGCGAAATGTAATTTGTCCGATACGAAACCTAAAAATCCTCAGTGATCGTCTGCGTAGAGGAGAAATAACAGAGACGGTTTACGCACAGAACGACATTTGCGCTCGATCGTGTCGCTTCTCCCCTTCGACTGTCTCTTCCACCTCTGAGAGTCAAAGCTGCAATTTGGGGAAAGTGTCACCAGCAGGCTGTCTCGTACAGCTGCCCCCCTTGCGGCGTTCCATATAAGGTCATAACTACCAAATAAGGTCATGTCCCCTCCCCTCAGCGGGAGAGGTGAAAGAGAGGAGCCGGCTGTGATTGGCCCCGAAAGTGTGTTAAAATGTAAAGAGCGTTCTGATTGGATAGCAGTCGATTAAGTTGGGTTTGATTGACAGGATCGGTTGTTGTGATACCTAAAAGTGGACTTAATCAGTATCCCATTGAAAATAAAATGTTGCGCATCTTCTGCCAGGAATCCATAAAACTGCTGTTATTTAGAAATAAGTTTTTTTTTTTTTTTAAAAAGCTGTAACAACTTTGTGTTGAGTTTCATCTATATTCTGTTTAACAACATAAACTTATTTTGTCTTTTTAATTAAATTTACACATTTTAAAGGATGGATCTTTATGATGAGGAGGAAAGGAGTCCTTCACAGAGGCTTGTGTTTCGGCTTTTGGATGTTTGACCTTCACTGTGGACGATGACGGATGGCAGGAGGCTGTTTTCACATTCACGTCCCGAAGGAGGAAGGTTTCCTTGTGCCCATCTTAAGCGTGCACATACTATATGAACGTGATTTTGCCATATCACAACTGATTTGGAGGCCAATCATCATCCCATGTGCACCTTGCACAAATATGACGTGTCATGGAGCAGTCGGTGAAGAGGAGACGCCTTCCGTCCAGGAGTAAACTTCTGACATGATCAATAAATGCATATAATCCTTTTTAACGAGGGGCAGTGAGTAGGAGAACTGCTAAAGTTGTTGTACTTCAAATTACTATTCAAAACAGAGTATTTTAATATGACTTAAACATGGTTGGACGGTGGTATAAGAAAATTCATGTTTAGGCCCAGACTTTCTGGGTATTTTACGGGTATTTGGATGACATGAACTAAAGAGTGTTTATTCAGAAAACATAATGATGTTTATTTGTCTGGCTCTCTGATCAACGACTAGAGGTCATGGTTTACCAGCCGTGTTTTCTACCATGCAGCACTGCCTTGTAATCAATCCTGAGTCAGCTGTGCATGTAATCCCACTGATATGTTATCCAGCAGGCTATCAACAAAATTCACCCATAGACCTTTAAATACCCTACACACACAAAAATGATCTATAGGAATATAAATGAGATTTTTCAAATATCTTATGAACGTCATGAGGAAACACGTGTCGCAGCGGCGCAAAGTTAACAGTAACAAAAGGTGTCACACTTCTCACCAGCCAAACAAACTCACTAAACGGTTTACCACCCGAGAAAGTGTTGATTTTGTCAGTTTGTAGTGTGACAAAAGGCCACATGGGATTTTAAATTGATAGTGTTGTTTTTCCCCTACTATCTGTCTATCTATCTATCGTAAACTCCTTAGTAAATTATAAATGTTTCAAATTTGACGCACTACGTGTAACCTATGGATATAAAAAAAATAATGGCACACGTTTTTTGTATTTAAAGATCAACCACAAATAATAATAATAATAATCATAATAATAATAATAATAATAATAATATTAATAATAATAATTGAATAAGTTAATAATAGTTTGATAAGTAGGGGAAATGTAAAATGAAACAGCTGATCAATATGTCAGATTTCGGTAATAGAAATTTGACCAGGGCGCATCAAAAGCAGTCGAAAACAGAACAAGAAGAACTCAAAGGCTACTTACATAATGGTATCCGTCTATAGACAATAAAGGAGAACTGTAATCCTCGTTGCGTTTCGCTAAAGGAACGAAAACACTAAAAAAAAAACTCACTTAGGGTCCTGAGTGCAGTGCCGGGATCGCCAGAGGCCATAAGGTTGGCCCTGCGCTCGGCTTAATTGCTGTCACATGTAACCTTACCTGCCTCCCAATTAGCCCTATGACTCGCTATTAGGAGATTCCATGAGCTGTAGGCCAGGGACCAAGGGCACCTCAGGGTTTGGACCCTTATAATTAGAGTGTAATTCTATACAGACGAGGCTTATGATGAATTTGACTAGGATTTCACCGAAAAAAGGGGGTTAATTAAATGAGGATCAACTTCAGGTTTAGTAATGAAGTTTATGTGATGACCACCCCATAAATCCTCCAATAAAGACTATGTATGTGGTCACTCTTTGGTTTGGCACATAATTTGTTTTGCATTCACAGAAAAGTTCAGCAAAAAATCAAAAAATACATTTCATCCATCAAAGCAGAAAGTTGTTAAAGCTGAACTGCAAAATTATTCTTAATATCTTATACAACAATGTTTTTCCTCACTAACTTAAAAATGTGATTTAGCAAACAGGAAAGAAAGTATTTGTAGACCACAAAATCTGCTTCACCAAAACATTGTTTTCAGATCCAGGAGCATCACTTGGGCCATAACCCCAGATAATGTAATTTGTGATGTTTTTTTTTATTGTCAGCTAATACAGTGACACAAGACTAAAAGTAGCCTGATATCAGCTGATCTTTATGCAATTTTCACACAGAAGGATGGATGTGAATTTTGTCCACCGTAATTGAGGAGAAATTACAGCAACCAGACACTGTTTTGGTGCATGTATGGGTATGTGTGTACTATTTGAAAATTGGGGGGGAAAAAACTGAGCCTATCCTTTGAGAGGTTTTACTATAAAATAAAATGTTCAGACTCAAGATCATAACCTCTGTATGTCAAGTAGACTTGAGTCAAACAGCACTTGTAAGTTTTGTTTCATCCTGCATCAAGGCAGGGGTGCTTCAAGGATCAGACCTTTAGGGGGGCTCAATCCCCACCCCACACCCACCCCCAATTAAAAAGAGGAAAAACAGAAAAACAAAACAATTACAATCAAAACATCAGCCTCAAAACAATAAAAGTATTTTTTTATTTATTAGCAACAAGAACAAGAGCTAATCAATACAAAATAATTGTCAAAAATGCATTTGGTCAAACTTTGCAAAATCTTGCAGCAAAATGGAAGCAATTAAATACATTTCATCAAAATACCAGCACTGCAAAAGTAAAATGACACAATTAAATTCAGTTTTAAGTTGGTGTATCAAATCAAGCAAGTAAAGCAGTATTAGTGCCTCAAAGACTCGTCCCACAGTCTCAGAATTCAGTACAATAAAGAGTCCATTTTGCTTTCCCCATCATTCCAAAACATTCAGTTCCAGCTTTTAACCACAAAAAGAGAGACAAAGTCTGAAGGACTGAACCTGCAGATGAGTAACGGTGATTATTTAAAATACCATCGATCAGTCGGTCCATCCAGTTAATAGCAGCATCGAACTCCTGGAGAGACTCTGACTTGGAAATAAACACACCAACCAGATTATTTCTCCTCCTGACAGAGACTCTAGAGACGAGGTTTAAGTTTTACTGCAACAATGATGCAGCCAACTGTACATCATGATCTGTGGCAGAGAGTAAAGGTGACCCAAAAACCTCTGCCAGCCGCCTTTACAGCCTTGGAAGCCCCAGATTATTGCTATTATCTTAGGGCTGTTGTGATGGAATGAAGATGTACTTGACCACTTCTAAAAACAGTCTAAAATTTCCAATGCATTGAAGGTTATTTACAAGGCTGCATAGCATGGCAAATATTTCCTAAGGAGCTCAAACAACAAGAAAGTGGACACTGATGTCTTTTCTGACTTTGAACTGTCCTACCTAAAACTACCTAAAGGAATCTTTTTTAAAAATTCATAGAATAGTTGACCAGTTGTATTTGATGCTCAGTGATGGATGGCTGGACCAACTGGTGCAGGAGGCTCTGACACACAAGGGTGTCAGGATGGGGGCAAGGGGTGGTAAACATGACCGCACCGGATGGCCTAGGAAATGCAGAGGCCACTGGTTTTCTTGTTAATTTATGGACAGCCTGACAACACCATAGCCCACGATGCAACACTCCGCTTCAGCTGATGCTAAATATGATCCCATTGAGGAAAGGAGCCATCAAGTGACCAGGTACGTAACCTGAGCGTGTTACTGAAATAGAAATTCAAAGCTAAGAATGACATGTTTGTTAGGGGGTCTTGCGTCTGCAGCCTGTCTTGCATGACCCCAGGACAGATACTATCTGGATTCTCTTCTGCACACAGGTGGTTAAACACTGATGCACTGCTCTGGAAAGCCTCACTGATGGATGCACAAAGAAGTTAATAGTAGTTTATTGAAACGTGTGTCTTTGCATGAGTGTGTCAAAAATGATGTGTGACTTGAGCTCCTTATACACAGCCTGCTAAGGCGGGACTGTAGCGCCTTTTCTCCACGTCAAATAGAAGAGTCTTTGTTGTGATGCTGTTGTGCAATTTCTATGTAAAACGGCATCTGAAGGGTCGTTTACATAATCCAAAAACGGAAACCTTTTGTTGCGTTTTGGCCGTCCGCTTACGCCAAGAGGGCGTTTTTGGGGACTGAAAGCACAAACTTTTGAAAACGGGCTCCAGAGAGGAAATTTTGTCTAAAATCTGCTAAAGTCGATGACAACACAGCCCCGCTTTGCACATGCCCCTTATGGTTCCTGTCAGACTTATTTGCTTACACACGGTCTACAATGGCCAGAACAACAACAAAAATACAATGTCAGACTGTCCGGTTTTGTTTGCGCTGCAGACTCTGTTGAGACGCTCCTCCACTGTAGATTTGCTGAACCACCACTGTGATCTTGTTCTGTGGTGTTGATTTTGAAAAATTACACCACCAACTACTACCTTGGCACACATACTTGGTGTTTTCAATTGTTTTTGCAGATCCGTGTGTTCGGGGAGCGTTTAGAAAACGATGCAGAAGGTTTTGAAAATGCAAAGAAAAAACCTCTCAGTTTTCAGCAAATATGTTGTCGCGTAAACGGGACCCAAATATCCTTTTAGAGACACTGATGAAAAACTTAAGGGAGCCTCTTTTTAGGCAAAGCACATTGTAATTAAACTCTCATCATGCAGGAGTGAATTGCCCCACAAACACACTCAACGCTGACTTCTTCTGTGCTAATGTGTCAGGGTGTTTTCTCACTGCAAAGACACAGCTGATAGTTTTTGAAAGTCAGCGCTGTTTCCTCCGGCGGATTGGGGTTGATTAAGAGGTTAACTGCAGAGAGGCATGGCGTCTTTAAGGGAGATTTATCTGTTCCTGCTCTGACCCCTCGGGGGTAGCTTCCCTCACCCCCCGTATCCCCAGGATTTATTTAGTTATTTGTTTATCTGTTGGAAGGGGTCACCCTTTTCTCTGCACTACATCCCAGCCCTGTTTGTGCCTCTCAGAACCCATTTTTCATCATGTTTCTTTGGGGGATCATGGCGCTGCTTCCATTTGCTGACTAAGGGAAGAGGACACGAGCAAAGGCCCCGCTCTGTCTCGTGGCCTTTGACATTTGGCAATGATACACTCCTAAAATTGGTTATTTTCATTTAACACATATTTTGCTATCTGTTCAACTTTGGCCCCATTTGGAGGACTTATGGTGTTTTCCTAATTGCTTCCTGACAGTTTTAATTCAGCTCCAGTTTAATTTATGGGCTTTTATTTCCTATTTTTGCATTATTTCATTGAAGTGCGTGTGTATGTGACACAAAGGCAGTGAGTCACAGCTGACAGAAGAGATTTCAGTTCATCATTTTACAAAAACAAATGTATAACCATTCCTGATTTTAAAAAAACATCTTCAGTACACATCACCGATTTATTATTGCGAGTCAGCATCTCATGTTTATTTACTTTTGCTATCTCGATTCATCAGTGTCAAAACATCCATGTATTTATTTATTTATTTTCAGATTGCTTTTACTGTGAGAAATCCATCAGCCTGTGCATAGAAAATTCAGATATATCTGCAAACATTTTCCTTTTTAGTAAATATCAGCAAATCGCTTCTACTTAACTATCACACTATTTTACGTTTAAACTCATAAAGAATTTTAGAGTTAAAATTTAAACGCCTCTTGTCACGACATCTCCAAAAACCACCTTCAGCGACGTAAAATCCTCAAGCGATTGCTAGTACTCACCATACCTCAAAATGTCACACACACGCTTACACAGCCGCACATACTCTCACACCTCTTGTGTAAGGGGGTTTGTCACTGTTCAGAGGCAGCGGGCCTTTTGCTGGGGCGAAGGGGAGGCAGGGTGGGGCGGTGGGGGCTATACAGGGAATGCTATGTGGCTTGCATGACCTGACATGTCTCTGAAGCTGGAGGGGGTCTCGACCTTTGACCCAGGGCTCCAAAACTAGGAAGATGAAAAAAGGGGATAGGGTGGGAGGGTTTCGCCTCTAAACAAGGGCTTCTGTTTCGACCACTCCAGGAATGTCACTTCCATAAAAAGATGCCTACAGAGAGAAAGACAGAAGGAAAGAAGACAGAGAGGAAGAGGTACAAAGAGAGAAAGATCTATCTATCTATCTATCTATCTATCTATCTATCTATCTATCTATCTATCTATCTATCTATCTATCTATCTATCTAAAATTAGCTTGCTAGCTAGCTAGCAATCTAATTCAATCATGATTCCTTTTCCCACAGTCAGTTGTGTCCAAACAGCCTGATCATAAACTGTCAGGCATTCAGACTGTGACTAATGCACTTAGCCAAATAGTGTACTTGGTATAGGCACACTCTGATTCTCCACCCTTCCTCCACCTTCATAATACAACATTTACTGCCATTTTTACTCCAAACTGCGGTCATGCGATCAGGCAATAAATTAACCTCTAGACCCCGGCTGAGGGCTGAGCCCTTGTGACTCGCTGGTGGAGGCGAGCTACAGCAGAACAGTGTTGACGCTGCACCGCAGGGGTTGAGTCAGGAGATAACCTTGTTTTTCACAACGTCTTCCTGGTCATGGAGTGAAGTCTGGATGAACGCCCAACACGACCCAGGGAAAGCCTGTAATCTGTTCCCCCGCAGAGAGAAGCTTGACACGGCGGCCGCTGTGCATCTCAGAGACCTTGTGTCCTCAGACAGATGACATCTTTGTGGGTGATCAGGTTGTGATAAGGAGGCCTGTAAAAAATTAGGCAACACTTTTGTATATATGTATTTTTTTCATTCAAAACTTTGCTTACAAGATGACTCCCACCTCCCATTCCCTTCCTTTGTCTTTCTGTGCTGGACGTTTCAATGCAATGCACTTTTCTGCACATGCTGATACTACTATAATACTTTTCTTATTAATATTCTTTGTGGTTGAAATCTGAATAAGGACCCCGGAAAGACAAGGAACCAGTCTGAAATTAATGGGGTTCCCTTAAAGATTAAAGTTAGTGTCTCAAAATCCTGGTCATACATACATCAAACTCAGATTTAAGGTGATCATGACTAAACTTTCTTTCTTCAAGAGATAAGACAGTCTTCTGGTGTCAAACTTTGCTCATGCATCACCCTACACAAGGCCAAGCATCCAAGTGAATTAACAATAAGAAAAAACATTTTAGAAGAAAGGGAACTTAAAATGTCTTCGTCTCTTGGACTGTTGGTCTGACAAAACTCTCCTCTCAGCTCCCCTCTTCTAATTTTCAAAGTATGAGTCCAACAGTTGCCCGAAGTACAGGTGAGATTGACAAATGGTCACCAAGCATCTTCATGGTGATTTTAATGAAAGGTCAGGGGAGCTAACTTGTTCTTACAGTTTCTATTTGTGGCTCATAAATCCCTACTCACTGTGCCAGCAACTAATCAGAGGCTCATATAGGGTTTTCAGACTTGTCTCGGACCAATCATAACCACTGATTGGATCAGCACTAATCTTCCAGTATGACGTCTCTCTGGTGGAATTTCCACAGGCCTACCATCCAGCAGTAATTACATGACCCAAGAGATCTTCAATACCCTGAATAAGCAATGCATGTGACGCGAGGATACATTCTCTGTGCTGATACTCCACTTTGCTGTTTGGTTGCTGTGCAGCACGAGTCAACATGCAATACACAATCCTCAAAATCATGCACCGAGCTGAAGTTGAGATGACCCTGCAGCGCCCACTGAACATCTCTGCACTCCAGCGTCAGGCTGCTAGCACCCAGGTCGGCTCAGAGCCTGGCTTCTAACTGCTAAACGTGTGTCAGGGTGGAAAAAGGCTAAATTCTCCTCCCTGCAGTTAAAATCTCAGACGGTGGTCTTTAACGCATTCTCCCACTCCCGCTCCCTCCCTCCTGCTCTCCCAATAAAAACCTCTGACCAACAGTTGACCTTTTACATGGCCCCCTTCTCTCTGCCCCCCGTCCTTCTCCCTTCGTTCCTTCGCTCTCCTTTTCTCCATCCATTCCTCCTTTTCCTCCACCACAGCGGCCCTCGGCGGGCCAATAGGAGTCAGCAGCTGCAAGGAGAGAAGGATGGGCGGGAGGGGGTGTCAGGGTCAAGGGGGGTCACAGTACTGGTAAAGTCATCGCAGGGGCTCTGCTTCAGGGGCATCGCTTCCCCCCTTCAAAGCCCGCACGATGACGTCCATGCACCCCTTCTCCTCTTCTACTCCCCACCTCTCACTCCCTTGCGGCCCCCTTTGGTCCTGCTGTTCTTTGGCTCTCAGGGGTCAAGACAGCCGAGGGTTAATAAAGTGATACCAGGTGTTGGTCAGAGAGAAGCCCCCCCCTCCCTCCACACTTCTTCTCTCTTAACTGCAACCAGCAGCAAACTGTGGGCCCCCATTTCACACCACTGAATCCTGCTGGGACATCGAGCCTGAGAGCGAGCCCATTGGAAGGGGTGGCCGCGCACGTCAGAGTAAAAACAAGCTTCAGGTAGCGTGCAGGATGCACCCTCTTGGCGTTTGTGTGCATGTGTAAGTGTCACCCGTTTCCTGAATGCGTGTGTGTTTGCACATGTATGTGTAGCACAAAGCTGCCACTGCAAGCAGAGGGGGAAGATACTAGCTAGCTGCATTCCACCGGGGCTCTAAGGGGCCTCAGGGACAATACGGGGTTAACCGACCTAACAAAGTGGCCGATTATGTCTCAGTGGAGAAACCTTGGAAGCAAAAAAGATCCCAAATCCTACCACTGTCATTCCCCTGGATCAGCGGACACACAAACACACACATGGAAAGATCAAACCCAGTGAAATGGAGTTATTGTGGTGAGAGCGAATGGCCTCCGACAACGACCAAAGAACAAACAGAAGGAAGCCGTCGGTGTTCGAGTGTTAGGACCAGCAAGATGCTGAAATCAATGAGAAAGTGCTCCGGCTTGTGTATGTGGGTGTGAAAAAGTGTGAATGAGAATTTGACCATGCGTGCACAAACACGGGCCAGGATATTTGCAAAAGCAGCAGCCTCAGCCTTTCAGTCCGACCTGCTAAATGAAGGGCGTCCTAATTAACGCTAATTAACATCAACGACAAGTTGGGGCCATTAGTCCGGCTAATCCCCCGTTTACATTTTCCCCTCTCGCAGGAACCCTGCTGGCCAATTCTTAGCCAGTCGCAGAAAGGACATTTTGTTAACGGGCTCGCCATCAAAGATACAAGCTGCCCCGAAATGAGTTTCCTCCATTAGGGCCTCAGAGCCGCTCCTGATCTGAACAGCTTAAACAGCCTGAGAAGTGGAAGAGGGGAAGGGCAGGGAGGTCAAGCCCCACGTTTAGACTGCTCCATCCGATCCATCAATGACTCATTTGCACTCTTTCATGATCCCTGGCCATTAAAGAAAAAAATAGAGGGAAGCCTGAAAAGGGAAGTACTGGTACAGTAGTTTTTACACTTAATTTACACAAAGAAGAAGTAAAGGGAGGGGAACGTGTGTGAGCGTGTGAGAGGATAACATGTTCATGCTTTTGAACAGGAGTGCAAGAGCTAGCGTGAGCAGGCGTGTGCAACAGTGCATTAGTAACCGTGAAACAAAGCTACTTTTAGACGTGTACATCTGATGGAAAGTGTGATTGTTATTCTAAATATACATCCAGGCACATACAGATGGGTTGTGTGATATTTTTATTTCGGCTTTGTTTGTTCGTTTTAATGATTTATGCTACAGGAGGCTAATTCTAAAGGGCCATCCCACCATGTTTACTCATAAAGGAAACTTTGAAAACAGTTACGATGTCCTTTGTGGCTCTGGAGGAATGTCCTAAAGTCTGATCAAATATCCCTGATCATGTTTACCTAGAATAAGGCCTGAGACAAATAATTGATGGCATTAGGGTATTCAACAGATGGGGAAAGTCTAATGAAAAATATGATTTGCACCTTGGGAACTGTAGGATCAATACTTTTTTGAAGCTTGACTTATAGTAAAGTTAGGATATCTCTATTTTCTGTCTTTGACTTCTTCTCTTTGTTCAGCCAAATACAACAAACACATGACCTCTTCTTCTTGCTGTCATAAGGTCACCATCTTGTTTGCATGCGCAACTGCACAGAAATGTGTGCAAGTCCACAGTAGTTCATATATTGAAATCTAAAACTTGTAATAATTTTTTATGGCTGCATCATTCAGTCAAATAGAAATATTAAAGATGTTTTGTTCATCTTTCTATATGTCTATGATATCTTGGAAGGAGTTTATAATGGTTATTGTCCACTGACCGGGTTGTTAAGGAGATTTACATAATTTGAATACTCTATTTGCATACGATATTAGTCCTGTGGGTTTTAACTGATTCTTTGACCCTGGTGTCACAACTGAAAAACAGCAAAGAAGCCAAAGAGAGGACCACTTGTTCTGGATTGCACAGTGAATGTACGATACTTCCTCTGACCACTGCAAAAAAAAAAAAAAAAAACACAAAACCTGCAAAGGGCCACAGGCATAAGTCCACAATCCACATATTGTGAAGCAGGAGATAAGGCAGAGCAAGTGTCATGAATGAGTTGGTCAGTTTTCTCTGTCACATTTTAACAGCTGACAAAGAGGTTTCATTGTGGCTGTTGTAATGTATGGCAGACATTTTTTACATGCTTTGCAGTTCACAGATCTGATGCTGAAAAGAGCCATATAGTGTCAAAAATCTGAAGAAGTGATGTTGCATTCAAGTGATAAAGATAATGATGCTTTGAATGCTGCATCTTTTTAAAAATGTGTCTGATTTCTTAAGGACTTTTTGATATGTGAAATTAATCAATAAGTCTGTATTTTAGTGTGTTTAATGCAACACATTCAGTTCAATTTACACCCTCCCTTCAGTTTTCATGTAACATTATCATCCTGAAAGAAAGGTTTTACACCATACCAACATAAATCAGTCCTTGTTTTTCAACTTCAAAATAAGCTGCTCTCATTTTTCTCCTTAATGTTTCCGATGTGCCGGAAAGCTGCAGCCTGTTTTCAACCTTCGCGTCTTTACGCTTTGAAAAGTAAATACAATAAATTCCAGCACATAGCCAGAGCTGGGGTGTTGTGTTATTTTTCGGCACCGCGGGTAAGCACAATAGAAACACAGCTGTGATGATCCGTCCAGGCACCCTGGGAGCCAACGGAGGCCCCGGAGCACATGTTCGTTAATGATCAGTTACAAAAGCCACAATAGGAGCTTGTAGTCGCTGAGGTCTGTACTCCTTTGCATCTCAAACCATTTGAATGACTGCACCTTCTGCTAAATGTTTAAACCCAGAATGTGTCTCCCTGGATTGATTAGGTTTGAGTCAACAGTTTAAACTCTTACTGAGTGAGGTGTTAAAGGGTTTTGTTGGCTGTAAAGAGACGGTAAAGTCCTTTGAGAATGGAGTTATTGGATCAATTATAATGTAAAAATGGTTTAACCAATGTTTAATACATGATTCATCCATCTTCTTTAAAGTGTTTTAGCCATTTTGGGTCATAAATAACTCAGGGAACATAATCTGCCGCATACATGACTAACCTCTGTCATCTACTCTGCTCAGTTAAGGAGGTTTGATCCCTTAATTCTGTTTAAACTCACTTTATGTCCAAGGTTTTTGGCCACAATAGACAGAATGGAGAATAATCTTAGCAAACAAGATGCGTCACCATAATAAGAATGACCCATTATTTAAAAATAAAAGTCTAAAAGTATACACAGACTATTAATTGGTGAGAAAAATGATTTAGTTTTTCGCAAATCGCAACAGGTTTCAAACCTCCGGACTGACAAACGACCCAAAATGGATCTAAAGCATTTTTGGAATAGATGTCTTTCAGCTGCAGACGATGTGACATGGAGGTCAGGGAGTTAAGGTGTTGCCTTATGACGGGTGAGTCTCCCCCGAACGACTCCCACAAAGCAGTAAACATCAAGAGAAAGTTCCAAATGCTCCGAGCATTAAAGCTGCAACGAGATGCTTTTAGAAAAAAGGGCTGTCCGAACAAGCTCACACATAAACACGTATTTGTGCACACGCTGGCCAAGCGTGCGCGCACACATGTATATATGTACTTGCACACATACGCAGACACCTATCCCTCTAGGGCGATCCACAACCCTCCCCCACCCTTGAAACTCGATCTGTCGGCATGCAGCACGGAATTCTCCAATCGCCCTGACTTTTGACCTCTGCCCTTTTTGGCAGTGCACACAAGAGAAGATGAAGTGCCCAAGCCTCTCTCTTCCCCAACACAAAAAATCCCCTGTTCCAGCAGCCCTCCCACACATGAACGGGCACGCACACACACAAACATAGAAGACACACACACTGATTCCTGATTCCCATTTGGGACGCCTCGAGGCCAAACGCTCCCTCCGGTACCCCTGAGGCACATGATCAGACTGATTCTTTATATGTAGGTAGCAGATATGCAAGCGCGTGTGTGTATGTGTGTGTGAACTGTATGTGTGTGTGTGTGCGTGTGTGTGTGTGTGTGTGTGTGTGTGTGTGTGTGTGTGTGTGTGAGAGAGAAGAACTTTGACTTTTAAAATCCTTTCATTTAACACACATAGACACAACAGGGCTATTAAAGCTTTGAGGGTTTTAGTGAAGAGGAAACAGCCAATGTTTGCAATAATCACCATCATCATCATCATCATCATCATCAGGAGTTTTTCTAGAAAAATCGAGTATGAGGGCCCGTTGCAGAACTTCTGAGGTGAAAATGAAGCATTCTGAGGCTGCCTGAGGGGGGAAATCATTGTTCCATCCATCGATCCTTCGATGGTCCTGATCTCGCTTTCAGTACCATCTTTATCAGCTTTGTGACAACAGACGACGACGACATCATCTTCCGCCCCGGACAATCCTAATAACTTTCTTTGCTTTGTGCCGCGGGTGAAAGTTCACAGAAGGCGAGACTCTGGTCCCAGGTCAGCTGATCCTGGATATAAATATGCCTTAAGAAATCTCACAAGAAGAAGTGGCACGTAAACAAGATGGCGCCGCGCACTGATAAAAACCACGTTTGCCACGTTTGTGTGGTAATTATACCATTTTTAATGAACAGACATTATTTAATGGTATTCAGAAAAAAGACTACATGTTGTGTAATACCACAATGTGTGGCATTGAAGGTAAAATCAGCATTTTGTTATGAACGCACACTCTGGAAGTAAGTGGGTGCAGCGTCACTGTTCGGAAAACCAGTGATCATCATCATCATCGTCATCATCATCATCATCACAATCAACAGAATGAAAGAGACTGGAGAAAGAGTCAAAGGGGCCGACGGTCACGGTCGTGTGTTTCTGTCATTTGCCCCCTGCCTCTGTGTTTATGTGGTGTCAGTGTGTGTTTTGCGTGTCTGTAAATAACATTTCTTGTGTGTTTGTCTCACCTGCCTCAACATCTTCGTCTAAACTGCCCTCCCAAATGGCCGAGATGGGGCAATAAGAATATTCTAATGATCTGGTGGAGTTAGATCTAATGATCTAACTCCACCAGATAATGGTCGACACTCAGATCTAATGATCTGAGTGTCGACCCAGATTTCACCAGGACTCAGGATGCTACACATGTTATCACTGGCTCCAGATTAGAGCTGAAAATGGTAACGGATTAAGTGAAAGGGTTTAATTGTTCTTGCTTCTGTCTCATTGTATTTAATCTTTTATTTAATTACCTCCTCCAAGGAGGTTATATTTTTAGCATTGGAAACGGTTTGTCTGACTTTCATTATTTTTTATTATTTATTGTATTTATTTATTATTTATATTTATCATTATTATTTATTATATTTATAAGGATTACTCAAAAAATTATGAGCGGATTTTGACTAAATTTTTTGGAGAGGTAGGTTTATTGTCCAGGGAACAATCCATTGGTGATGATCCGGATCATTCCAGGCCCATGTTGTACTGTTCATGATCACCGCCTGCTCATGGTGTTCATCAGGGAGAGCTGCATCTGGAGTTCTCCTACCAGTAGAGGGGACCAGGATCATGTGGAGGTTGGTTTATACGTAGTTGTAGTCCTATCTGTAAGGATATGTTATCTCTCTTATGGAATCTAATTCACTCTTCGTATTACTCTTTGTTCTTTATGCACCTCTTCCTGATTTACAGTACGTTGGTTGTGACAGATTTTCCCATACGTCTGATCCCGTATCCCAAAATGCGTCTTCAAAATCCCTGGAGTGCCACCTCTCTCCTCCACCATCTGACCGCTGCCATTTGTGCATTGTGTGTGTCCGGCATGACTGCTCTCGTCATTTTCCCCTTTGATTGGCCTTCACACAATGTGATCAGTGTTGCAGCTGTCTGAAAAGGCCTCTTGTGCAGTATCTGAGCAATGTCGATCACCCCGATGCGTCCACAACTTTGCTTTTAGTTCCATTCAGGCTCTGTGACAAACGGCAAACTGTCTGGTGAGCATGTGTCAAGCCACTTGATTTACTTCTTTGTTTGACTCCATTGGACCTTTTCTGAATGTCGCCTTCGTCTTGTATGGTCTTACTGTATTGGTAAAAATTGCCATGGCCGTAAGCTTGAAATTCTAATGTATAGACAGACTGAAAGAATTGTCCCACTGTATGTGTGAGTCATTTAGAAGTTCCTCCAGTGCACAAAAGCTGAATTATTCCTTCATTTTCTGTTTTTTTTAACATGGATGATAGATTTAGTGAAAAACTAATCGAAAACATCTTTGGTTATAGTTGTACAAATTCAGTTGCCTCTTATTTTCCTTTCATATTTCTAGGAACAAAGAAAGACAATATTTTGAGCTTTTGAAATGATGTTCAGAAATAGTGCAAAAATCACCTTTTGTGTGAATGCAAAACAAATGTTCTGTACACACTGAGTGGAGATTTGTTTAAAAAAATTAATGTTTAATAAAGTTTTACAACTGTGGCAAACAAAACTGTGCATGTATGAAAAAGATTTTAGCAGATGTTAAAACATGTGTATCTGAAAGTACGATTTGTGTGGAAATATTTTCATGAGTGAAAAATGTTTCTGAGACATATTTCCAAACTGCGTATCTGACACTGAAGTTAGAAGCTTCAAATTACAAGCACAAATTTTGACGCTGTTTTACACGTCAGCTGACCAGCCAATCAGATGAAGTCAATCCACTCAATCAGGGGGCAAAAGTGCAATATGACACTTGCATTAGCTTGGAAAAATGCAACATGGAGCAATGGATTAGTTGAATTGACCATTATCAGTGTTGCTTAAATGGAATTCTAAAGGACGAACAACACGGAGGCTGTTTTATGTGTTGTTGTTGGTGTTTTTCTTGCACACTGTGAACTGCAGTTTCTCCTGTAAACACATTAGCCTTTTTGGTTGTTGCTGTCCCTCCTGCTCGATCTCCTGCTGCTCCTCTAAGAGTCACTCCTCCTCCTCCTCCTCTGGAGCCGAGGCAGAGCAGAGCACATGGGATAAGTTAGCCTTGAGGGCTTTTTCTGACACATGGTTAACGTTGTTGTGAAAGAGTCCATTTCAACACAAACCATGATATTTTTCCTAAACCTAGCCACTTAGTTTTGTTGCCTGAACCATTAAAAAATGAAATAAAAAGATTGAAATAAAATTACGTTTGAAAATTATCAACAAGAGCACAGGACACAAACCCAAGTCTGCTGGGTGAAAGTCCTGTGTTTGACCCAATCATCTTCCAAAACCTGTTCCCTGTATGGATTTTGTCACTGTTTATACTACATCATGCACTTCCTAAAAGCAGAAAGCCCTGAAGAACTGCCTCTCTATGCACCTAATGCAGTATATGGTGGACTTATTTTGAGAGTGGGCTAAAGAGAGAAGACTCACTAGCGAAGATACAGTAGCTACCATAGAGCCTGCTGAACGGCACCGCAGGCCGGAGCTGGATCTGATCCAGCCTGACGGGCAAATAAGTGCTTGGTGTATATGCACCCGTGCAGGAAAAACTGGCTGAGGCCCTTTTTCTACCGACCAATTTTTCGTGTTTCCACCGCCAAAGAACCGGCTCACAGCCCTGAAAACTGGTTCCAGAGTGGAACCAAAGCGTTGCTGGGCCAGAAAAAAGACCGGGTTACATAAGGGGCTGGGGGCGGGATTATCGTAACCAACCAAAAGTTTGTGACCAGCATTTTGAAAGAATCAGAGTTTGTATAATATAATTTGAAGAGAAAAAAACAAGAGCTTAATTATGGACGCAAAATCAAAGCAGAAGTGATCCATCGACGAGACAAACTGTCTCCTTTTAGTGTGATTTTCGGCTGAAATTCAAACTGGAGGAAGCAACAACACAGCCGGTGTTGGAGCCAATAATACATCATGACATGACTGCAGCGGGTTATGAACATAGAACAGATTAGCAACAAACTGAAGAACCTGAAAAGGAGTAAATGGACCAAAAGAAGGACCTGCAGTAAAGCGAAAGTTCTCGGCTATAGCGTTGAAACTACAGCTCACAATCCACCGCATCACCATCACAACCTCAACACAAACACAATCACAACCACAGCTACACGTAGTACAAAGAGATCCAAAAATAATAATGATCCTTATTTCTTCGATAAATATTTTCTAAGGAAGATCCAAGTGAGTCTGTCTCAGGCGAGTGTCATGTGGTTTGAGTCAGACTGTTGGTGAATGATGGGCTCTTAACTAGGTATGAGTCAGTGTGCTGGACCCATAAACTGTAGCAAATCCATTAAGACAAAGCTCTCTTGATCCCTTTCTTTAAATCCTCCACCATGGCTGATTAAATGTAGCTGATTTTCACGCCTGTGTTTTGGAGGCTGTGAGGCCTGAATGGCTCCTCACAGCGCGACCACAGTGTGCTGTCACTCCAGCAGCCTGAGGAGGAAGGAGAGGATGGCCAGCAGGCCTGGTCAGAGCTGAGCACTGGGAGGGTTTTAAGAGCCTGCTTAGACTTCTGTCCATATGTACCCTGACTGTGTGTGATGCAATGTGTCACCTGCTTATAATCCAGTGCAGATTTTGGGCTTTATATTGTTCTTTTAAATATCACTTCATTCAGTTGCATTTTCATTAAGTGTAATGGTTCTTTCTGTACAGTTACAGATTCTCTCTTCACCTCCCTTCACTCATGTTTTGAGTGTAATTCACTCGTCAAAAAAGAGACAAAACACACCATAAAATTAAAGATGACTTTGACTTTATTTTTTAAAAATTTCTATGGATACACCAATAATATTAGTGTGAGTTTGTTAGCCCTCAACAGTCGACAACAACAGAGTTTTTATAGAACACTGAGGGACATTAAGGAGCAAGGAAGACAATTTTTTCAAATTTTTTTATAGTTTTGTTTTGGGTTTTTTTGTTGTTGTTTTTCTCAGAGAAATGTAATTGTATCATTTTTTTCACAGGTGAGGGATGATTTGGTTCAATTTTGTTTTTCAGGGGATTCGAACATTTTTGTTGCACTTTTGATTAGTTTGCAGGTATTTTTGGTCAAATGTACAAATCATCATTTAAGACGATTGCATGCACTTAAGTCACAGGGTTTTCTGCTGTAATAACGTCTTCAACATTCCCTTAAAGCCATGGTTACAAAATAATGTTGGGGCAAAAGAGAAATCAGTTTTTGTTTTAGTTAGATTACACGTCTAACTCCCAGTTATCACATTAAGCACATTAATTTTTTACTTGTGTGGTGGTGATCAGATGAGTAGAGACAGAATTTTTATAATAAAAATAGTGCTAAAGTGATCAAAGGGATGTTTGATTGGAGGATTCACAACCGTTTTCTATTGGTCTGATTTATTGGTAATTATAAAATGGGATGTTTTTGACAATTTCACACACTTTCATAATAGTTCCCATAATAAACTGACCTTTTCACCTCCCCAATCTTTGTTTCATAAGCCATTTTCAAAGACAAATAACCCAATTACAGTCAAATCCAGTAAATTCCTTCCTTAAGATTAGTCCAAACAAAGCATTACTTATGCATCACTTGACTCCCAATACGTGACCCTTTGGACAACAAACTGCCCTCCCGTCTTCCTCACCCTCCTCCCTTCTCCAAAAGGGTGTTAAGACCTGTCCCTACTCTCCCTGGGGAATGCTGGGAAAGGAAGGCCTCCACATCTGTCCAAAGCCTCAGGCAGAAAGACGGAGAGAGAAACATTCCTTCATACACAAGAAAGAAAGAAAGAAAGACAGAAAGAAAGACAGGAAGAAAGAAAGAAAGACAGAAAGAAAGAAAGAGAGAAAGAAAGAGAGACAGAAAGAGAGACAGAAAGAAAGACAAAGAAAGAAAGAAAGAGAAAGAAAGAAAGAACAAGGGGAATAAAAGAAAAAAGAAAAAGCTTGGGTGAGACGGAGGTAGACAGTCAGAAAATGAAAGTCTTTTAAAGAGCGAGAGATTTTGGGAATGAGAGATGGATCTTGTCTCCTTATGAAGCCATCCATCACTCCTTCAATAGCCCAGAGAGCCGAGGGAGGGAAGCTGGCACCCTGGGCCCTCCTTCAAAAGGCTGGGAGCAGAGGAGGGAGGAGAGGAGGACGGCTGCTATGTGCTGGTGGAGCTGTGATCTTTGCCTCCCACCCTCCTGTGAAGTCAGCAGGGAAAGTGATTAGGCCTGCCTCTCCCCTCCTCCTCCTCCTCCTCCTTCCCTCCATGTTTCCCTCTAATGCAGGTTGTAACAGTTCTGGGCCTCTCATTGAGGCCTGCTGTTAATATCAACACCTCACTAATGTACTACTGATTACTCAATACACAATCATGTGTAATACACCTGCAGAACACAAAAACACTACTCCCTCTACCATTTCCTGTCATGTCCCTACCAAAATAAAATGCTTGTTTACAGGTATTTTCATTAGATTTTTCTAATTATTAGGTTACTTAAAACCAGTCCCATACTTTGTTTGTGTATCACTCAGGTCATGGTAATCCTTGAAGGTTGATTCAGAAGACTACTTTTCTTAGCTTGAAGATGGCTGATTATGCTTCTGAATCAACCCTCAAGCAGTTCAATACTTGTTTGCAGAACTTGAATAATAATTTTTTTTTTTAAACATAAACATCTCACTGGTTTCTTGCATATCTCCACCAAGTCCCTGGATCCACTTCAAAATGTAATGGCCTTGGTTTCTCCCAAGTATGATCAAATCTGTCAGATTTATGTGTAAGAGATGGAATTGATAAAAAAAAACAATAACAATATTAAAGCAATATTAAAGCACACCACAATTCAAAATAAAGTCTTGTGTTCAAGTCATAAAAAATAATGTGATAAACAAATAATGAAAATATTAAATTTCCTTAACAATTCAATCTGCCTCATCTCCAATAATACAGAAATGAGATGTAAACACACTTTCACACCGGGGTGTGACAAGTGTGAGATGTTGACCCCTGTCTGTCCCCTCTCGTTCTGTTAAGGTTCCTTAACATTAAGGTCACAACCTAGCAGTTTTATTGGCCCCCTAAACTCATCAGTGAATTGGGATTGGATGAAAGCCATCTAATGGAGTCAGTAATTGGTCCAGTTTATCAGTTTATTAGGTGCTCTGGCTGTGGGAACAGCTTTGACATATAAAGTAAAAATATACATCATTAGCAATGAGCATTGGTCTAAACAGAAAAAAGCAGGACTGCATGTCATTCGGGAAAAAGTACTTAAAAGGAATTTGTTCGGGTTTGTTTTAAGAAACTGTTAGAAAATTTGAGATACTATTAATAAAATTAATAATAAAAGTTTTATTCTGTATCTAACATAAAATGAATCTCAATTTAAGTTTTAAAAAATTGAGATTGAGAAATTGTCATCTTTCTTTTTAATTAATTTGTAGACTGACAACCACATTCACATACATTTTTGTCACTTTTCCTAATTCTGGAAAGGAATCGGTTGCAAATGAAATTACCAACTTAAGCTGTCATCTAGATATATTGTGTCCTATTTGTTGTCTGGTGCTCAGAGGAGTGACAGGCCATCAAAAGGCTCCGTCCACAACCTCCAGTAAAGAGGAAAGCTTTGGTCTTTGGTCTTTTCTCTCCCGTTCCCCATTATCTGCGTG
Source organism: Chaunax sp. Z400 (assembly GCA_037577475.1). NCBI lineage: Eukaryota > Metazoa > Chordata > Actinopteri > Lophiiformes > Chaunacidae > Chaunax > Chaunax sp. Z400. Next base: position 26,621,662 of record CM075190.1, read on the forward strand.
ACCCGTCCCCTTAAAACACTTCGGATGAGTGAAAGGTCCTGACTCTGCGCTGAGCTCTGGCATAGATGTCATCCTTTCAACCAGTACGCTCATGCATATCCACTGCGGGATGAGGAAGCACATACATGCACACCTGCAAACACATGTATGCAAAACAAAAACACACAATATGTGTACAAAAATATCAGTATGATTCTTTAGCACATACCACAAACACCTGATGAATCCACTGAGGCTTCAGGAGACCATAGGAACCCGGTTCTGGATGAGCTGTCAACAAAGAAGTGGGAAATAACTGTATAAAAGCTCCTTCCCCCATCAACGCACCATCTCGCCTCACCCACGGACTCCTTTCTCCCACTGACCACTGTTCAGAGTTGCCCCCTCACCCCTGTGACCCCCCCATAGGGCCCTTTCACTCCACGACAATGGCCGCCGGGGGCCGTGTTATTTGAGGCACTAAAGAGCCGTCCCACCCTCCCGCCCCCAGGACAATGCCCACCCCCACTGAGAGCTTTCTTCCCCTCACCTCCCTAATGACAGGTTTCATCCTCTCTACCCTGACCCCCAGGAGGGGCTGCGGCTCCCGGCTCGGCCCACTGCCTTTCTGCCCGCTGACCTACTCCGCCAACAAGCCCGCCTCCCGCTAACTAATACACATAAATACACTTTCACTCTCTCACATGGACTGTGTGCAAGTAGGGAACAGGTGGAAACTAATTGGTACTGCAGTATTTCTGTTTTATGTCACTTTATACCTCAACTTCACAATTTCAGAGGAAAATATTGTACTTTTTTTTTTACTCCATTGTATTTATTCATCTCCTTACTTTACATAAATAAACTTTTACATAAAAGAACCAATACTGTCCAACCTTTTTAACTTGTAATCAGTGTCCAGTTTGTACCCCAAGTCTTTTTAATGTTCACTTATGTATTGTTCAAACACTATGCTTAAAGTCTGGTTAAGTTTAGGGACAAAAACACTACTTAAGGCTTGTAAAAGATGATGTTTGACCTTAAAATACCTGGTTTGTCACCACGAACACAGCTGGAACCTGTCCTGGACATTTTGCTCAAAATATTTGCTTTTGGCTGCTAAATGTCCCAACGATTTATTATATATTATTATTATTATATTATTACATGTAACTTTTATGCATGCATAATCTGAAAATGATTTCTACTTTATTGACATTTATTCTACATATCTACATTTATTAAGAGTATAAGTTGAGTAAAGCGACTATACAACCTTCAGATAGTGTCTTAATCACTGTGTGCATCTGCACGACACACACACTCTATGACATTTCTGCGTGAAGCATGAGGAGATTATAGAAAGATCTAGTTCACAGGTGATATCAGGACAAATAAAGTGATTATGCCGTAGAATCATGCAGGAACATACAGCAGCCCGCTGACCTCATTTAACCTCCCCAAAAACACACAGCTTACGTCTGCTGACAGATGAAAATCTCCTTCCTTTTACCTGTATTGGAAATTATTCAATGCTTTCAAAACAGCCAAAGGGCTGTGAGACATACTGAACAGCCAAGCTTTAAAATCCAAGCATAGAAAAACAGTGATATTCAGTTGAACAGCTGCGTTTGCTCTGTTGGACGGTGTGTTAAAGGAAACCTCTAAGTCATCACTTACAAGCTGTCACTCAGGCTAAAAAAGGGTGCTGGTCATTCATTATCTGAGGCTGAAGCGGCCAAACACCTCTCCTCACAGGGGAAATCAATCTCTCTGCTCTCATGTGTGGAGTCTGTCTTTATGATGATGATGCATCACTTGTGAAACAGTCTAACGTGTATCGGCTAGTTTAGCAATTAAGCATGTGGAAGCTCATTTGAGCCGGTGAAGGGGACTTTATGCAGTCGATTAATAACTGAGTGACTGAGAGGGAAAAAAGCTGGTCGTGTTCATTCAGCTGCAGTTTCTGAAGGGGAAAGGCTCTTCCTCTCCTGCCCAGTGCCGGTGTAAACTTCCTGATTCATCTCGATCCCATGACTTTAAATCATGAGCCCATTTTAATCATGAGTAGTAATTTCCTTTAGTGCCCCTATAGTCTGACATCATCATGGTCTAAATAAAATAGGCAGAGCTTGTGGATCTCAGAGTGAATGCCAAAGTGAATTCAAAAGGAGGGTGCCAAAATATGAGGACTGTGGTTTCACTGGGCACCACTGCGTTTGGAGCATCATATAAGAAAAAGAGAAATAGTCTTACCAGTGAAATTAGGATGGCACTAAGTTGAACGCATACCTCCTTTGCAAGATAACTTCAAACATGTTAGCCAGGTAAGATGAGCAAGCGCTGATCAGCCACTAAAGTTCCCCAAGCTTCTTTCTTTTCTCCCCCCCTGGCTCTTCATTAACAGAATCAAACATTTCATTTAACAGAGTCATTAAAGAAGCTCTTTACTTGGTTGCTTCGGGGACATTAAGTTTCAAATTGTTCGTTCAAGGTTTGTATTGGCAAAGGTGACTCTTGTCTCATAAGTCAAAGCACAAAATGCATCTTTTGAGCAGCAGTTCATCCTCTGACAGAGGAGTCTAAGTAAAAGTGGGCGATGCAACATAACTAATTACAATAATGACAATAGATCGTCAAGTTTGGATTCTCTGGCTCTTCGTTGCCTCAAATATCATGCAAAATGGTAAAAGAAATTGTGCAATTTCATTGGTTAGAGTTCACCAAAGTTGAACATATTGCTAGAAATTTGCTTAGAACTTAATCCATTACTCCCAGAGAATGAGGAATGAAACAATTTCGTCAGCAAAATTTCACAATTTCAAAAGAATTAGAGGCTCCATCAATGGGAACAACAGTACGAATTTAAATAACAGCATGTTGGTAATTCTCTAGTTCATTACGCTGATTCTAGCCCCTTTATGCTTTATGTAAATTCGTCATGCATGCATAACCCAAATCATTCTTTTAAATATACTTTATACTTTAAATAAAACCAAGACACTTAAATGACCCCAAAGCTCTAAGTCTTTGTTGGAACAGAAACAGTTTGAGGAGAGAGAAGTGAGTGAGTGGCGGTGGGAGTGTCGCTGCTGCTGGGCGCTGAGGTGGATGGATGGCGAGAACAGCAGCCACTGTGCAGCGGTGACACGAAGGCGACAGGGTGTGACAGGATGAGGCTGCAGGGGACACAAGTAGGAACCTTTGACTTTCTTATACACACACACATACTTACATATGTACCAATCAAATGCATCAAATGTCAGGATCCCTTGTTAGAAAGGGTTTATATACGTATCGTATGGCTTCACTAATGGTTTATCGATCAGTGAAAGATCCCTTTTGCTGGTTTTAAATAATGTGGTTATTAATGTTTCTAATCCATTATTAAATGCTCAAATTGTTAATAAATTGTTTTGTTTTTTTCCAGAACATCTGAAGCTGTTTTCCAGAGTATGTGGTCAACTTCTACTCAAAAAAAAATCATAAAATGTCATTTTAGATATTTATTATACTTCTATCTACTATTTTATTCAAATAGTTGACTGCCTGTGTGAGCCTAAAACTTTGGTAAAAAACCCATTTGTGCCTTGTGCTGTAATAGTGATATAAAACTCTTGTGTATTAGGTTGTATGTAAAACGAAAATTGAGCAAATGCCGTCAGACCCCTGAGGGTTAAAGCATTTTTTTTCACAACCTGACAACCCGAATGAAGAGGAATTATTTTTTCCATGCCTAACTGACACAAAGCCTCATCATTTTTCAACTGTAAAATGATAAAGAATGGCTCTTTACAGCGGTGTCAAACCACCTCGTAATGATTGTCACACATACAGAACAATAGAGAAGCAGGTGCACATGCTAACATAACTTGTTGAAAGAACACGTACGCGCGCGCGCGCACACACACACACACACGCACACACACACACACACACACACACACCTGTATAAAGCTGGATTTTTGCCACTTGCCAACGCTGCCTACCTGGAGCGTCTGTCCTCCATTAGATGCTTGTATACCTGCTGCACATAAATGCGTTTTTGTCTCGACATGCGGTCACTTTGATAGTTTCCCTCTCAGAAACATCTGAGGTCGGCTCTTCAAACCACCTGCCGACAAGAAGCGCAAGACACTGACGGCACTTTAACCTACGAGCACTCAAACGAGCCGCGGCTCGGACATCTCAGACCTTCTCCTCGGGGTGACAGCAAGTTCACTGAACCGTTCGCTGTTACAGGTTTGACTCTGTCGCTGAGCCTGAGGGTCGGTCGTTTTCATCGAGGTTGAAGTTTGCTTGTTCAAACAGACGCTACTTTACTTGGAACAGCTTCCAGAGAGCGATTACAATATCTTTTAAATGTTTTAATGCATAAACAAATCTACTGTGGGTCAACAACACACCAGAGCTCAGTGAACTAACCTGTAGTGCAAGATGGTTCGGTGCATATGAACCGATGTGTGTTTGATCTGATGGTTATCAGATTTTACCAGACTGATGCTTGTTAGTCGTGGAGTTTCCACCTGCTGTATACTTACATGGCACCAATGCCACACATTAGACCCGAGCCTTCACCCGACTCTGCTACAACTACACACACAAACTCACACGCATGCCTCACTGCTTGTCCAGAGCTCCTCCCTGGGGGGTCAGAGTGCCAAGGAGGGAGGGATTTCACGCTTGACCTTCCCCTCACAGCTTTGTGAGCCCCTTCACTCCCGCCTTGATTCTCTTGACCTACTTGGTCATCCTGGAGCGAGCCACTTATAATACCTACATCTCAGCCAGTAGCATGCTCTCCCTCTCCCTCTCTCTCTCTCTCCCTCTCTCTCTCTCACACACACACACACACACACACACACACACACACACACACACACACACACACACACACACACACACATCTGTCTCACACATCTGTTGGTTGGTTTCTCCCTCTGCAGGGCTCTTTAACTGTGTCCTCTCTCTGAGGCTGATGCAGAAGTTTAGAGATAATCCCTTTGTACCAAATATTGTTTTTGGCCGCTCACTGAATTTGGGGCATTGCCCTGGTTCTCCAATCCTTCTGTTTACTTTTTAATCCAAATCTGCTGGGATCTCTCGCATTTTCGCGTGTTGGAGAGCTGAAAACATTCACGTCAACCTAAATTTAGATGGCCTCCATTGGAAACACATGCGATCCATGCAGGCAAAAAGAAGAAATCGCATTGTGTATCAAACGAACGCTGCGTGATTTATTGTTATATATAATTTAAATCAGCACCAAGTGTCACTGAGACGCTGAGTTTGTGCCAAGGTCTAATGACTCCTCTCCTCTCCTCTCCCCCATCCTTTCTCACCCTCCCTCCCCCCTCCACACCCCACACCCCCCAGAGGAGCACTCAGCGGCATCCAGAGCCCCTTTTTCTCTCCCCATCGAGCACCACTTCAGGCCTCCCGTCTCACACCGCAGCTCCAGCGGTAGTTGGGAACCATTTTCTACTCAGATGAGCTCAAACAAAGACATGCATGTGCAGGAGCGAAGGAAGAGGGAGGCGGGAGGAGGAGGAGGAGGAGGAGGAGGAGGAGGCCATTGGTGTGTTTGGTAAACAGCTTGAAAAGACACTGGGAACAAGGGAAGTGGAGGAGAGGGAACATGAGAAGGGGGACAGAAGGGAATCATAGTTGTGCAAAGGAAATTGCAGGGGGGGCTTCCGTGTCACAATCCGCAGATAGGCTGATCACAAAGGAAGGGGAGGGCACACCTGGCGCTAAACAAACACACATGTATACACAGAAACACACCTGGAACTGAACATGGCGCTTTATGTGGCATGCGTGCATCCTCCTGTACGCACAATGTAAACCATCCGATGGCAGAAAGTGTCATCAGAGCAGTCGCACACGTCGCGTTCATGAAGGCATCGCTCCTGCCGTTACAAACACACTCCAGAGAAAGTGTGCACATCCCCTGACGGCTCTCTGTGAGCACTTCACTGTTGCCCTAAGCCTTGCCCTATTCAGAGGATATAAGGGTGGAACCCAAAGATGACAAAGTCTTCATATCAAAGCCCACACACTCCCATTTGACCCAGCTCCCCCCCCTGACCCTGTTGTTTTATTTGAGCCCTAATAACTCTCCTAATTAAAGGCCCTTCCTATTATTTTTTCCATCCACTCCCCTGTTAAAGGCCTGGGTTTCAAAGCACTCATAAAATAAACCGGAGGGGGTCATTTTCTTTATTTGTATGTGGGTGAAGAGTGTGTGGGAGAAGGAGGCAGCGAAAGGAGGGGCGAGTTAGAAGGACGGCGGTTTTAGGTTCAGAAGGGGGTAAAAGAAACAGAGGTCAACGGAAACAAAGGAGCGCCGGACCCCGGGGTCAAGCTGCCTGGTGTCCACAGTCACCGGGCAGCCGTTGATGCAGGGCAAATGGCCCCGCTTGTATAATCGCCGGGGTATGTTTTGTCCGCAAGTGTAGGATAGAATATATCACGACGCTGCTGACAGACGAACAATAGATCACGTTTTGTGGAAGTCCGACTGGAGCCTTCTCAGCCCCTTTTGAGTTGCTGGTACATCTGGAAGAGCCAAGATTAACCCGTGAATTTACAGGCCCTGCATATGGCTGACCCCTCTGACCCGAACCGCAGCTTCGACAATATCGCTTATGGGTTAACATGGGACTCAAATACGCCTCGCAGAGGCGGCATCAACGCCGTCGAGCGAATCATCCTCTCAGAAACAAATGGGATACAATCAATGAAGAAAAGGCTGCTTGTTGCTGGGAGATTACATCAGCTGACTGTTATCAGTCAGATAACTCACAAATGGATGCGTATACGGGTAGCTGCAGACATCACAGATGCATTGTTGTTCTCTTTGTGTAGTAGTTGTGGAACTGATCTCTAACTAATCTTTCGTTTGAACTACTTACTGGAGGTCAACCACAAACAAAAGACTGTCTTGTTACCTCAGAAGCTCTGTACCTGCTGAGGGCAGGTGAGAGGTGGGGAAGTGGGAGGTGCAAGACAGGCTCACAATCTTCTGAGACTTACCAATGCACTATTAAGTGTTGGTTAGTGTTGGGTGCCCTATAAGAAAATATGGGAAAGGGGAAATCGCCCATTCTTTGCCTGGGCCCACCAATAGTGATGTATCCTTTTCCAAGGATGGGGAATCCATGTCTCCCCCACCCACCCTGTGATTTCCACCTATGTGTACACCCTCTAATGACAGATTTGCAACCACACAGACACTCCTGCATCCGTGGACATGCAAAGTATAATTTAGGCTCAAGTCTGAAGAGATGCTCTGTGAGGCCAGGCTTTAGCCCTGTAGAATGTTCATACCATCCTGCACTGTCACTTTAATTAAGTCATGCGTACTGTGCACAATGCACATATTCAAACTCTGGATGGTCTGTACATATATACGGATACATATATATGCAGTGTACAAAGTAGTCCTGCATATTTCTTTTACTTGTTGTTCAGTTTTCTATTCCTGTGTAAATACCTCGAGTGCAAATTCCTTGTATGTGTTCACATACTTGGCTAATAAAGCTGATTCTGATTCTGAGCGTGCTAATATGGTCATAGCAACAATGCTAACATGCTGATGTTTAATAACGTTGATCCTGTTTACCTTCTTAGTTTAACCATCCTCTTATTTGGACAAGAATATATCCTTATGGATCAAACTGATTGGCACTGTTAAAACACACTCACTAACTAAAAAGTACATATAGAGCACAAACCTCCACCTGCCTTTGAGATTAAAACACAATCAATCTGGAAACAGTTTCCAGATCAAGCCACAACAAAAGCTTATAATAAATGTTAATCATCAATGACTTAATAAAACAACTATAATAACTACAATGAAACATTTATTCACAAGAAATAGAATAATTTACAAACAAAACAAGTATCTATGCAAAATGTACAAGTACAATGTGAAAGAACAGCCAGTAGATTCAAATTATAAACACATATACATTTAAATACTTGAAAAAATATATTTTACTTTAAATAGCAAAAAAAAAACGTAATTCAGAAACAATTAAAAACATTTGGAAAATGTTTCTTTTTTATTTAGAAATTCACAAAAATGTCAATATATTAATAAAAAAATGAAATAAAATCCTGGTTAAACTCCTCCGTGGCCTCAGGCCCATCCAGGTTTTACTGTATGTCTAACATGTTTAAGTTCAGCATGTTATCATGCAAACATTTGGTAATTAGCCGTAAACAAGCGCAGCTGAGGCTAAATGTCATTTGTTATGCAGACATTTGGTCACAAACTAAGACTATTTGTAACTATTGGACGTATTGGACCGATTAAAAATAGATGATGGTGCTGAGTGAAATGTGAAGGATTTACAGAAGATGTTAAAATTCATCTTATGGGGGACATGAATGATCATTTCATTGCAATCCATCCAACTTTTATCAAGACGTTTGTCTAAAAGCCCAAACATTTAGTAGGGATACATCATCTGGGGATCATGAATGTCTGATATATTACTAGCATTTCTAAAAAAAAACAGAGAAACACAAACATTTACGCACAGTATGCCATCTAAAACTAGGGAACAGCAGGTGCAAAGTGACACCAATTGGCCCACAGGAGAAAACATTGTGCCAATCAATTCTTTTTTCTTTTCTTTTTTTTTATGATATCTGAAGCTCGGCCATAAATGTGCTCAATCTCTGTTAACTCTGCCTCTGGTTTTATGATGATATACATGTCACAGTGCAGGTTTATATGTATGGCTGGCTCTTGCTGCAGCGACTATAAAAGCAGCCATGTGAATATCATATGCCCCATGTGTCCGCTGCATGTTCCTTTGCTCGCTGTCATTCAAGTCCCACAAAATATTCTTCAGACTGGTGTTTGAATAACTTAGAACCTCTTGACTAAAACCGTCGGCACAGAGCGATACCCAAGGGGAGCAGCAATAACATAATATGGCGATATGATAATAGCTTCAGGCTGTGCATTAGATATAAACATAATCGTATAGACTATTGAGTACTCTGGGGGGTTAAGTGAATGTAATCCTACTGGAGACTATGGCGCTAAAGAAAGAGCGAAAAGGGAGGTAGAGAAAGTCATAAGTCAAGGTTCAGCCAATGGAGAGGCTGGAAGGTTTGGAGGACTCATTACACCAAGAGAGGGAACATGGAGCAGGTTCAGCTCGGCTACACACAAGAGGAGCTGTTGAATGAAACTCGATAAGAGGTCAAAAGAAGTTTATGAGCAGAAAGGGGCTTGAGGTAAAGGGTAACCAGCCAAAATGTGCAAACTGGGTTGCAGCTTTTGCACAGAAAATGACGTGATTGACAGCGAGTGGAGACGGAGGGGCGTGAGGCACAGGAATGAGACACATGTTCAAAGCCAGCGAGCCGGAGTGGGAAGATCACAGAGGTTGAGAGAGAAGGTTGAGAGGCTACAGAGGGAGGCCAGAAAGAAAGCCTTGAAAGAGCCTTATCTGTGACCCATCTGTCTTGACATGTACACTCCTCTGGTTAGTGCCCCGGAGGGGAGGGAAGGGAAGGGAAGGGAAGGGAAGGGAAGGGGGGAGCTGCATGTGTGTCAGTAACTGGGTGTGCAGGGCTCAGGGCTAAGGCTTTGGCCTGTGCACTCTGGCCCAAAAACCAGCCTAACCAGCCCCATGCTTTAGCGCCCCGGGAAAAACTCCCATGACTTATTGCTGTGATCATGTGATTGACTGATCTGCGCCGGGAGAGAACAAAAAAAGAAAAAAAGAAAGGCTGTCAGATATCAGTGAAGATAGAGATGTTCTTCCCACTGACAAAGCACTTTTTCATCTGTGCCGTCAGCTGATTCTGTCACCAACCTTTTCGGTTTGTTTCACTGGTCATTTGGGAAAAACACGTGGATCACCAGATCTGCACAACCACATGTGTATTCAGGGACTTTTGGACTTGTAAACGGTGAAAAAAAAAAGAAAGACGAGAAGAAGACGTTGAGTTATTTATCTGAAAACAAACACATAAATCGACTGCACATCAACAACTTTTACTCTTACCACTGGGGAAAACCACTGAGAGATGACGTTCCAGCACATTTCTGATTGTTTTTCCCTTTATCCATAACCTAACACTAGTTTTCCTTCGGTGGACACAAGGAAGGTAAAGCAAGGAATTACATCCAGTTACCTATAGCTTCTTGGAATCACCTATTTTTGTTGGAAATTATACATCACAGGACTGCAAATCCATAATTCCCAGTCTAGTCAAATAATTTGTGACCATTCTCTTAAAATGACCATTTCACTTAACTTCTCTAGAGTGGAATTAACCTCTGGACTCTCTGTCCAGAGGTTAAAAGGATGTATGGATCAAAGACTTCTCTTGTCCGCCATGCCTCACATGTAGTTCTTAATGTTAATTATATATGTAAATTCAGACCAGTCTTAATACGTATCTTCTGGTTTAGGGATGGTGTGTACTGCACTACAAAGGCAAAGTGCAGTATTTGCAATTTTTTGCAAAATTTGCTTCTTTTTTTTGTTGCTCTTATCAAAAGTGCTGTATCATCTCTTCAAGTGTTGCTGCTCTACTGCCACATCTCTGAGATATTGGGGTTTTTATGTGTGTGTTTTTTTATTAACACTTAATTGAAAAAAAAACAAATGAAGCAGTTTTTTTTCTTGGTTTGGCATTTATGCAGATACCACACTTTGGCTTTTTAAGGCAGTGTAAGCCAACAGTCTCACAAAACACAGAGAACAGACCGATTGATGATTATCTTTCTTGTGACAGTGCACAAATAAAATCATGAGATGTTCAGCCTCTTTTTCTGCTTCAAAAAGCTGTAAAAAAAAAAAAATCTTAACTTAAAACTGTGTTGATAAAAGCAACTCATCAGTCCTGATTTGGAATCAGTTTGTCAGGCCCTGCAGCAAGAATCAATCAGTCCGAGTTGCTTTGCATCAAATCCAACCTCCTAAGACGTTTGCCTTTACTTGCACATACAGCAAGCACACCTGGGAGATTTACCATAATGAATACCTGATGTGGTGAAGTAGTTAATTCCGCCTATAAAATAACTCCCTTCCTTCTTCCTGTGGGCCCCGGCTGCTGTTTATCAAACGAGGTAACGTCCTGTCATGTGACCCCCCCCCCTCCCACTCAGCAAACCCACCTGTGTGGACTTCTTTTTCTTAATCCTCCTCCAGTACACACACCCCCCCCCCTTTTTTTTTTCGCTGAACGCTTTGAATACTTAGACTACTGAGTGTAACTAATTCTCCCACACAAGGATATTGTCTTCTCCCTATCTCTGCTTTTGTCTGCCCCCTTTTCAAGCCGGCTATTCACTGATTTCATTAGTTGGCGGTGTGTGTGTGTGTGTGTGTGTGTGTGTGTGTGTGTGTGTGTGTGTGTGTGTGTGTGTGTGTATGTGTGAGAGAGAGTTGGCAAAAGGGGGGCTTTCCAATTAAGAGGCCTTAATAGCCTATTACCATCACCTTTAGTTGGAGTCTGTTTTTTTTTTTACAACATGAAACCAGTTAGAGATTTATCACCAGATCAGCATGGGAGCTTCTGAAAGCCATTCTGTGATTAATAAACTGTAACTAGGACTGATGATTCTGAGCCGCCTCCTCTGTGCCACATATTCCAGTATTACTGGAAGTATTACAGTATTACTCCACTCTACTGTGCAAAGACATCGGGTTTAGCATTAAAGCCAATAAACGTAATGACTGTTGTTTTAGAGGGGGTTTGAATGAAATGTGTTTAACAGGCTGCTCTCCCTACACACATGCTGCACAGACCCTGCAGCTGACCAGGGGGGGCCGGAGGACGAGCAAATCCCCTTGGGACGACTAAACCACCCTCTCTGAGACACCCATTTGTCGTACCCCGCTACCACCTTCTCCCTCCCGATGGATGACCCCGCAACCAGCAGGGGTCAGCTGCGCAGAAGGAGCCCCCCACCACCACCACCACCACCCCCACCCGCACCCCAACCCTGAGTCTGGAGCCGCAGCGTAAATCAGCGACTGCTCCTCGCGGGAACCTTGTCCCGTCCGGGGTCTCAGCCCAGCCTGGCACCATCTGTCCCAGAGCTCTGACGCACAAGCAGCACTGCCAAGGTGAGTTCCCACTGACCTGCAGCTCCCCCCCAGGCCGTTCACGGGCCGGACCTGGGCCTGGAGACAGATCCATCATACTGGAGTCTGGACATGATAGAAGAGGCTCAGTCTACAGCTACTGTAAGTTAACTCTCAGCTGATACAGTAGATACAATAAAGGGAAGGTGGACAAATTTAAAGGAATTTCGGGCTATTTTGTCAAATTACATTAATGTGTTCATTCTCATATGGGATGCCATTGGCTGACCTTTCATTTGGGTTGAGTAAGTTCTGTGCTGACTGCGTCATTTTGAAGTACTTGTACGTTTCTTGGTTTTTCCATTTCATGTTCATTTATATGTCACCAAATTTCAGAGGGAAATCTTTATAATCTTTACTCCAATCTAGACCGGTGTAGTGTATTTGTTTCTTTTCAGATTAATATTTCGACAAATGATAAGTCTATAAAATACACTGTTATGAATTGTTCACAATTTCAAATGAGTACTTTTGCTTCTAAACTTCTCGGATTGGTTTCATTTTATCAACGGTTCACATTCCAAATATGTAACAAAATTTACATTTTCACAGCAGATCTTTGGTTTTTTATCTTTAAAATATTTTTTTTTCTCCAATGAATAATCATCTCACGACCGCTCAGATTCATCTTGTGGCTTTGGAGGGGGTAGTGACCCTTAGGTTTAGAACCAATGAATTACTACCTACATTAACAGCAACATTGAAACGCTGCTTCCACATGGATGCTCCGGTATAAAAAAACATTAATAACGTCACATACATCACACATTCGATCCATTCTTCTGTAGGGGAAATACTTCTACTCATAATAATTTAAGTGCATTTTACTAGTGGTGCATTTACTGAATGCATTTTTTTGCCTGGTGTATTTCTAAATTGTTGCACTCCAGCCACTGGTCAGCCTGAAGAACATTTTAAACCACCCCTTTTTGTAACCATACCATTGTGTTGCTCAATTTGTGTAACTTTAATCTGGCTTTGGAATTGCATGGATTAATAAAAAAAAACACATTCAGAAATGGCCACTCTGCTGCTGAAACTACCCCTACTCTCATTATAATGACAGCATATAACAACTTCACCTGCATAAGAAAGAAATAAGAAGTACTAGAATGATCCAATCATGTCCGAGTAGTGTTACTTAACCTAAGTATTACTGAAGGGGAAGATTAACACCAAGTCCTATTCATGAAATGTGACCATAAGAAACTTTTCTCAAAGGTTCAAAAACAAACTCCTTTCTTTGGCCACAGTCACACAGCCATAACCTCATGATTAAATTCTCAATTTATTTGTCGATAATCGAGTGGATTCCTCTGTCGACATCTATTTCAGAAAAAGCTACATTACTGACCTGTTCAATAAGAGCACTTTCTATTCCACCTCTGGCCAAAAACAAGTCTTGATCTATTAAGGTGACCTGGCCGACCCTGTTATTTAGCTGTTTAACTGCCACAGACTAAATAGGTGAAGTACCACTCACCCTTTTCAAACAGTCCAGCCTTTAAAGGGTGAGACAAGTCTCTGCACTCCACCTCATCAGCCTTGACGTCTCTTCCCTTTCAATCATAACAGCACCTGGATTTGTGGCACGTAAATCTAATCTGCAGAGACAGTCTGCAGGTCCGCGGGCAGAACAGCCCAGCTTATTGCTTTCTCCCACCGCAGCGACCTCGCCGCTCCCCCCCCCCCCTTTAGGTCTGGCTCTAATAGGTGCGCAGGGGTCATAAAGTGGTTGTGTTACTGTTTTCCTTTTTTCCAAAACCAGTGACACCAGTTGTTCACCCTCCTCACCGGGGCCTTTTGTGAGGCCTGACAGGCTGTCAGTTACAAGCGGAGGATGATTGCGGAAGACGACATGCATTACCTTGAGGTGACACCGCATTCCGCTGAAGGCCCGTCTTTATGAGCTAACAATAACTTTGAACAGCTCTGCAGCCAACCATTCAAAGTTTTTCTGCGGCTCTGCGGCATGTTTGGTGTTGTCTCGTTCTGGTGTCGCGTCAGATCTCTCATCCCGCTGATGAATGATAATATGGGTGAATGATGGTTGTTTGTTGAGACTCCCTACAGACGGGTTTTTTTGGCGTCTATTTGATATCTCATAGCCGTCACAGGCTTGAGGAGTGATTCTAGGACGTCATCAGGGCCGAGGGTAGGACAAGAAGACCTTCACAGTGACACATACAACCCCATGACAAAAATAGATGCCCACCCACAAACACATGTACACACACACAGTAAAGAGTGCGTCATTCTGAGAAGCACAAACTACTGAACATTTTGTACTTCTGTCCTTTGAAGTATTCAGCCAATCTCTGAAAGAATGAATAATAATCTAATAAATATGAGCAATAATTTACAAAATCAGAGGATAATTTTGTCATCATTGATTCTGTTTTTTTTGTGGCTTGTCTGTTAAATTATTTTCTTTTTTAGAAGGCTATTTGATTTATGTGTACATTTTTTATTTAATTAGTCCTGGTCATTCATTTAGTCACTCATGTGTTTGTGTTTAAAAAAAAAAATCAGACTACGTGTCCAATAATGGGGGGTGGGGGGGGGGGGGGGGGGGGGGGAATTAAAGCAGAATTTTATGTTTAAAGGAGAATAATATAGACATCAGCCAATTGTCCAAGTTCAATTTGTCATGTAATTTGTGCACATACTGCCCTCGTGTGTTAAACCAGTGGTACTGCCACAACCCTGCCCTTCACAGGCATTTCATCTCAAATATCACTAAAATAGAGTTTGATATAAATAAGCATGATTGATCATTTTAACTATTTTATACTAGCATAAATATATTGAGTGATTATATGGGCCTAACAGAGGAATGTCAGTTTAAATTACATAGAATATATTTGACTAATAATAATAAAAATAATAATAATAAATCTTTCTTACAGAAATGTGTTTATAATATTCTAAACATTATGTTCATTCGACCTCTACTTTGGTAAATGCCATTATTGTTCAGTCAAGATAAGCTTTCTAATGATAAATTAATATTCTGAAATCCCTAAGACAATGCAGGAGAATTGATATGGAAAGTCCTCACTTTAGCCAATGGAATTACAGCGTTTCCTCTGTATTGTATTCATTGTGCAGCAGTGTGGCACCACTCAAAATATGCAATGCTGATTTAATGCTTAGAATTCATGTTTAATTATAACAGAATAACCATAGAAACCCAATTTTGTATTGAATCCTGATGGTCATTGAACCCAGAATGCATGAATAAAAGCCATGTAATAATTCCACTGGAAATATTAGTCTTCATTCCTACAACGTTCACCTGCCTTCTTCACAGTTCACTTTAAAGCAACAACTGCTTCACAGTTATATCCTTTACTCTCGCCCAGCCTTCAGTTTCTCCTCCACTGTGTGATCTCCCTTTGAGCCTCCCATGCAAGGTGGACTTTTAGCCAGGGTGGGGTTGCTCCCCCACTGCTCAGGAGTCTTTGTCTGGATAGCCAGTGCATGAACACAGCCGCTCAACTCCTCCTTCAAGGCGTCATTCACCAGGCGGTGGCGCTTTATCAGTGGCAGACCCTCAAACTGGGAGCTGACAACCAAGACACGGAAATGGGATTCAGAGCCGGGGGGAACAGCGTGCATGTGGCTTTCATTGTGGACCTCTAAATAGTCCGGCTTGAGTGTATTGGTCAGTTTGGTTCTGATAGCCTTCTCAACGGGCCGGCTTGGGTCTGGGTCCATGTGTGGTCTGACGTGGGCCAGAGGGCGGCTTAAGGCAAGACTGGTGTAGATGGGCCGAGTACAGCGGAGGACACTGGGCAGCATCAGAGGTCTTGGCAGGAGACCACCTATGAAAGCCAGATGGGTATAAATGCAGATATTGTGCGACTTTAATGTAGGATTGTTAATGTATTTTAGCAGCAATTTTTGTTATATTTGTTGAGATATTCTTAACATCATAAAAGCAATCAATAAAAGCTATGACCAAAAAAATAAGATAAAAGCCTGCAGCCTATAAATAAACCCATCCAATCATTTAATTTAGACTGAAACAAATGGATGGCCTGCCCACACACACTCCAGAGAAGTTTCATACTGTGCATTTCAAAGAGTGTTGACTACACTGCTAACAACAAGCTTACAACACAGTGTGATAAAAGCAAAACACTCAAAAGAACATTCATTGTCTGGCCAATCTGCTCCCACATATGGGCTTTTCTGACTCTGTTATGATCTTTTTTTTTTTTCATTTACCTCTAATATTACAATATCAAGAATGGCAGAAAGCTATTCACCCACAGAGATCACCACTGCTGAGAAGCAATGTATGGAAAGTTTCGAGATTTCTATCAGTAAACAGACAATGAAAAAAAGAGATAATAATCTGCAGAATAAGAAAGATCCCAAACGAAAAGTGAGTGAATGGAAAGCCATTCGCTCATGTGGAATGCATTAAGGATGCGTTATTCTGTAGCTCAGAGGTTTTCTTTGAAGGCTTACCAAACAAGGAGACAATAAAATCAAGAATAAAACACAGTCCCATGTCAGCAAATTATTTCATTTAAAAAGCTAGATCCAGCAAATGTTTGACATTTTTGCTTGAGTAATGAGTCAAACGATTAGTCGATTATCAGATTAGTGTGCAATTAAGTTTCCTTAAATCATCTAATTATTGCACCTCCACTGGTCGGCTGGATTATAACATTTGCTAAACATTCAAGTTGACCGCTGTTCTCTGCTTGTTTGCTAGCATTAGCTGTTGTTAGCTATGACAATAACATCACCAAATAGTCTTGTAGAAAACTAAGACAATGTGACAGACAACCCAACAGCTAATGTAACACAACCGCCTGTGTTTAATAATAGACTTTGACAATATGTAATGAAGATAAAGTGTAGATTGAATCTCAGAGACTACTCACCTTACAAGTAAAGTCAGTCGATTTACAGTTTGGAATATTTTTCCGAGGATATGTAACAAATGACCCGCCCTCGTCTTCCTCTGATTGGCTTATCCTGATGTTCTTACCTGACCTTAACCAATCTTACTCCTCAAACCCACCAACCCACCAACCCACAAGAAGGAAGGCAACGAGTAATAACCAATCAGAAGGAGAGTGAGGCGGGTCATTTTAAGTCCCATCGCGGGAAAAAAAATGCTTCCTGTTAGAGAAACTTACCGGAAGTGCTACCAAGCATGCTGGGTATCGTAGTTTTTTTTATTTAGTTTTTGTTTTGTTTTGACCTTTTTAGGTCTGTAGGATTATAACCATTTGTTGTATGGCTGTTATTAACGTCGAATAATGTTTATAGACACAAAGAAATGACAAAAATTCACTTTTCATAATATTTCCACTAGTTTATTCTTCATGGTTCTTTGTTATCCATTGTGATTCCAAAAGGTCAGTTGCACTGCAAACTAAATCAACAATGAGAAAATATAAGAAAAAAGTCTCACACACCTTTAAACATTTAGGCTAACTATGATTCATATTTAACATTGATGTATTTACTTATATTTCATTCTCATTTACAAAATACACAAAATCAAAGACAACATACATCATTGTTCATTTACACATCTTTTTATATATATTTTTTATTCATGATTCCACAAACAGTTTCTATACTTACAAACGATCAACTACAGTGTCTACAGCACAATACAGTGACAGAGGTGATAAATTTCTTTGTTATATTTAATTAATGGCAATGCAATCTTATTGAAAAAAGCTTCAAGACTTAGGGTTGTTTTAGAGAGTGCATGCGAATGTTAGCTGTTAAATCCTGTGTCATTTATGAAGCCAACACACAGTCGTTTGGAGGACAAGGCCAGCATATAGTAATGTGCTCCTATTTCCCAATAGCTTCAAAGAAGAGCGTAAGAGACAAAGACCCAAACACTTATTGCTTTTGTTAACTTTTTGCACTCACGATTGACTGTTGCTCAGGCAACAAGTTAATTATACAAAAAACCCTGTAACATAATCTAAGATATGTATCTACGAGAGACAATTTTGACTTGGACAAGGCCTGAACTGAGTTGCTGAGAAAGGTTAGTGCTTTAACAGCATTTCGTGTTGAACAAATACAACAGTTACCTTGACATTGTTGTTAATTTAATGGATGATACAGGACAACAAACAGAGAATAGGACTGCTGATGCTTAGCTTTTATATTTGTACAGATAATGTGCATTTATATACTTGTACTTTTAAAAGGGGATCTGGGCAAATTTTGCGTTGACTTGCTGGCCATTGCAGCTTCTGAAGCCACAATTTCTTGCAGTTTTAAAACAAGAGCACCTGGACCCTTAAAGACGGACAAGTCTTCATCGCCGTAAGTCCAGTTGTTTTTGTTTAACGTGATCGATGGTTGAAAACCGACAAAGACTGACTGCAAATTTCCAGGGGTCAAAAGGTCTGAATAGATTTGTCATTAGTTACATTATAAGTACTTTTATTTACATATATTCATATGTATAACCGAGAACTGATGGTGTAATGTGTAAACTCAGGCCATATAAAATATTTGGCAATAATTAATGAGAGATGGCACACTCATAAATGACGGGTCAAAATTCGAGTCAGATCAGTGTGAGATGGAGGGGGTGAAATGTAAGGGGCGGGTCTTCAACGCTCCAAAGCACCGCTGTTCACAAACTGCACTCATGTTCACAATATAGTCATATGGTAGGGGTTTGGTCTTTGTGCTCTGGCTAAACACACCTTGATCTTCATTAAATCTCCAGCAAGGCTGCATCAGAATGCGAACTGAAGAACTCAAGGCATTCACAATTGTGCATGTACAACAGTGTACATTCAGTGCAATGGGTTGTCTATTTATTCAACTGTCTTTGAGTCTATGTATGGCTGCTATCCTACAAAATGGCAGTTTGGATGAAAACTTCTTTCTTTTTTTTGTTAGTCTGACATGCTATTGATTGTTTTTATTTTACCACGCAATTGTGAACATATCACCTTTGCTTTTCTGTATCAGGGGAATGTGTGGCAATCATTTTTACCAACACTCTGTGCTGTTACCAATGTAGGATTTATGACAATCAGCCCTTGGCATTGAGTTCTATGGTGAATCTAAAGTTATATCTAGCTACATATTTGTGTAATAAAGCAAAAGTAAACCCTGTGCCCTCCCTACATGCTCCGATGTCATACTCATCCCGAATTATGAAAATTAAAAACAGAACAATGTTGCTGTCCCCGCTAATTTTACTTTGGGTGCAGAATTTTCCTGTTATATTTAGTTTAATGATGCAAAACTCTTTCAGACTCTTGATCCAAGAGCAAAAAAAGGTTAAACATGCCCAGTATGTTATTACACCACGTTCAGTTATCAATATAAGACCAGTTGCCCCACAACCTTTCAGATATAAGAATAGCGTTTGCCAAATGTGAAATGGTAAAAGACATTTAAAAAAAATCTCAATATTGCACAAAGGTTCAATATTGCACTAAGAAGCACGCTCACATTAATATAAACATTCACTTCACACAATTGGAATATAGTTTATCCATCATCTCTTACACACTTAACACAATTTGTGCCTGCACTGAAATCAGAAAAAAAACTAAAAGTGTAGGTTTTTTTTTGTCCCTTTTGATTATCTGCTTTTATTCCACCTGTACTTTAATTTAATGAAGGAGGCTGTGGAGTGTGCTCTAAAGAGGAGTGTGATAAGATTAGTCAACCTTCATGTTATCACTGCTACCAACAACAGAATAAAAATGTTCAAATATTACAGTAGTGTAAGCCAGACTGATCAATGAGCAATGCTGTTCACATGTTGTACTCTCAATGTTCATCAATTTACATACAGCACATACTTTGTGACATGCAAAACACCCTCAAAAAATATTGTATAAGAGACAAACATATAGTAAGTCTGGGATGGAGAGGTACTAAAAAAAGAGGCATTTCTTACAAACAGAAACACAGCATGGTTGAAAAATGATGATTGAGTGTGAGTTTCCAAACATTTCCATCAAGTAGAATGTCAGGGACGTTCACACTGGCAAATGGTTGTGCTTAAAATGTCAACAAACAGCTTCATCATTGTGATGAAATGGCAGTCAAGACAGCACAGAATGTTTACCTGGCATTAACTAATGTGAATGATCTTTTTGACTGCTCCAAGGTAATTAGAAGGGAAAAAAAACGTTTTAAAGGGAGTAGGGGCTCGACTGATCTCTTTATCACATTGTAACAACAACAACAACAACAAAAACAAACCTGGAATGTTCTATAATCCATATAACGGCAGTTAGTCTGTACACCAACACAAGATCCAGAGAGATAAAGAATTAGGACGTGTGCTTGTTTATGAGAAAGCCAAGACATGGTTTTACCCCGAAAAGTCAAAAATGCTTCAGATCGAGGCGAGAAATGTTGCATTTTTGATTATGTCCAATGATGATTAAGTACTCAAGACTATACAGGCGAGTTGAATTTGCTCAGAAGAATGGAGGTGACTACAGAGAACTCTGCAACAATGGCTAGTGGTCATTTCTATGAGTGTATTTGCATGGCTCATTATCAAGAGCCTCCCCCCCACCCACCCCTCCCCCCCCCCCTGCCCTGACCTCCAACCCCTGGTGGATGTGCTTATATTGTAAATCTCAATTTACTTATATAATTCATTACACTCTAAGAAAATGAAATGTAATGCTCTCACTGAGCACGTCAATGTTGTTTTGTTAAGTCGGAGCAATTATCAACAATTTGTCTCAGATCACGGTTCATTCAGGCATTCTAATGGTTTGTCACAGCTTCACTATCCATGATGGCATGGAGGACGCACCTATCAAATAATTACCAATCTCAAATATCTGCATTAATTTGTCTCGCTGTTCTGTGTCGTCTTGTCGACTATCATTATGAGGGAGGGGTTAGAGGGTAGGATTCAGAAGGCTCTTGAGCTGTTCATTCACAGTGTGGTGAAAACTCTTCTGCCACCCCCATAAAAACTGTTGGCACCACACTATTGCAACACCTGACCCCGCGTCTCTGGAAGTTTGAGAGCCAGATAACTGCCCGCCGCCAGCGCCCCGGAGGCGAAGAGGATGGGCACAGCCTTGGTGATACCGACGAACGAGGTAAAGATGCTTATTCCTAAGACAGCTGCTAATTTGCAGAGGGCGTTGAGGAAGCCGAACGCTGTGGTTCTGTGGAAAGAGAGGACAGATGAAGAGTCAAGGTCAGAGTCAGTCAACCAAAGAAGGAAAGCGGAGGAGTAACACAGCAACAGAAGATTTGATTTTCTCTCTGAGATGAACCGATGAGAGATGTCTCTGAACTCAAAGGCTGTAGGGACCACGAAGGGCCACAAGGTGGCGACACGTCTTCTAAAATGAAAGCTCATAAGCTGTTCTCGCACATCTTTTATCATTGGTGAAATGTTTGAATTACATTCCACATAAATAGTCCTATTCTAGTCACCAGATCAGAATATTGTAATCACCTCTATCCCACAATGGTTAAGAATCCATTAAAAGAAAATCTAGATCTCGATGAGGATCCAGATCACCACCAAAATCTAAGGGATTATTGTTTGGGCCGTACCCTACCGCCCTAAAAAAATTATAAAAATCTGTTCATTATTTTTTGAGAAATCCTGCTAACAGACAAAAAACAAAAATGAGCAAAAAACATTAGCTTTTTTATGGAGGTAATAAATTAAAGTAGGATTTACATAGCTTTAAGGTTGGACCCCCAAAATACTAAGAGAAAATCTGACTATAACCACTAGGTGGCAACAACATAGCTAAATGCTTTACATCACATGAACCACCAATGATTTCATCCCACAATGTCATCCATCCCTGTAAGCCAACCAATCATTGTAGGGAAACTCTTATGACATCATCCAGCACGTCATTCAACCCCACGGACCGCGTCTTCACAGTGTCAGGGAGATTTCAGGGCATGCCTAAACTGCCTACCTCTTGTCAGAAGGGTAGAGCTCAACGGTCAGCACGTCCAGGGAGTTCCAGGAAGCGATGCTGATTCCCCCGAACAGGCAGAGCAGAGCAATCATGGCTGACTCGCTGTTGCCAAAGGACAGGAAGAAACAGCTGATGCAGGAGATCACGCTGGAGCCCGCTGGAGAAAAGGAGAGGTAGAGGAAAAGACTGACGGATGAATAAAGGATGAATGGAAAATTAGCATTAGCATGTCATTTTGAACTCTGATCTTAATGTTGTCTTGTGCATTAAAGTAAATCTTTATTGGGACTTGAATCAACCTGACAATGAAACCTCTTTATCAATCTGCCATTAGATTTGTTAATGCATGTTTCATGTTTTATCAGACATGTATTTTAAGATTTGTTATTGTCCTGACGGGGAAAATCCTTCTCTGCATTTATCCCATGCCTGAGAAGGATCAGTGGGCAGCAAACTGGGGTTCAGTATCGTGCTCAAGGATGCTTCCACATGTAGGCTACAGGCAGGGGGACCGAGCCAACAACCTTTCGATAAGTGGACGACTGCTCTTCCTCCTGAGCGACAGCCACCTCAAAATTCTGATACCCAGGCCCTAATAATAAGCAAACCTCCTCAGCAGACCGACTTCAACTGCCTTCATTTCAATTCAATTCATAGTTTCAACCCATAAAATGAGTGAGTCTGCAGCTGGGATACAGACAGAGGTACTCTGATTCATGCCTGTGAAAAACGTGTGATCAAGTATGCTATATGGGGGATGAACCTTAGCTATTCTTAATGTGATGTCACAGTAGCAGCCACTCAATTATGCTACATGTTTTATATTGAACAGGATAATGGCTACTTAAGCTGCCTGTTCTCCCCGTTGCATTGGGTGGTAAAAGTTCTGTGTTCCACCAGCAGCAAATGAGAGAAGCACCTTGAGCACAGAGCCCATTGTGTGTAGGGTAGATGACGGTTCGTACAAACTGTACTACTTTCTTCCATTACACATGGTGGTGACCAATGTTGCGTTGCGTTCTTAATACCTAGCATCCTCAGCCGTCCGATCTTGTCCATGAGCAGCGCGGAGACGATGTTGCCTGGCAACACAGCCAGAGTGCCCAGGAAGCTGACGAAGTAGACCATGTAGGCATTGTTCTCATCGCTGACGTCACTGAGAAGGCAGCCCTCTTTGTTGTGCAGGAACGTGCTGTTGATGAGCTTGCAGTTGACCAGCCTATACTTGAAGAGATCTGGGAGGGGGTTGTAGAGGATGGAGAGAGACGGGAGACATAAAGGGAGTAGGGGTGAAGAGGGTGATTAATACAGAGAAGCCTGTGACATGATGTGAGGGGAAAAATGCAGATAGTTGGGATTAATCTGCAATTAATGTTGCGCGAGGAACTTTTGCAACTGCAACTAACAATCCTACTCTAACAGTCAGCAACAGAGAAGACTGGATTGACAACTGGATGGAGTGGCCTAAAAGATAAAAACCCCTCTCCATTATTTCATAAACCCCCATTCATTTTGGACTAGCACCCCCTACATACCCAACTCTGAGAGCCGAGTATCTCTACACTATTGGAATATCTCTGGTGATTACATGTAAATAACACAACCATCCTGTACTAGAAACGTGTTGTTTTTCCTGGATACCTCTCCACCTGTCTCCCCCCCCACCTGTCCATGCTGTTAAGAGTCACATACAGGAAACTGAGGGGTGTCAGAGGACTGAACCAAGAGGTAGTAGGTGGGATTTTGTTTTATTAGGACTGATAGATTTTTTTAATACCCTATAAAACAGCCCTACCTTGTATGCTTTAGTGGAACTATTGTCTTCCTTTGTTATAATTAACATTTGTAAGATGAGACTCCATCCCATCATGCCGCATTGCGATAACAAGGTGCACTATGGCAACTATCAGACAGCCATAAGTTCTGAGCAGGGAGGCCAAAGAGAGACTAAGGATTAATTAGCAAACAAGTTTCATAGTCCATTCAAATGAGCAACTCCTGGCTGCTACTGATAGCAGCTGTGACTGATCGCTAGACGTGTGTTAAGACTGCAAACAACTATCAAATTGAGCGAAAAGGTTTGGCTGATATACCTATTGTGTTATTTGTGGACACAGCTGCTGACTCTATATTGGACAGCGTCTCTTTTCTAATATGTACAAAGATACAGGTCCCTTTGGCTTTCGACGTCTTTGACATCTTTGGTGTCGTTCCGGAGGAGAAAAATCAATATTACATTTTTGAGATGGGAGACAGCGCCGCAATTTTAAAGCTGAAATAATGGAGGATTCAGCTTGGGTTGCTAGGAGACATTGCAGTTCTGCTGCTACAGTATGCTGTATTCGGTGTAGAGCTAGTCAGTCAGGAGTCAATGATGAGGGGTAGAGAAGGTAATTGAGCCATTTTCACAAACAGTTGGAGCTGAATTTGCAGCTCTTTTGTGCGGCAGAAGAAAACCAGTGGAAGGAAAAGTACTGTTAGCACTGAAACTGAATATTATACGATACAAAACACACCCTCTTGTGATGATAATACATGGTACAGGTAACACACTGGTAACTGTGTCTTAATAGAACCAATGACACCATCTTCCATCCATCATGATAGTAGCTCATACAACTGAACTCACACAATCCCTGAATAAGACTGTATTTGTAGTCAGCGAACATAATAGAGTGAAACTGTGTCAATAGGTCTACTTAAAAGAAAGCTATATAGAGAGAGTTCTTTTAAAGCACTATAAATAGCATAGAGAGAATACAGGCAGAAAAAAGATCAAATTTATAGTTAATGCTTGTCTGTTATGGAGGTTAAAAGCACAGCTTCCACCACATTTTGACCCTTCGAAATAGAGTTTATTCACTTTTTAAGGGATGATTCCAGTTTCAAATGAAATAAATTAGAATCAAACTGATGTAGGTTGTATGAAAATGTATTTTAAAGGCAAAATACATAAAGTATTGTGATGATAATCTGTGGACAGGAGTCCTTAACGAGGAGCAGAGACAGGCAGCCTCTCTTCCTCTGTTTGCTTAAACTTTGCATTTTCCACATCCCCTCAATGCATCTTCCATCCATTCATGCATCACAGACACCATGTGATGATGTGTTTGCTGCTTAGTTGAAGGTTGATGTTAAACAGACATGCCCACATTTGATTCTAATTTAATTGATGTGAATACATTTTTTTACAACTCATGTTTGAGCTCCCCTTTTCACCCATGCTTAAGGTGTGTTAACAACGCAGATTAGAATTTAACAAAAGAAGGTGGAAGAATTATGACCAAAAAAAGACATAAAAAGTCCAGATCCAGGCACTCAAGGCAGTTTGAAAAGTTGAAGCCTTTATTTCAATGGGCTAGAGTCATTAAAAACACCAACATGTGTTGGTTTACGCCTCCTTCAGGGTGTAGAGAGGGAAACAAACAGATTAATAAAAGGTGCAATCATCTCAGGTGTGCAACACTGAGTGCATGCATCATTTTCCTTCAGCCTCTAGGGGCAACAGTGAGCATAAAATCAATTCAATCTCTGACCTCTAAGGGCATCACATAGAACGCAAGTAGGAAAGTCACGCAAGCTGTCTCCAAATAAGAGAATAACAGAATTAGTTGGATACATAACAACACCGTTAGTGATGTAAGGCCATAGTTTTTGCCCACTATGGGGTATCAGTTCGTACCTGTATTGTAGAAGAGGGTGGCGATGAAGGTGCAGTTCTTGAAGAAGGTGTTGCTGGAGGTGATGTCCTCAAAGTAACACTCCTCAAACAGCGAGTCCTCAAACACCATAGACCTCATTTTCAGGTTCATAAATCTGCAGGTAAACAGACAGAGATAATGAAATGAAGAAGAAGATGCAAAGAGATGTTTCATCACAAGGGGTTGAAACAATAAGTCTGTCAGGTATTCTATTATCTTATATTGCTTAAAATCTTACGACTCAGATAACATGCAGAGTTCAGGCTGAAAAGGTCAGGTCAAAATATCGAACACAGATGTAGATAGATATAATAGATGAAAATAAAATAGAAAAAGTGTCAACATTCTGGCAATAAAAGGTACCTGACTGTCATATAATCTTATTTTAAAAGAGTTTGCCCTCATTCGGCAGGCCAACACTACCAAGGGGGATGCACACGACTCACTTGTCATTGAAGTACTCTCCCTGTCGGTGGACCTGGTTTTCGAGGGTGAAGTTAAAGGTGACGTGTTCTACTTTCTCCTTGACGAAGACCTTAGTGCGCGAGGCGTACTCCTGCTTCTGCAGGTACTTGATCATGTCGGGGAACCACACTGTCAGACCGTAGTAGCTGGACGAGGAGAGAAAGTGAGAGCGCTGCTGTCACAGATGGGACCAATCCAGTAACAGGCCTACAGAGGAAAGATGATGGCTCCACTCTGGAGGTTCACAAGCATTGTTAAAGTGTGCATGCATGTTCCAGGCACACAAATTACTGCATTTGTTACATCTTTAACCTGTGTCTTATATATGTTTTGCACTATGAATAAAAATAACAATCTGGTGGAGAGACGAGAAGATGGATACCTCTCTCATACCTGTCCATTACAAATTAAACTAGAGCCAGCAGCCCTTTAGCTTAGCTTAGCACGAAGCCTGGAAACAGGAGGGTCTGTCTAACATCAATATAATCCACCCAAAAACTATCTAGTTAACCTAATGTTACCTGAAGGACATGGAGAACCACACGGCCATCATCATGTAGGTGGTGCGGCGGTACTGGGGAGAGAAAATGGTCAGGAAATTCCTCCACACCTGAAGGAACACATACATGGACAGAGACATAGAGAGAAAATAAGAAAATATACAACAGTTAGATGTAAAGTAAACAAACAGCGAGCATCTCTGAAAACGAGTTTCTCTCCAGCGACTGCAGGGAAATAAACCACATGTCCCAGAATACCTTTCCACGCATACAGCAGACAAACTGAGACGTCCTGTCCCTAAATACAGATCCTGTCACTAAATACACACAGTCAGGAAATTTATCGCAGTAATAAAACCATCTGTTGGTAAGAGTTTAATATTCTCTGGGTCGTGTTCAGTGAGAGATGGGAACATGGAGCACGAGCTGGACAGGTGATTTGTTGGGGCATCAACAGCGGGGGTTTTATTGAACTGTCGTGTTTAAGACAGAGCAGATCCGGAAGGCATTCACTCGATCTGCATTCCATCCCTCACCTATGTTTTAATGAGCTCTGGGTACGGACCAAAAAAAATGAGATTGTGGATATTTAAGCTGCCAAATTTAGCTTCCTCCATAGGACGGTTGGGCCTTAGAGAAAGGTGGTTTGATGGATGGATGGACTGTCGAATGCACTCATAAATTGAATTCATTCTACAGTAATTAAAATAAAACATTGACTTCTTCACTATAATATCTATTTGTGATGATTTGATGGTTTGAATTTTCCTCCAAATCCAGTTAACACTGATGACATACTCTGTTTTCAACTATCGACACCAGTCTATGAGACGGTTATCAATATTCTCATCTAACTCTCATCAAGAGTCCGGATGATTTTTTCATGTGAGAATGAAAAAGTGTGAAAACTGCAGTGAGAATTAAAGAATATGAGAGATTGTCGTTGCTGTAACCACATTTTGAATGTGAACTACTTTTATTATAGGACATATTTCTTGTTCATCTCTTTAAAGCTTTTATCCACATTTATTAAGATTTTTAATGAATGTGTTGAATGAATGAACGCGTTGCCTTGTTTCAATGTGCAGTTAAGATTCCTACATATAGGGAAAAGTGAAATAAAATAAAAAAAAAACTGAAGGTTCATCACCTGATGGAAAAGTGTAGTGAGTTTGATCCTCCACTTCTCATGCCAGGCAGCACCATCGCCCAGGTTCACCAGATCCTCCATCTGCTTCACTGTTTTGATGGTGGTCACCTGGAGACAACAGCACAACCCTTCAATAAAGAAATGATTGCTTCTTTTTTTTTCAAAGCACTTTGAAAACTTGCTTTTCATAATATTTATCAGAATCAGCCACATTATGCACACAGGGAATTTAAAAAAAAAAGGCTTTTTTTGTGTAAAAAAAAACAACATACTTTGATGTATGGATGTAATTTATTTAACTTATTAAATTTACCATTTTTTATCAGTCCCTGATTTGTAAATATTTACTCTACATGTTTTTCCATATTATTATTCATTCCAGTTACTGTAACAAATGTAAACAGATAGTAAAAGAGCTCTCCCATTGACAAACCGCCCCTAGACAATAAAATGCTCCATCCCACCAAATAATGATACATAGGCACCATTAACACAATGATATATTAAATATGGCCTGTTATGGTAATCAATGTTACTTATGAATGTAGTACAAAGAGGTTATTAAGTATTTCTGTCATATTTCATCTAAATATCTATATGAACTTTGTAGCTTGAAGCATCCAGAGACAGCAGTTTAAAGACAATCTGTTGTAACTCATTGATATGCAAATGCATGCAGCCAAGAGCTGAAAAACCTGCTGCACTGCATTAGCCTACAGACAGACATACATGGCATTTTTTTTCCTGCATTATTGTGATGATAACATTCTTCAGTATGACTTACAGAGAAGACCCTCTCTGGGTAACCTTTAGCCCTCATGTTAGTGTCGTGGACCTGCTTCAGAATCATCCATGCCTCGTCGTGTTTCCCATTCTGAGAGAGAAGAGCAAAAAAAAAATTAAGTACATGATGTTAGTCAACACTCATGTTGTAGTACATAGAATTTAAAACCACAGAAGGGGGGGTGAAGGTTACCAGCAGGTGGCTTAATGTTGGCGTAATTTTACTTTTACTTGTCAAACCTATTTTTCTGGTGAGTGATTTGTTGTAAGGCTGAGTGATATTTTGAACTAAACATTAATCAGTGGCTTTGTAAATGTGTCAGATGAAAGACAGTAATTATAACATACTAGGGTGGACAGATCCCCCTCAAATATCCAAATAGGCTCAAAATGTCGCCCCACAATATATTGATATAAAAAGATAAATAATAAAATTGCTATGACAGCCAATCACACAGTGCTGTCCAAAATAATCATTAGCAAATGTACTCATTGTCACAACTAATAATACATTTCAATTAATATTACTACAGTTCTAAATATTATGGTGTACTGAAGTTACATGTGCAGAATACATCATTTGCTCTAGTTCTAAAAGTGTCTGAGTAGCACAGAAATAGAATTAATCTAATATGGAGATGATAATTAGAGCATGAGACAACCAAATATTATATTCTAGCTGTAAATCATCTCTAACTTTTCTGTCTCCAGTTCCAACATTTCTGTCCTAAGTATTCAGAATAAACAACAGTACTTTGTGCATCTTAAAGTAACTTTCTGTTACCATATATATATATATATATATATATATATATATATATATATATATATATATATAAACTTTCTGTTTATCCTGCTGTGTATCTATGTGCATACAGTATTTATGTATTTATTCAAAATATTCTGAAAAAAGAGTAGAAGCAGCACTTTGTCTGAAGCACAGCACCTTCCACTTTGCATGTGCACTGATGCGTTCAAGGCTGTTTATGCTGTTTATGCATTCAGGATGCCAAAGTGCATTCACATATTATTCCCACAAGGCCTGAGTGTGGTAAGAGCTGACAGGCTGACCTCCAGGTAGAAACGGGGGCTCTCGGGCATGGTGGTGAGGGCAGAGATGGCCGCCACAGAGGGGAAGGCACACACCAACACAAAGACACGCCAGCTGTGGAACTGGTAGGCCGAGCCCATCTGGAAACTCCAGCCTTCGTGAGACGAGAGAGGGGAGGCATCGGAGAAAATAAGAGCTGAGAGGCAGCTGCAGGACGAGTGTGTATGTAATGCTCTGCTTCTAGGCCTTTATTTAAACTGCAGTGATTAAAACCGACACTGCAGTGACATTATAGCACTATAAAAATATACATATACAGAAATAATAATATCTTATCCACATTTTCTGATGTAATATATTGTTAAAATGATGCTGACCGCCTAACACATTAACCTACTGGTATAAATGTGGATTTCCTGACTGAGGGATGCGTTTGTTTTTCTCACCATAGTGTGGGATGATGGCCCAGGCCATGGCAGAGGCGTAGATACCGCCAATCATCCAGAACATGCAGAGCCAGCTCAGATGCTCTCCTCGCTTCTCCTGTGCCAGGAACTCCGAGTAATAGGAAAACACGATGGGGATGGAGCCGCCAATACTGTGGAGTAAAGAGGGAGGAGGAAGCGTACAGTATGTGGGAAGACAATTAAAGGAAGAGCAAGAGAAAGGATCCGCGTGGAGAAGAGGCAAATAATAGAGCAAAAGACAAAATGCAAAGGCAGTTTAAAAAGGAGGCAAGAAGAAAGTAAAGCAGACAATGTTGTGAAGAAAGACAGAAAAATTGGTTTTTACTGGTTTTAAGAAAACGCAGCAGAGAAAATGTAAGATTTGAGGGAAAACTGATCACTCTTGTATTTTAGGAGTGAAAACCGTAACGGCAGAAGTGACTGCAATTCATAGCACCATCTTTATGGCCTCTGTACATGTTCCACCACAATACTTTACAATCAGACAGGAGCTGTTGCATGGAAACACTTTCAGACTCAGAGGTCTGCAGTCAAACAGGGGCTGTTAATGTAATAAGACTCCATCTGAAGAGGTTTAAAGTTCACCACACTGCAAGCGGCAGCAATATCCATAATAAGTAGGCCACTTTGCACATTACACCAGAATAATAGAGATAGTTTCATAGTCTGCGGATATTTTATTGTAAAAGGGAGGGAGGGAAGTCAAAGCTTTTTCTTTCTCTCATTGCAGAGCTGGGCTCAAATCTGAGTCACACTGTTTGTGGTAAGTATTAGAAAACAAGAGTTATTACAAAATTACTCAATTACATGCAGCAAGTAAATTAAAGAGATGAGTTTTTGCTGCCAGATTTTACTGTAACTGTTAGTTAAAACCATCATATGAAGAATCTGAGATGTCTGACTGAAGAGTTTATAATTACTATTACTATTATATTATTATTATTATTATTATCATTATTATTATCAGTGTTGTTATTGTAGCAAGTACTACAAATTGTAATATTTCTATTATAATAGCTGTTATTGTTATTGTGGTTGCACATGTCTGTGTCCATGTCTCTCGCTCCCTCTCTCTCCACCTGTCCTCCCCATCTCTCTCTCTCTCATCCCATCTATCTCCCAATATCTCTCTCTCTCTCTCCCTCTAACCCCAACCAATCAAAGTAGAAGGTTCTGCTCGAGGTTTCTGCCTGTTAAAAGACTGTTTTTCCTCGCCTCTGTCACCAAGTGTTTGTGTTTTGCTGTGATTTGGCGCTACAGGCTATAAATAAAATAGTCTTGACTTGACATGCTAGTGGCAGTCAAATCAGCAGTGCTTTGGGATAAATGCTAATGATAGCATGCTAACTAATCCATTAAGCATGCTGGCGTCAATCAGGATCAACGTCTCAGTTTAGCAAACATCTACTATTCAGCCCTGAATACAGAGCACACAGTTTCTGTGGTTTGTCCTAAAGTTTGCACCGATCCTGGAGATGCCAAGAAATTCCTCTGGAGAGTTGAAAACTTTGACTTGCTGGTGATGCAAGAGATAGAAATATTTCTATTGTGGCTGAAACTAGACGAGCAGCCTGATGTAAAACATCGAAAACCTGTTGAGGGTCATGTTTCAAATGCTATAGCCACCAGCATTCAACAACACAAGCATAGATAGTCTTGAGAGGCTTCAGATTATTACTTTCTTATAAGGAGAGTGAGAGTAGTAAGATCTTTACACCTAATTTAAATCAAAAAGAATTAGTTGAGGCTTTCTGTGTGGAGGTTGTTGACTTCAGCGAATGAAATTACTGCCTTAAATGCAATAAAATAAAACTGTTTGAAGGAACATTGAAAAGCACAATCCAATAAGTCATTAAATAACTCCTGAAGCTCAGTAAACGCCACAGACACCCAATCATGTCTGCCTGTCAATTAAACTGATGTACCACAGTGGTTGTGTGACAGTCTTATTTGCAGCTCCGGCCGCTGTGCCTGTGTGTGACTCATCTGTCTTCTTACCCGACACCGGAGGCCAGGCGGCAGAAGAGGAATGAGACGTAACCCTGGACGAAGGACGAGAAGAAGGCAAACACGCTGTTGATAGAGAGGGAGATAAGGAGGGTCTGCCGTCGGCCGATCCGATCAGCCAGGCCGCCCCACACGAAGGCCCCCACCATCATCCCCAGGTAAACGATCAGACCTGAGGGGGAAAGGGGGAAACGAAGGCATGGAAGGAAAGAGGGAAGACAAAGAGGATAATAATGATGGGGGGGGGGGAGAGAGGAGAGAAGATAATAAGCTATGATTCATCAGTAAATTCGTTGATATTGCCTCTAGCCCTCACTTCCACTTTTCATTAGAGCTCAAATGCCCAGTTAATTACCTAATTTAGTCGCCTTATTGCAATGTGAGTATTTTGCATAAACCACAAAACAGGAAGATTCAAGTACAGCATAATCCTCTGAACTGCATGCATCCACAGCAGAGGGATGGCGGGTTCAAGATTAAAAAAAATAATATCATTTTTTGTGCAGCGGTTTTACAAAGGAATTCATTTGAGAGGAAGAAAAACACTAACAATAATAATTTGGACAGAACGAAATAAGTCTGCAAAGAATCAATTAAAAACACACACAGAAGAAACATAAAGACAACTTGTTGGAAAATATTTAAAACCCTAGTTTTTAGTAGAGGAAATCACTGAGGATGCAAAGTGGATTCAAAACAGGAAGGTGGGTTTTAGAGTTTGTGTGTCCTGACAGCAAAGACACAATCCTAGTTTTGAGTCGAGAGGAACGATAGTAGAACTTCTTTGGAAGTACTGAGGTTGCATGAGGGTGTTTATGGGTAAAAAAAAAAAAAACATCCAAAATATATATGGAGCCAGACAGATGGGTGATTTAAAAATTGTAAAATCAATTATGTGATTTCTTATGGCCTGGCTGTAGTATTTTGTATTAGTTTGAAGATATGAACAGGCTTTGGAAAACAGGCAGTTAAATAAGAGTAATGAATTTTGGAAAAACTGAAAGTGTAAACAACTTCCTCAAAAATAAATCAATATTCCAATAAGAATGAATAAATAAAAAGCTAAGCTAAGAAAGCTAAGAAAAACCAGGACAGAAGTATGTATAGAAACAACAACATGTTGCTATTACATTTTCATCTGTGTGCAGATTAAACAAATGAGATATAACATATAATACATGTTAATTTGTAAGATTTTGATTTAGTTTTAGATTTTTTTTTTTGTTTCCTCCAGCCTGCAGTCTATATACTAACCTAATGCTAAGCTAATCCTCTTTTGGCTGTATAGTTTTAGTGTATCAGCACCAGACTGAAACACTTACAATACTGAATGCACATATTTTCCGACATGTCAAACATGTTCCTGAACAAAACACACAGAAGTCAGACAGGAATTAAAGATAAATCAACACTTTACAATTTATGCATCATGATTTCTTGTACCAGAAAACATCTTTTTCCCCTCCAGTATCATCTCAGCTGACACTGAATAGACTGAACATCAGGGATAAAGTCGCTGCCAGGAAACAGACAGGTTGGTAACAGACGCAAACATCACAGCTGTCAACCTCGCCTTGTGATCGGAGGTGCTGACACGTTTCATGACATCATCCCATGTACTCGTCCGAGCCAGCCTCTGTCTGCCTGTCTCTCCGGCTTCCTCTCTCCCTCTGCGGCGCCGAGGACGC
Source organism: Chaunax sp. Z400 (assembly GCA_037577475.1). Classification (NCBI taxonomy): domain Eukaryota; kingdom Metazoa; phylum Chordata; class Actinopteri; order Lophiiformes; family Chaunacidae; genus Chaunax; species Chaunax sp. Z400. Next base: position 26,655,522 of record CM075190.1, read on the forward strand.
TTCCGCACAAAAAAACCAGTTGCTCACTTGCAATCGCTGCCTCCTTCCAATCAACAGTCTTCACACTGCCTGAGTGCAAGTTCCTGGTGAGATCACTGCGAATAAATTAGGAGGAAAAGGCTGCTGAATGTCTGGTCCTGACATCTGTGATGAAATGTCATTCCCAGTCTTCTGTATGTACAAAGTTAGTATTCAGTAGATTAACAGGGGAAATTAAACCCGGTGTGTCCAGCATGACGACCCTTCAGCTCTGTCAAATACATTCTGCTATTTCACAGCTACATCAGAGTCAATGCATCAAGGTGATTTGGTTAATTTTGGATCAATTTAACTGACAACAATTGGACAAAAAATGTCCACTAAAGGTCCACCTGTGCCAGGGCTTTTCAACCATAATGCATTTTGAGAGTTTTCATAACTTCTTTTTTTGATATTCCTTTTCAAATGACAAAAACATACACAGACCGTTCTGGAACCAGCATGGATGAGAAGCTCTGAAAGAATAATGAAGAGTTCCACAGTTCCATTACAGCAACATCACCAGACAAGAACATCAATATTCATCACAACTCTGGATCATGTTCAGTCTTCTTTGAGTCCGCTGCCAGCGCCTTGTCTCAGAGTTAGAGAGAGGTCGTGTTTAATGCAAGTAAACCATGATTAAGGTGAAGGAAAGTGGTTACAGTTAAGAAACAGGCATACAGTATAGGCCTTACCACAAAAAAGCATTCTACTCCCTGCTTTAGCACTGGACACAAATCACGAGGGGTGCAAAATTGTCCAATATGAGGTCATTGCAAAGTCTTGAGGCTTCTCTTTAAGAACTTTTAGTTTAATCCATAAGTTATAAAGTTTTGTGCTGATCCTCACTTTATGTGAAGGTAGACTCACCATTAAGAAAACAGATTTGAAGCAGATAATTGCACATCGCTTTTCCTTACTTGTTTTTTAATGGCCACCAAACCAGAGTGGAATATATTGATGTTCGATGTAACAGCAACAAAAAAAAGAAGAAGAAAAAAACAGTCTTCCACATCTACAGTATGCTCCTTTTAGCTTATTATGCTAAAATGACCAGCTTCCTGTTCACGGTCAAAGAAACAACAATCAAGGAGACAGCAACGAGTGGATTGTTGTTTGTCCGCCCAGCGGGAATCACACCTCAGCAGAATGAGATGAAGCCGTGTGAATGACCCAGACAGACTGACGCGTTTGGCTTTAAACTGATATTCCAGCACAAAACTCTTAACAAGCTAACCGCTAGGATGATAACATTTGAGGCCCAGAAAAAAAAGTAATGTCTAACACTGAGGATGAATGTTCTTGTGTGTGTGCATGTGTGTATGTGTGTGTTGGGGGAGATAACACTCATTCCTTATATCTGTCTGTCTGTGTGTTTCTGTGTAAACACTGCAGTGCTGAACTGGGGAGGAAGGTGACTTTCACTCTAATGTTTGATTGATTGATTGCAGGGGGATTCTTTGTGTGCAAACACTGGCATTTTTCCGTGATTCCAGGTGTGTGTGTGTGTTTGTAGTGTGTGTAGTGTGTGTGTGTGTGTGTGTGTGTGTCTGCCGACTTATTTGCATGCGTTTCACCCTGGCAGAGCAGAGAGACAGCTGTGAACAAGCTCATAGCTGCAAGAATGAACCAGTGATGATGACTGGGCTCAGTGTTTGTCGCCGCAATGCAGCAGCAAAGAGAAAACAGACACACAAACAGGCAGAGTGACCAGGATTAGTCTTAAACATCTCTTCTAAAGCTGCAGACTTGGGGATCCGACTTCTGATGCTGACCTGTCAACCCTTTTCAGCACTTCTCCACTATCTCCCCCTCGCCATCTCCCTCTGTCATCACATTCAGCTCAGGTCTGTCGTTCCGTGTGCTTAGACTGGATAAGCAGCTATTTTTAGCTCAAGCTCCAATTGTTCTCATTCATCTGAGAGGCAAGTTATTGATTAGCAGTCTTAATATTGGCCAGAAGCAAATTCTTTGCTCTCATCAGTAAAGAAAGGCAAAGCGCGGTGAGACTTTGCAGTTTGACGACCTAATAAAAGCGACTATTATAGGACTATTATAGAGAGACTGAGTGTGTGAGTTTATTTATTTTTTTATTACTGCGGTTTGACATAACAATACAAAGCACATCTCTAAAGAAAAGCGACGAAGAGAGAACTTTTAATATGAAAAGTATATTTTATATTTTAATAACCCTAACCCTCCGTTTTGTGCGTTCACCTTTAGGGTGTCCCGATTCTTGTTGAGACAGAGGGGGAGGGCGAAGTGCTGGGGCTATATGGCCCTTTCACGGTGAGGTTTTTCAGATGCACAATCCACGCGCACGGGGTAGGAGATATCTCCCAGAATGCCTTGCAAATCATCGTCAAGATTGTGGCGAATGTTTCAGAGACAACAAAACGTGTGTGTGTGTGTGTGTGTGGGAAAAAAAAGCGTGTGCCACTGCAGGAATTGTGTGTCTCTGTACATGGGTGAGGGAGGGGGGGGAAGGGCAGGGGGGTCACTATAAATAGCCGATTTTCCTTTTATGCAAGAGCGGGCAGGGCTTTTTGAATGAGCTGCAGGACTCATCGGTTAACTCGGCCAGTCAGCCATCACACTCCTCACCGCTCGCCACTGAGAGCTGGAAGAATAAACGGCATCATGGACTCACCCTGTCACAAAGAGCGCTTGACTGTGGATGCCAAACAAACACTGCAGCAGCTGATTAACACACCTTTAAAGGTTGGATGTAATAAAATAAGCTCTGTGGGAGTATTGCGCGTCACCCTTCTGTATAAAAGTTACATAGGCAGACTGGGGGGGGGAAGTGATTGTTCCTCCACCTCTTAGCCGGCAGCAGAGGCAACAGCGAAGAATCGACATCTGAGTGAAGGGAGAGAGCTGGCGAGGCGGTAGGAAAGGCCAGGGGTGTGATGTTGTGACAATGCATTAAATGTGTCACCGACAACCAGGGGATTTAAAAAGCAGCAAATAGCAGCTAGCAGCTAAATCAAAGAAGAAGAAAATGGAAGCGAGGTCTGGGAGGATCTTACCCTCCATGCAGAGCTATACCATATTAGAGAGAAGGTAAATACGTTTTTCTTTTAACCATGTTATTTCTCTGCTCACTGTTGTTTTATACCGCACTAAAATCACACACTGGGACACCGTTATGCTGCCAATGTTTCATTCCATTTGTTCAGAAGCCAAGATTCTAACAGACACAGTCGGTTCTCATCTGCCTCCCTTCATCATTGACCTCAATTTCTTGATTCTTAAAAGGCAAAGGAGCCAAAGGTTCCTTTTTAGCCTAAGGAGCGACTGTGCACCTGCTAATGTGGCATATGGCTGCAAAGCACAGAGATTGTAGACACAATCTCCTGCAGAATATCTAGGAGAGGTATGGATATATCAAAATAATATGCATGTACAGTATAAATAATGACATTTGAGACAGAAACAGGAAGTGTCAGAATCCAGTGTAGAAACGGTTGGGTCTCAGCTGCTATTTTGATTTGGACAGAGAGTAAGTTTCTGCACACTGACAGTCACACTGTTTACAGAGTTGTTGTTGTTGTTGTTGTTGTTGTTATAGCAGCATTGTACATCTTGATCCTCCTTCTTCTCACCATAATATTGTGTGCATTATAAAAATGTTTTGTACAAATTAAAAATGCACAATGTTACGGATGTAGTTTCCTTTATTGTGAAACTACAAGATAAATGCATTTAACTTGATACAGTTTCTGCCACCATAGTTTAATATATTATTTTGATGCATTTATTTACACAGTATTATGTATATACAGTATATATATATATATAATGACTATATATTATTATCTAATTAACTAGATTAATATTTCCCTTCTTCATCAAAATAGGCAGGCAGGCAGCACAACAAAGGCTCAACAGTATCACAAATCCCAGCTTCTTCCTCTCAGATGGCCGACCATTTACACTGCAGATGCAGCCTCTGCCTCCTCACAACAAGGACACGTCAATGACAACCACACAGCACTCCTCTTCTGGCTCAGCATTAAAAAGAGCTGCACCGCCGCCATCACGTGAAAGCCTCACTCTGGCTTTTGTGTTTTTAATTTCCTCATTTCATGTCAAATGTCTGTGGTGCTGGAAACATGCAATGAATATGGTGAATATGGGATCCATGATATGAACTTATAACACGTCTAACAGTCTAAACTTGCCTGGAGACAGTGATAAACTCAACATGACTGAGGTTGTTTTTTTTGTCTAACTAACTGTGATATGTTCCTGCTTCTGAAATCCTCTCTCTGGATTCGTCTGAATGCTTTCTGCTGTAAAGGATTTAATATTCTGCAGGCTCACACACACTGCACACACAGTACAAATGTGCACACATGTTAAAGTAGCTGGCTCTATGACGGCAGAAAGAGCTCAATTTAGATCATGTGGAGAAGAAAAGGGTGAAAGCGGGGAGAGGACACTATAGGAATCATGGGATGCAAAGAGCAAAGGAGGCTCTCTAGCATGAGTCAGGCGTGTTGCATAACAAAGGGGGGGGTCGTGTCTCTCTGCTCGCTCCTACTGGCATGACAAACGCAGCCAGAGAGAAAGGGGAAGGAGAGATGGAAGAGGTGGATGTAACTGAGTATTTTTTACTAAAAAGTAACTGAAGTATACATTTTTTTAGCTGCACTAAAAAGCTTCGTTAATGTTTGCTTTCTTTGCTTCCTTCATTTCTATCCATTCCATCCTTTTTACCTTGTTTCCTTCCTTATTTTCTTACTTCTGCCCTTATTTCCTTATTTTCATATTCCTTCCACTCTTCACACTTCCTCTCCTTTTTTTGTCCTTAATTTCTTTTTTTTTCCTTTCCCTGTGATCCAAGGTGTTTCAAGGTTTATCCAAACAGAATTTGTTCTAAACTCTGGGCTACTTTTTACTGCTAATCCTTATTTGTTTGTTTAAACCTGCATTAACTGATTTCTGGCCACTTAGGAGCAGCAGAAAAAAAGCTATGAACACAACAATGACACATTAGCACCTGATAAAGTGAACTTTTTAGCAAACAGTTGCGAATTTGAGCTGATGTGGAGAACATTAGCATTTCCTTGTCTCTGATGAATGTCAGCTCGGTCTCTATAACTCCTGAGGGAACTATCTGTCTTTTTAGCTGCTAAACGCTCCACTATGTTCACCAGCTGGTTGCTAACTTCATCTGTCTGCTGAGTGCATGAATTGAAGTGCATTTATCAGAGATTTATACTTAAAACAGCTCCCTGCAGTAAACAGTAAGGAAACAATGTGGTGAAAAAGGTTCAGATCCCAGTATGTTAAAATGAGGGGGATCTCAAAGTCAGGTGACTATTCTCAGTAAGTTCATCAATATGAGTGGAAAAATATCACAAACTAATTTATTCTGATTATTTTCATTATCTATTAAGCTGCTGATCATTTCCACAATTAATCACGTAATAGTTTCGTCTGTAAAATGTCATATTTTGAAAAATGCTCATCATAACCTGCCAGAGAAGAAGAAGAAGCTGTAACCAGTAAATGATTATTATCAAAACAGATGGCAAAAATTTTCTTTCCATTGACGAATCAATTGATCAACTAACCATTGCAGCGCTACTTCAGTTATTTTATTAAAAGTTATTATGAGAATATTGATCAAAGCTGATTTAATTTGAATGAGGGCGTATTTTACTGCTGCTGCTGCTTTTAGTTATGTTGTCACTGGTGAATTGGACACACACACTCTGTGGATATGACACACAAGCACATGCAAATTGTTATGGGTATATAAATAGTGATTTTCCCTCTCACACAGGTGGGTCGCTTTACATGTCGACACTGCAATCTATACCTTGTCCTTTGCATGGACGACTGGGAAAATCACACAACCCCGTGACCAATTAAATACATGGATGCCTGCCAAATGAGCTGAAAAGAACATAGTGTACTTAATCAGCAAAGCTTTCTTTAGGGGGTGAAAGTTAAAATAAAAATATAAACTTCTTGCAATACGAGTAAAAACTGTGGCATTTTTAAAAATAAAACAATCAGGCAGAGGATGACAATTACGGAGGATGGAGAGGCCACTTCTAGTCATACATATTAATGCATCTGTCTGTCTGTAAGCTAATTAATGCTTTTAGCTACTACTGGAGAACAGACAGAGACATTCTCACATCTGATGTCTGCACCAGGTGCTTGTTTGCTTGTAAGCATGTGAAGGAGGCAATAAAGTATCCTTAAAATCCTTGCAGCCAAAACTAGCACTGAATGCATGATGTTCATTTTTAGCAGCACAGACACTCAACACTGAGGCATCCTCAGCTGAAAGGAGACAGTGTTCATCAACATGGCAGCAGCTCAGAGGAACAGTCAGAACTCTGTGACTGCACTGGAAATTATGTAATTAGCTCTCATCCAATTCAGCAAAGTTGAATGATGCACTTGCTCATTTAAGGCCATGTCAAGTTGCTGTCATGAATATTTAAATTCCTCTAGCTCAACAGAACCTTTCATTTCTATGTTCTTATTTATTTTAATCAGTATTTAAGTTTGGTTAATTTGGATTCATCCATCCATCCATCCATTTTTTATAACTGCTTAACCTGTGCAGGGTCGCAGTGAGGCTGGAGGGAGAGGCGGGTTCCACCCTGGACGAATCACCAGCTCATCACAAGGCCGACACATAGAGACACAAATGACCACTCATCACATTCACACATTTTGATTCAAAAATCAGGGTTTTTTTTTAATGTGGGAGGAGGCAGGAGCAGCCAGAGAGGAACCCACACAGACACGGGGGGAGAACATGCAAACTCCACACAGAAAGGATTCAAACCCAGAACCTTCTTGCTCTGAGGTGATGTTGCCAACCACTGCACCACTGATCTGCCCTAATGTGTATTCAGTTCAGCTCAAATCAATCTGAATCAATCTGATCTAGCAGTGTTGTGACTTCAGCTATCAAACCTAAGTCAAAAAGAATTTAAAGATGATGTCATGAGTTTGCATTAGCCTGCTGTTAATTCTAGATTTGCTGTAAATGAACTATATTTACTTAATTTCCCAATGTTGGGTGTGAACCTTACATATATATGCATGTATATATTTTTTACTGACACATTTGAAAAAATACATTCCTTACATTTAAGTTCTTGTACTGTGTTTCTGATTTTTATTTATCCTCAGGAGGCCTCTGATCCTTGTTCATGGCGTCCTTGCTGGGCAGCCAGTGACAGATGGTGAGGCAGGTTTGGCCTCTGATTGGACATTGGCCCTACATATGGGAAATGACCATGAGGTCTTTGCTCACTTCACAGCATACAGAAACAGACACAGTCACAGTCATATACTTTTCCAACAGTCGCTTTCACACACACACACACACACACACACACACACACACACACACACACACACACACACACACACACACACACACACACACACACACACACACACACACACACACACACACTAAAGCTAAAAAGAAAACTGCTGAACTGAAGCATAACATTGTGTTCGGATTGGCTGAGAGTTTCATTTAAAATTCTACAGCGGCTGAAAGGCTGCAGAGGCAGTTGAACCTCAAACGGCTGTGGCTCCTCTACCAAAGAGGCTGTAGAAAAGCAATTACCGAGGGATACGCTGTAAAGATAAGACGCAGATAAAGAGGGAAGTGGTGGCATAAACTCCCAAAAGAGGCATTTAGAGGAACGTAAACAGACAAAAGGGCAGAAAAACAATAGATGAGTTGAAAGAAAACACTTGTCCAGAGGAACTGTTCTGTGTTTTATAAATGCTTTTATGGAAGTATCTATGCTTTTGTTCTAACTGGAAACAAGAGACGGATATCTGTAAATCTTACCCAGCATGCCTTTGTTGGGCTCAGATAGACACATGTCCTTTTCGGCACTCGGCAGCACGAAGCCGACGACAAAGATCTCCACGCCATCTGCCATCAGCGCCAGCCCCAGGACAAAGTAGAGCGTCCACTGGAACTTCCCGTGGCCACACTCCTGCAGGATGCTCTCGTACTGCTGGGCTAACTCCTCCTGGTCTTTCCTCCTCTCCCCCTCGTAGGCTGTCAGGTCTCTGAACTGCTGAGCCTGGGCGGTCGTCACCCCATCCATGCTGCCGGCCTTGCCTGAGTCGGCCCTGGGGATTCCCTGGTACTCCCCTTCGTAGATCTCGTCGTCCTCGTCGTGTCCCTCGGTGGAATCGCTGTGACCCTCATCATCATTGGCCCTGCTGTCATTGCGGTAATATCCACCATCGTTGCTTGGCACGTCACCGTAGTCCTCGTCATCATCTTCCTCCTCGAAGCGTTTATAGGAGCGTCTGGTGTACTCGTCGGTCATCTTGTCCATTCCGCGCCCCACCTTCTTGCCGACCTGTTTCTTTGCCACTTTGGCGATGTCCTTGGCGCCGCGGATGAAATCTGAGCGGTTGTCTCTGTAACGCCCGTCGTCGTCCATCTTGGATATGGAGGTGGTGGTCAGTTGCTGATAGGAATGGGAGGTATCAGGAGCGGCCCAAGCACATGAGTGTGCAATGGGGAGATCTGTAATCGGATGAATTCAGCACCGCGGACAGCTCCCTGCTCCTCTGCACTGCTGCTGGAGGACTTCGGCCCAGCGCGGACTGAGATACCCGATCCTGTGGAGAGACAAGGCCAAGTTTGTGTCAGCAAGATTCATGACGCTGTCGGCGTAGCGCATGTGAGGGAGAAACATGTGACACATTTTTAATCTGCATCAGAGACTATTTAAAGTGAAACACAAAGGAGCATTTGCAGATACATCATAAACACATATCTGGCTCAATAAAAAAAAGGGCATGACAGCTTTAAGTTGCTGGGATCGAGTCCCTTTTGTGGACCTGGGCCCCCTCCAAAAAATATGTAAAACCCGCAGTGTCCAACCTTGGCTTCAAAAAGGAGCATGACTTTAAACTTCATACGCAGATAAACTCTGTGGTTAAATCTGGTTTTTACCAGTTGAGACTTTCATCCAAGGTGAAATCCTCTTTGTCTTTTAGCGATTTTGAAAAACTCATACATACTTTTTTATATCACAACCCATCTGGACGACTGTAATGCCCTTCTTTTTTTTTTTTAAACCTCCCTCTTAGGTCTACAGTTGGTCCAAAGCGCTGCTGCTCGGAGCATGGATGTCATTGTTTGTTTTTAAATCTTTAAAAGGGTCAGCACCACCTTAGATCTCCCACCTCTTACAAACATAAACCCCCTCGAGGTCACTGAGGTCGTCTCTCATCGTCCGAGCTTTCTCTTCTGTAGCCCCCAAACAGTGGAACGAGTTGCAACGCCATATCAGGTCGGCCCCCACCACAGCCAGTTTTTAAATCCCGCCTTAAAACCCATCTTTATTCCTTGGCTTTTCACCCAGTATGAGTTTTGTACATGTGTTCTTGAGGTCTTACTGTGTGTCTGTACAGCACTTTGGTCGACTCTGTTGTCTTTAAATGTGCTTATAAATAAAGTTGAGTTGAGTCACAGATCTCTGTGGCCTATGCTGACTGAACAGCAGTTATCTCATATCGCTCCCCTGAACCCAGCACATGTCACAGTGTGGCATTAACGGTGGCAGAGCTGACATGTAAAGCACCGTGCTGCGACACGGATGTTTGCATATAGGTCAATGTACAGAGGAGGTACTGCTACTGATACAGATAGACTGATGTTCTCAGTGAGGACTGCTGTGCTTATGATGTGTGACTAATGTTAAAACCAGACATTTATGGCTGTGAGGTCAGAAGGTAATCTTACTAAACATGCATTGGTCATTTTAGGAGACCGATTATTTCAAACAAAAAGCATTGGGACATTTTCAAACTATTTTCACAGAAAGATCATTTGTTCTCATACTGTTCTGCTATGATATCACCATCATATTCCTTCCTTCTACTGATCCAATCTCGTGTCATCCTCCATTAACTCTGTCCTCATCAAGTTGAGAAAAGAGCAAAAATGCGCGAGCGACGCAAAATCTATCAGCAGCTCTTTTCCACTAAACGTCTGTCTGTCAGTGTGATGCTGCCCCTGTTTATCCAGCTGACGAGGACGTGCTGTGCCAAGAAAAAAAAGGCCGCATGCCCGACAAACGGGCGAGACGAACTCAGCAGGGAGGACGTCATTAGTGTCCCAACGGGCTTTTCACATCCTGTAAATTCACACGCGGCATTTATAGATGGCATGAATAGATCAGCTTGAATGAGCAGTCATTTAAACTGATTTATACTTTCAAATACTTTCTCCTGTGAGTTAAATGAGAGGATCAATACTATTCTCATATACACTGTATATATGGTCAATCTGGAGCTATTAGCGGCTGGCTGTTCAAACTTAAAGATAGAAACAGGAAGCCTGGCTCAGTCCAAAACTCACTAAGTAACACATCGTGCTGTATCTCATTGGAAGCATCCATGCACAAACAAAAATTGTATATTTATCACTTTAGTTAGATTAGTTTCACATTTAACATACAGATATGAGAGTAAAATCATTTGGCAGCAGAAAAAGTATGTGTATTTTTTTTCCCTTAATGTTATTAATCATCTCAAGCGGCAAAGAGCACATTTACAAAAATGTATTAGAATTGCTTTAAAGTCTCTTAATGTACTATCTTAACATTTTGAATGGACTTTTTGAGTAGAATGTGATTTAGTCTTCAAATAAACTTCCCGTGTCTTTTCTAAAATCAACACAAAGCACTACTGTACTTCTACATGCATATATATATATATATATATATATATATATATATATATATATATATATATATATATGTGGCTGAGGTAAAACAAAAGAGAAATGTTTTAGAGAGGAGAGTCTTAAAGATCATACACAACACACAATTCAGGTACCAGTGGACAGAGTTGATCTAAAAGTAGTCTACATTTTCTAATTAACTGAGTAAGAAGTACAGTCTAAAAACAGTCTTATGGCCGGAACCCAAACACTATTTTGGTTTAATACCTGGTCTAGCGTCTCCCTGACACGTCCAGTGTCTCTGCGATGAGAGATTGTTTACTGCTTGTCTGCAACAGTAACATGTCTCCAGTATGTATGCATGTTCTCATAAGACCCAGCAGAGCTGATTTGCCCCCAGACAGAAAGTCTCTGGGTGTCGAGTGCAGCTGTAGCTAACACTGAAGTCATTCTAGCAGCCATGAAGCCTTTAAAGAGAGCAGCAGCAGCATCTCAGCGCGGAGGGAGTAAGCATCGAACCTGACAACACACACTGTCTCAATGCACTGCAGAAAAGTCATGTTTACAGAGCGGCACCATCAAACCTCTCTGCTAAAAAGCTGCATTTAAAATAGCACTTTTTAAAAAAATGCATACTTATGTAAATTGGTACTATATTTCATATGAAAGTAGAAAGTGGAGGATTTATTCGTGTCTTATTTTTGCAACTACACCACATTAATTTTCCTTCTCATCGAACGATTTGATGCTTCACGTAGCAGTTTATCGGAGAAATCCGGAACCTCTAGCAATAAGCAGAGCAATATCAAACTTCACGCTGCATCAATAGGTGAAAGACGCCTCATAAAGTCTTTAATTTCACAGATTTAAGAGTAAAATGAGCGTGAATACAGAGTTTTAGATATTCACACTCTCCCTCGGTCCACTGCCTGCAGTAATAACAGGGGCAAAGAATCTTTTCTTGTACTGATCTTGCAGGATAGTAAAATAATGAAAGGAAAAATGTTTTTTTTTAATTAAATAAATAAAAAAGCAAGTGTTGTTTTGTCAGAACAATCCAGTGTTGTTGCTAATGTATGAAAACATATTTTTAAGAAAAACATGGAGCCTATTTATACTTTGTTTATCTTCACGACTCCAGGGATTAGTTGTTGTGTTACAAATAGTGTCTCACTGGTGCACGTTGTCATAATGTGAGGATAACTGACACTGAATGAAACGCATTAAACAAAACTACTTTATTTATCCTGCAGTACTCATGTTCATTAAAACATCAATGTGCCGCCCTGGGCTCCAGGAAGTGATCAGATCACCCTGACAGTGTAACGATCAATAAATCAATGAGTTATGTAGTTAAGATCAGGCAGGGCAGAGGGGCGCTGTGAAAATTACACTGGATCAGTGCCAAAAATCTGCAAACTAACCTTGGGGACACTATTATTATGGCTTTCTCGTTCATAAAAATATTCTAAGCTATTTGTAAATTTGTGCAAAAAAAGAAGATTATTATAGGGAGAAAACAAAAGCAGACCTAACCAGAAAAGAGCAGGGATTGTAGCAGGCAGGGAGGGAATCTTTGAACGCTTCCTGTGAAGCCTCAGGGGTGATAACCAGAGTCAGACGACTGCCAAGACACCATCACACAACCCAGAGGTCTGCTGGGACGACTGGGTTTCTAAAAACACACTGACACTAACACCAAGGAGAAGGTGGAGGGAGTCTTAGTGGTGGTTTCTTAGATCTCCTTTCATCCTGTGTGTCAGGAATTAGAACAATAGAACACTTTATTAATCTAATGAGGGTATAAGAGCAAAGCGACTGTGCAGGAAGAGGTGAAAATGAAGCTTTCTGAGGGAAATTGAGGAAATTAACTTGTTAGTTTTCATTAATGCAGTAAAGAGGATGGAGAACCAGGCAGAGGAGGGTTGTGTTGGAATAAATAAAAGCTCATTCTCATGCCGGCTCCATAGTTTGTTAGCTACAAAGTGACAATACCATTCAGTGTTAGAATTAATTAATTTGGAATGGCAGCAGCCAGTGGAAACAAGCAGTCACTTCAGTGTGTATCTGCATCACTTGTGACATTTACCCAGCCTGCACTGCTCCCATAAAAGACAAATGATGTGAAAGACACAGCGGAAGGTTTTACGGCTACGTAAATATGATGAACATGGAGAACAACGGGCAACATTATATTGTATGTTATTCTAATAATATTCTCCCTCCCTCCCCATGAGCATTGTTAAGATTTAAGGTACATCTGATGTGACAATAGTCATCATAGTTCCAGGAGGACGGTGCTACTGGGGCTCATTTTAATCTTATTACAGCTTAGAGCTCAGTATAATAAAAGTTAACTATTGATTTGTTAAAGGATAAGTGTTTTGCATCATTTGCATTATGGTGAAGAGGCTGACAATAAATCTCTATTTCCTGTCTCTAACTTTAGATTGGTTGGAATCTTCCACATCCATCTTTGCACAGTGACTCAATCAGTTCTATATTTCTCTCTGAGGAATCAGCTGATTGGTTGATCCTGCTTCGTCACCATGATCGCGACCTTTGTACTGGGAGACTCTAAAGGCCCATCTAAATGCAACAAGGTGGCCCATCTCCATCTGATTAGCCTTTCACAAGCTGGAGACGCTGAAATGAGAGTGGATGTAGGTTGACTCTCTGCGTATGAATAGCAAATGTCTTCTTAAGTGTGCGTATATAAGGTTACTGTGCAGTTCCTGGGCTTCAATAAAAGCAAAATGCTTTTTGGAGTAAAGAGAAAATAGATATGTTTGAAGTATAAAGCCTCATAGTGAAACAAAGTCGTTTTCCAAACTGTTCCGACATCTTAAATGAGGTGTAAATTGATAATAATTTAAAAGCCGAGGGAGGAACCGGGGAATAACCCTCGCTGTCGTTTCTCACTGATGAAAGACTCAATTATGTAATCCCATTTTCTTCCAGTGAACAGAAAAGACACTAGAGGGATGGGAGGTGCAGCCTCATCAACTCACACAACCACTCACACGAACACATGTGCAACCGTGTGGGAGGCTAAAAGCATGCTAACAAAAGATAGCAGGGCGCTAAATGAATCCCGACGTCTTAGAGCTAACACTGAGTCTATGGTATACACCAAATAATCACAGGGGGATGGAGACATTGAAAAAGATGTTTTAGAAAATATGACAAATATTAATAATTGATGTTAGCTTAGCTTTAGCCCACCTATTTAGTCCCCTTTCCAGGAGAGGATGCATCACTCACAACTGGGTTTGTTCTGGTCTGCGTGAGACCGTCTGGGGCTAAAGGGGATGAGTAATATCTGCTCAAGTTCCACTGCAACTGAAGCGGCACTATTCAATATTTTATATTTTCAACAAACTCCGCGGACACTCTCAGCTCCGTGGAGCTTCTTACACTTTTCACCTCATTGTTTTTATTCTGACTTTCAGTTTTGCAGCAGGCAGCAGTTTTCGGAGACCAGATGAACCGTTTTCGTGCCTCCTGCTGGGAACATAATGAAGCTCTGAGCATCTAAAGAGAAAGTTATTTCCTACAGGAGATGGTTGAGACCAGAACATGAACTAAAAGGGGAGCAAAAAAAAAATCGGACTTAGATTTGCCATGTGGCCAGAACAACAACTCTATCAATAAATAATATTATATACTTTTTAATTTTCATTTTTCATTATCTATAAAGATGTGATCATTTGTCAATGAAATGTAAACACTAACAGCAAAAATAGCAAGAGCCATTAGTTGTTATTATGATTAAAGCAACAACTCCTTGGTGTTTCACGCTGTGAGCTTCATTGATCTACAACACACTCATTCTCTTCAGTAAAGGAGCGTATTGGGACTATTATATTTCATTTGTAAATAATCTGCCCACATCTCAACTATTTACCTTTCAGAGGAACACTGGAGATTTCCACTGAAGGAGTCGTAACAACATTAGTCTGACTCTAACAAGGCATTCCTTTCAGAACCTCTATTCATAACTCTCGCTGACAGCCGTGAGCTTTTAACAATTACGCCTCACCACAAAGTTAAAAGGCTGACATTAAGAGCATCTCTGCAGCTCAAAATAGACTCTCTCCCCTTTCAGACCTTGGCGCTCGATGACAGAAGTGGGAGAATTACCTGACCTGACATGACCTGACCTGACATTCACTTTTTGGCAGGGATCCTTCACGATCTTCACAATCTTGATTTATTTTCTTCAGAGCAGGATTTCAGATTTTTCTATGAAAATGTGCAAAAGATTAAATATGACTTTGACTGTCCTATTACTTTTCGTTTTGTCAAAGTGATCCAGAATCCACATCTGTACCCGGATCCACCTCAAAATATAATAAACTCATCCTTGGCCCAAGATCCACCCTTACGCAAAATTCCATCAAAATCCATTTACAACTTGCCAGATATCATGCAGATGATGAAACAGGAAAAAAAGAAGAAGAAAAAAACGTGGGCGATCACATGACCTCCTCCAGCTCTCGTTGGCCGAGGTAAAAAGGCACAGCAGCATCTTTAATCTGGTTCCTCTTCTGCACACTTACTCTGACCTCATTATGGCAGGTGGAGCTGTGTGTGCAGTGTGTAGCTACAAGCCAGGCGCAGGTGTTGTTTCAGCATATTAATGACCCCAAAAAACCTGTTTGGGCTGAAAAATAAACTGAGATGCTACTGAGACAGTCTAAATATTGCCGTATACAGCAATTTATAACAGTCTTCCATTAAAGCTGCACTAATCAATGTTTTTTATATTAATTATGGGAGACATTAGACAAAGGTTGTCGCTCATAGTAACAAATCCAGAGACCGTTAACACCTGCCTCTGTAGTTCCCTTCAGGTTTCTGGAGCATTTTAGCACCTATCAGCTCATTGTTTTGGTTTTCTGACCCACAGCTTTCCTGTTTTGGGTCACTGCTTCTCATCAACCTCATTTAAACAGCAAGAAATCTCTTATAAATCTTCTGCAGACGACCTGTCCAGCACCAAGCAGCAAACAGACACAGTTAGCAGCTAAGGTGAACAGATTTCAGCCATTAAAGAGTCGCATATTTCCTCAGGAGTGGGTGGTGACCAAATACGGAGCAAAAAATCCAAATGAGATTGAAGATTGGATATTCGTTCTATAATTCCAAGTACATGTTGCTTCCTGCTACATAGGAAACTGATTGCTAATACATTCACCATTTTCATCCCGTGTCAATGTGTTACATTGCCCCAGAGAGGCCAAAAATGGTTTGAAGCAAGGTTTAAAGCAAAACAGAGAATCGCATTAAGACAAACCAAAGCTACTTCAAACAAACGAGACCAACACAGACGGTGTTAGATTATATTTTAGTCTTAACTATATTTATATTCATCCACTGGACTGTTTTGCAACATGACGAGTGGTGGATCACAAGAGAACGTCTGCTGTTCTACCAGTGGAAAGAGACCCGGGGCCTTCAGTGATGCCACCAAGAACATACAGTCATGAATGAACAGTTATATTAAAAAGCCTTTTCAGCAGAGCAACAGACTAAACTAATAGAGAAACATCAGAGGCCTGTACCACAAAGCAAATTCAACAATTAAACGTAACAAACGTCATCTGGCTAAGCGGTCACACCATGGCGGTCATCCGAATAAGTCAATTCAGGTTTTCCCAATCCAGCCAGTCAGCTGGTGCCGCATACGACCAATCACAAACGTGGAAGCTTAATATTAGACAAATACAAAGGAGTTAAACATATATTCTCCAGTTCCAAACGCAGGAAGGACAGCTAGAAAAAAAAGACATTTTGTATAAATTAAAAGAGCTGCCTCATCATTCGAGGATGAGCAGATCTGACTCTCTAGTATTTTCATTTGTCTATTCCTTTAAACTAATATGTAGTTATTTGTGTTTGTGTTTCCGAGTTTTAGCCTTTTTCTTTCAGCTGCAAACCCCCGGCAGCATCAGATGGATTTAAGAGCAAATAAAAAATAAATAGCTGTACTTTCATATCTTATAAACAAAACAAGAACAGTGCTTCAAAACAATCTCTTGCTGTGGGATGATATTAGTGTACAAAAGCACAATGAAAGGGTTTTGACATTGCCAACATGGGGGAAAAAAATGAAATAAAGACAACAGAAAGTGCACACGTCTCCTGATCTGCACACTGAGCTCCAGGGTCTTGGTTTATTGGTCATTAGGCGGTGCTTTCATACATTTTCATGTCTTCCTCTCATCTCTTATCTCAAACAAAAACCTGCTCCGGAACAGGTTAGATGTGCAGCATAAGTTAACATGGCAATGCAGGTCGGTAAGAAGTAAACCAGCGTCGTAAACATGACACGGCTGCATTTTACTTCTATTTCTACTTCATGCCTCTGAAAGGTGAACAGCCTCTAAGGTTTCTGTGTCTCTCTGCTTCAGGAGGATTATTTTCCATTACATTTTCTCACCTCCCTTTAAAGTTGCATCCAATTAGCAGCCCTTCGTTTGCTGCCGGGATGAGTCATCCCTGTCTCCAAATATAACCTTAGCTGTCATCACCATGCAGATTAACACCATTCCAACCCTCACCTTCCATTAGGCCTGGTGCAACCAGCTATTATCTTCATTATCGATTAATCTGCTGATTATGTCCTCGTTTAATCATTTGGTCGATAAAATGTCAGATGAATTGTAAATAATGCCTGTTACAATTTCACAGCCAGATGTGGCGGCTTCAAATGTCTTTTTTCTGACAGTCTAAAACCCAAAGATATTCTGTTTATAATGTTTTGAAGTTTTGCTGGGGGAAAAAAAGACTCGATTTTTGATTCATTTCTATCGCTATCTATTAAATATTTCCACTCCCCTCTTCCTCTTCATCACACAGTGAAGCAAGGCTGTGCGGTTGAAAATAATAAGGTTTTTACAATTTTAATACATCTCATAAAATGGTAAATATATGCAAATATATGGGGGGGGGGGGGGTTTAGCTTCATTGGTACAGCATGCACCCCATGTGCAGCCACGGGTTTGATGCCGCCTATGCCGCTTTGTTGTCTCCCATGTTTTCTGTCTCCTCTTCAGCTGTTCTAACAATAAAGGCCCAAAAAAGCCCAAAAATATAACTAAGAAACTGATGTATTTCAAACTGATGTTTGAAATAATGACATATGCTCTACTTTTATGCATTAAATCAAAAACCACTAAATCACTTCTAACTGTTGCGTCTAATTCACAACAGCCTTTTATATAAAGGTAACACAATCATATGATCATCATGCAGATCTGCTGAAGGTCTCACAGCACACATCTATACACTGTAGGTCACTTTCATTCTCATATTTACACACTGGATTACGTCTCGATGCTCATTTGACGGCACAGATGCTGCGGTTGGCGAGTGTGACAGATATGAGCATGCATGTGTCTTGTAGAGAGAAAGAAAGTGATAGGTGGAAATGATTGGGTCAGTGTTGGATCCTCAGAGCTGCAGATGGTTGGTTATGTCCTGCAGCACTGAATAAATGTCTCTTGACATCTTTGATTTCTTGTCGTGACGCACACAGTGAATTTACTCCCCTGATAGATTCTCCCCGAGGGTCTGCACAATCCTCATTTAGATGACATTCTGATAGGGAAAGCACGGTTGCTGACTGAAATATGATTAATTCGCTCCTGAAACACTACTGTGCATATTTATTTTGACAGTAATATTTTTTTCACAATGTAAATGTATTTTTTCCACAGATACAGACTGGTCTTCAAATGACAAACAATGGATTGACTGGGTGTCTGAGGTTGAACAAAACTCCTCAAATAGTTTCTTAGCAACATCTCCGCTCCAGTCATCCTGGTGAGAGATGAAACGGTGGTCAGTTCATAAAAGCTAAGCTCCAGCATTTTGGATAATCCACAACATCAGTGTGACTCATTTGTTTTTTCTGTTTCGATCAGATGCTTAAATTTGGTAAATTTGGTATCTTTCAATACCAAGTTTAAATAATGAGTTTTATATATGTTACTTATATGCTTATACTTTATTGTCTAAGAGCCAAATTTGTATCTAGCTATAAATTTACTAAAATTATTATTAAAATAATCAATAATCATGCACCAGTAACTTGTTAAAAAAAATGTATGGGCATTTTTCCTTGCAAAATGCAATCGCCACTGAAAAATTGTGCATTCTTTAGGCCAAACTAAATAATTTTATGGTGACTCTGAATTCCACACATCCACCAGCATTTTTTCATCCATCATCCATCTTTCTTTTTTTTTTTTAAAATCAGTTCCTCTGGTCTGAGCTTCAAGGGGAGTCTAGTTGATGTTTTATGGGGGGGTGGGGGTGGGTTTGGATCCATCAATAATTCATATCCAGCTTTCTGGCCACAAGGACAGACGTGCCAGAGTTGACTGAGACCTCAGCAATGATGTATCGTTGTGATAAAAAAAAAACATTTTTTTAACTCTTCTCACAGCCATCTAGTTCCTGCTCATCTGCAACCACAGTGTGACAGCTGCACCGATCACACAGGAAGTGACACTTTTATTCAGCTGCACCATGTTCCCGCATGGCTTCAGGCCAATCAAGGCGAACCACACAGCAGCAACCAGGGTGGAGGGTGTGATTGGTTGTAAGGCTTACTGGGTCACAGCGCCTCCATGGCTGCAAACTCCCCAGTGGGAGAATCTGCAGCCTAACATGAGTCATGTCATTGCCCCCCCCCCTGCTTGGGCTCTCAGTGTGCACCGTCACCCTGGTGGCACCAAGGCGGCTAGCAACACCATGTCAAACACAGTGACGTCAGCTCTCTGCATCCATTTTGGCTTTGCTCACTGCAAAATGGACTGAAGAGGATTCGGACTGAGAGGTGCAGCTCAAAACCTGCAGCATGGCTCATGAAAACTGTTGTGCAAAATACAGATGTGTACCAGCAGCTCACTTTAGACATTTTCTAATATCTAGTGCATCACTGCTTGTACAAATTCTATGTACAAAATATGTACAAATACCTACATTTCCCAAATATTTCTTGAAGCAGGCCATCAACTATTTTATTTGAGATTTTCAGAAAGAAGCACCAAAACAACAATTTCCTATTGGATCCATAATACATATATACTATATACATTATAAATGATATACTACTTTTTTGCATGTTCACTGACTGTTATTAACCACCAATTAAATGGAATTACTCAGAGGTGTACCAGTTAAACATGTCCTCCATTTGCCTTATTATTAGTACAAAATTATAGCTTCACCAAAAATCTTTCAAGGAAATTACAGTTTCATATTATTTTCTATTACATTATTTGGTAAATGTGGACTTTTAAATATTATCCCTGGTGATTTGCTGCATACCTATATGTATAAAAACAGAAGACAGTAGTCAGACAACTCCTCTGCGTACAGGAAACCAACCCACTGTCAGTTGTTAATGGAGAGTTATGTGCTTGACACTAATCGCCGCCTCTACCCACCCATCTGGAGACGACAGAAAAGGCCATCGATTTTCTCTCAGTCGCTCCATTAATCTTTAGCAGAGGGATGTTTCAGCAGCAGCAGCGTCATGAGCCAAAAACAGATCTGTCTAGAAAAACGATGCGGCCCAAATGAGCCATCATTTCCTGATAACTGTTGAAACAGATGGGCCAATTGCGTATCCTGACAACACCAGGATGGAATAGTTGAGGAGGAGCAGTGCTCTACTGCACCACAATCTGCTTTTTAAAAAAAATTCATTTACTTTTTTAAGATGTTATGCTAATGCATCCAGCCCCGTTGCTCCCAGCTGCAGGGAAAGGCGAGTTGTAACCTGTGACAAGGCTAATCTCTGAGGGCAAACCGGAGCACGGTCCAATCAGCAGGGGTAGCAAGCAGAAAATGAGAACACCAAACACAGAAGCTCCCTCAGCTCCTCCTGGGTTCAAGTGAAGCTCCTGAATGTTTAGCTGTGTGAACGAGGCTTTAAATGTGAAGGTCAGCCTCACCTGCAGAACGTCAAGTCACTCTGCTTTAGTTGTGCAGAGTGATGCTGCAGGAGGACTCAGGAAAATTATGATGTTTCTTTTCAAGCTTTAGCCACAGACTGAAGAAAATCATGGAAACATTGACTCCCATCAAAACGGATTAGGCCTGCTAAGGATTCATTATCAATTCATCTTTTCTCGATTAATCGATTAATCACTGCAGCTCTGAAAAGGATATTTTGACGCTTGGACTTGCTTTTGCAGAAATATTTGTCTTTGCCACTGCAAAGGTGAGGCAAACATTACAAACAATAATCAGAGCCTTGTTTGTTGTGGCGACGGCTCAACGAGGATTCAGACTGGAAACTTCGAGGTGACGATTTTCACTGTTTTGAAGCTCTGAGGCTCAAATCCTCTCGCTGGCTCGGACCTTTCTGTTCTCTTCCTGGTGCATCAGAGGTGGCACCACAACCCTTCTACATACAGTACAGGCTGTTCACTCCATATTAACTCCGTTGTACCAAAATCGGCTGCAGTTCACCTAGAGGGCGCTCTAGAAGGAGTCAATGAATGGAAGTGAATGGAGCTACACAGATGAAATAATTATGTTCACCTACTTCTAGACAAAATATTAGTTTGTGCAAATATAGTACTGATTGCCACCCGACATCCTTCCTCAAAGTCTCCCGGAGTCTATGGATGTTTTTGAAATGAAGTCGAATGAATATCTATTAATGGAGGACCAGGGGGACCTTCGTTTTTAACAGCCTAATGTAGACCTGGTTCATGTAACAGCAGAAATATTCCATCGACTATTAAAGTGGCTTGTGGTGCTACCATAGAGTGCTGCCAATGCTACGACTTAAATAACAGTATTTCACTACAACTGAAGCGGCAAAAAAATATCTAATGGACTGATATTTATTGAATCTACCCATTATATCGAAAACATAATGAAAATTGACAGAAAAACATTTTTTCCCCTGTAAACATTTCATTTTGGGGCTTCTGCTCCATAGAGCCTCATTCATTTTGGACTACCTCGCAAACGCCCCCCTACATACCCGGAAGTTCTGAGCGTGGCATATCTCTATACTATTAGAACATCTCTGGTAGAACCCAAAACATGCACGAAAACACACGGGTGTAGAAAATGGTTTGAGGGACACAACACAAAAACAGGAAAGGAATCTTCTGGAAGAATGTTGATGCATCTAATTCAAAACCAGAAGCAAAAAAAACAAACAAACATGTCAGCAGGAAACGTTTGACTACTTTAAAGAGGAGATGTAATACTACATCTCTGCTCTTGTTGCGTCCTTTTAAGGGCTAATTAAGAGGCTGAAAGTGTGTCAGGTTCTAATCACAAACCATAAATCACATCCTTAAAGAACCCTGCCAGTAGTCCTGCAGGTTTGTAACAGCTCTGCTGCCCTCACTGCCACCCATCATGTGGGCTGTATACATTAATAGCTCAGAAACTGCCTGAGCTGCAGTCATGGCTGCCACAGGGACAAGACATCAGACATGCCAATTTGTAAACCGCATCACCTCCAAACACAGAATAAACATAAATCCAGGCTCTTATTCCAACAGCGTGTTCCTCTTTATTCCTCTTTCAAACGTTTAAAGAAAACTCACTAATTCACACAATGTCCCTCTGGACAAAGTCGATTGACATAAAACACCGCAAAGTGGAAAGCAAGGGGGGTAAAAAAAAAGAAAAAAAAGGCCCATCACTGTTTCTCCATCACATTCTCCCCGCTGGGATTCTACAAGGTCATTTTGGCGCACGACGCAGGACAGGGCGCACTGCGAGACTAACACTCTTCAGCCTGCCTTAATATTGTAATTATTATATGCAACAACACATAGACAACTTTTTTTGCAATTTGAGGAAAAAGTGAGATTCTGGCAGAACTACGAATTTATGAGCGTGTGCTGGAGAGAAAGGTGGAACACGGAGCGGAGAGGAGCAAGGACATCGGTGCAAAAACCATCCGCAATCAAACAAACCTGGATCTGTATACTGGAAGATGATCAGATGTGCTGTTTCGTGACATTAAAACATAACACTCCTAACCTCTCTCTACCTCTCTCTCCTTGCCTCCCCCCGGAGTGAATCCTCTGCGCTTGGACGGACGATGATCGCTCTTAACGCACAAGACCTCCCGGCAAGAACAAGAGCGAAGGGCACATGTTGTTAAAATCCGCAATTAGAAATCTTAAACTCTTGTTTGAAGGCAACATTTTTAAAGAATAACACGCATTTCTCATAAATAAGACGTTTTATTCCTTTATTTCCACCCGGTTGTGGGTCTCGGGGGTCGTCGCGTTGCGCATAGGCCTACAAACTTGTTTTACTGATGAATAAATGTGCAGCTTTAACGTAAAGCACGTAAATCCTCCTCTAATTGCGCACCTGGATGCAAGGTCGACAACGGCAGCAGCTGAGGGAAATTGGCAATTAGTGCATTAAAAGGTCAAATAAAACATTTTCTTACCTTTTGGTGGGAAGGTCGACGCGTTTTAGGGTGACCGGGAATTTTCTGTGCAGGGAGTCACCCCGAGCACCTGAAGCAAGAGCGTCCTGTGTGTCCCTGTGATGTACGCTGACGTAGTAGCAGAGAGCTGTGCCCTCCTTCCTCCTCCACCCCCTTTACTTACTACACAACATCTCTCTTGGATGGAGACACCGCCCCCTCCTCCTCCTCCACCCCCATCCCTCCCAGCAGACACCATCCCTCCCAGACAGAAGAAGGGGTCTGTTGGTTTACATGAAACCTAAAAAAGGAAGGTGATTTATTTTTTATAATGAGCGATACAGTCATTGCTGAGTCTACTTATTACAAAAGGCACTCTTTACACTGGATGCGCACAACCATGCGGAAAATGCGCTCTCCGTGCGCACGCTCAGTGTCTCTTGCTCCATATGCGCCAAATGGCTGGTGCAATGGACTGTGCAAGACGAGCCTCTTCTTGCACGTGCAATGGCTCGTGCCTATAATTTGCTGTGTTAAAAAGAAGAAAAAAAAATTGCGAGGATGCCCCTGGTGGAAAAGAACCGAAAGCCATCTTCATATGGATGTTAAACAAACATCAGTCTGCAGCAACACACTGAAACCGTGAAACTGAAATACCATCTTGTTTATTTTGCACACACGTAGGTTAGAGGAAGCAGCAACGAGGGAGAGATATTTGGACTTATACGTCATTGTAGCTGCAGCACAAGGGTATCTAATAAAATTAGGAAGCTACTGATTTATTCAGGTTTCAATGTAGTGCATGCTCAATATCAGGATTCAAAAATGAAAGCAGCTAAATGAAACCGAGCCATCTTTATTTTTACTGTTTACACCTGCATGCTCACCTTGCTAGTGCAGCAGATGGCTGCGTCTGGGGGCGTGGCCTTCATCAGGGCCGTCAACAACACTTGAAACCAGAATTAACAGGAAAAAGACAACAATTTTCTTTTTCTGTGCCAATATGGTAAAACAAAAAAAATTGAAATGCTATAAATACAGGGAATGTATCAAAATAAATGTAAAACAAGGCAATACCTCCACCTACCAATCTTATACAAGTCTGTTTAGCTTACCTGACCCATGCCCCACCCTCACAAAGCTTCATGGAAATCACTAGTTTTTAAGTGGAATGTTGACAAATGTCCTATCCAGTAATATTAAGGAAAGTTATAAAGCATTCCTGAATGAATACACTCTATCTGGATCTGCTCCTAAATTGAATGGATTCCTTCCCGCCCGTGTCGCAAACCTTCCACCTGGTTTCATGGAAATCTGTCCAATAGTTTTCACGCAATCCTGCCTACAAACAAAACCATCAAACGGACACGGGTGTGAACGCAACCTCTCTGATGGAGGTAAAAATGAATGAGTGAGATAGAGATGAAGAGAGAACACCTCGAGTTATAGTGAGGTAAAGAGAGAACACCTCCACACATTGAGTCAGATTTCCACAGACACTCCAGCTGTCATCTGATTGTCATCAGATCACACGAGGCCTTTCTCCTGGATTCAGGCCGTCAGCTGCTGTTGTCTGTTTGGCTCATCTATTGATGAGCAGGCCTGAAGGGCTGCTATCTGCAGGCGCCAGCGTCATTCTCTGCCCTGCTGAACGTGATTCTGGAGAGGCCAAACTATCGATGCATGTCTAAGTGGCACAGAATGTTTCCATGGGACATGGTGTGTTTTGGTTTTAAAACTGATACTAAAACGTTTAAATGGATTTTGAGCATTTTAAAGTGTTGAATAATAGGGATTCATTTTAATTTCGGAATGCAATTCTTACTTGTTTGGTGATGTAGGCCTAGTCCTTGTATTCTTGTGGACACTAAAATGGTTCCCTGTCCAGATATTTTCTGATATTTAGGGCTGGAGCACCAAAGGTGTGCGAGGAGCCTATGGGAAGTGTTTGGATTATTATCATTTATAAAAGTAAATCACATATTTGAGGACGAAAACATGCTTGAAAGCTCATGAAACTTTGCACACGTGTCAATCGTAATGAAAAAATGAACATTTTGTTCATATTGTTCCTGCCCGTGGGCGTGGCAAAATGAGTCGTTAGCACCATCAAAAGGTATGTTTCACTAACATTTATGAAACTGGTTCAGCATGTTTGTCGATCTGTTAAAGTCTAAACCAAGAATCTTCTTTATTCTTGCTTCTGTTAAATGTTCTTTTGTATTCGATCAAGGATACAATTGCAGGTCTGTGACAGGCCTCATGTTTGAAAGTCAAATGCACTACGCACCCATCCACCACCACCACCACCACCCTGACCTTCACTTTCATTACACGTCACTTCACAAGGGACACAATTCTTCCTGCACTGTTGCTGGAATTTGGTACTGAAAATAAATTATGAGGTGTGGAATTATCCAATATGGATGTCATTTCAAGGAATATTAGGTTGGCTCAGGATATAACTTTACAAACTTAAGGGATCCTTAAAAAATAAAATTGGCCAAAAAAAATAAACTCTCACAAAGAGATTTCAGCAAATGCAATCTACCCATTTTTTTTTTACATCAATGAACCAATCACCATGTTAGATTTCACAAGGAGAAAGAATAGAGAGAGAAAGAGAGAGAGAGAGAGAGAGAGAGAGGGAAAGATAAGTAACACATCTCCATCTTGGGCCCTGCAGAGAAACCTGTTGTTAATCAGACAGAGCAGATGAACACAGCTGCACATGTCTCCCTGCAGCAGCACTAACACACCAGATTATCATCTCAACAGACCAAAATATGCCTCCAGAAACAACCCTACAGATTCCGTCTGCAGCCGCTGACTTTTTACAATCAATCATCTTTACCTCCCTTAATAAAAAGCAAAGTCCCACCTGTTGACACACAATTTGATTTCCATACAAATTTCCTGGATACAATCAGGACAAATTTAAAATGATATTACCCCGCTGGTCCTTATCAGCAGCAGTAAATGCTGTAATGACCCTCAGGAGGAAACAGAGGTTTGATATAAACCTGCACAGGTACAGAACTGCTGAGCAGCTCAAATAAGATGCTGTTTTAATTATGTGTCCTTTATTTAATCTCTAAGTATTCATCATGATGCGACATGACTCGTGAACCTCTACGAGGGGTTTAATGTCAGCACAAGCAGTAATGGGAGTTTATTGTATGTGGATATACTGTGATGGTTAATGTTTAGAGTCGTTTCTAGTATTTGTTCCCTCAATGGTAGAAAAATAGTCTTAAAAAGGCTTTAAAGGAGACAAAGTGTTTGAGTCTGTTGAGCTTATAGTTTGGTTTTAGGCCAAATGCTTGACGCCATCTAATGGTTACCTCAGGTACTGCTTCCACAAAAATGTGTAAAAACTTTTCAAACAGCTTTTCTCATATAAAAATATCATAAATCAAAATGTTGATCTTTTTACTAAAAAAGTGTTAAACCTTAATGATTTCTAATTTTGAGGCTCTAATTCTCTCGCCACTGTCGCCAAGTAATGCTTGCTCATGCTGGGTCTCTAAAATAAAGAGTTCGATCTAGACCTGCTGTTTTAGAAAGCTTCATGAGATCTCTTAGGTTGTGATTTGGCGCAATGTAAATAAAAACTAAAGTGAAACGCTTAAAATTGAAAAAAAAAATACATGACAATAAATAGACAATTATTTGAATAATTTGAACCCATTTGACGCTAAATATTGCTTTAAATAAATATGTGAAGTTAGATATTTGTGTAAAATCTGAAATGTTTATATTAAAAGTCCATTTTGAACATGTTTTAATAAAATAAAAGACACAACTAGCCTAATAACAGACACTTAATGGTGCTATTAAAGGATCATTAGAGCTGTTTTTAAAGTTTAAAGGAAAATTACTATTGTTCAAATAACTGTGATTTGTTGTGAAAGTTTCCATCTTAGAATAATATCCAGAATCACCTCGATGCACCAACACAGGATTGAAATCCAGACGTGTCCAAAAAAAAAAAAAGACCACAGGTTGACATGAACTCTCCATTTCTGCCATCAGGGGCTATTTTAGGCTATTTCCTGCTCTACTTTAAGGCTCATTGGTTGATTCTGTCTCATTGACGCAAACCTCAGCTGCGCCTCTCTGCGTCCACTTTGCGCTGCTGCTGCTGCTGCTGTGGAGGAAGAGGAGGAGGAGGAGGAGGAGGAGAGACACGACAGGAGAAACCATAGAAAGCGACTCAGACGCGCTCAGACGGAGACACCAAATGAAAGCAGTTGTTTACCTCACATGCCTGCGGACGATGATGATGATGGCGCACCCTCTTCATTCGCATGTTTAAAAAAAAAACCGTGGCGTGGGAAGGGGGATGGTGCAGGATCGCTCTGATTGTTTTGTCCTGAATTTAAAGAGATTCGGCGGTGTCGCATTTTCCAAAGAAAATGACGCTCGTCAGAAAGCAGGTCGCTGAGATCTGGGTCTTACCATGAGAGGATCCGGCATGGATCTGCTGTGGAGGATCATCGCAGCTCTCAGCTTCGACTGCTTCAAAGATTCATCGTCGTCAAGGTGAGCAGTGATCGATCAACCTGTGTTTCAGATTTAATCCCTATTAAATATATCCCTATACCGTGTCTGTGGCTTTATAAATACACGGATTGTTATTTTTGTCACATTTGCATGTATATTTTAAATTTCACCACCCTGGATAATCATTAATTGTGTTACTGCAATGTAAACGCTCATTTTTGGGCTGTGGGTTGTGAAACGTTTCAGTCCAGGTGATAAATCACGCAGAAATAGATTTTTTTTTATAGTAAAGGGAAATATCACCCTTCACCTCACTGTTGTTATGACAACAGGTTGAGTTTTTTTCTGTCATTTTCCCCAGCTTTACTCCTCCTGAACCTGAAGGCCACTTCTTGTTGCACGAATTAGAAACAGTGAATCTGAAATCCTATAAAGTCTATTGGGAATCCGGTTCAGGTGTTTTAACCTGAAATTTGCTTATTTACATGTAATTTCCACCCTTTCACACTTTTTCACACGCGATTGGCCATTTTCACATGTGAACTAAAAGTTTGAAAGTAAAATAATGTCACAGGTGAACTGGACATTTTAACATGGCATTGTTTAAATTTCACGTGAATGAAAATTTGCACATAGGAATTGTGAATCGCACACATTCATATGTTTCACATGTGGAAACAATCCTTAATGAAAAATATCACGTGAAACTCCATATTTCACACGTGAACCAAAGGGTCACATTTGATTATGGCATGTGCATCCTAAAATGAACATATAATTAAATGACATGTAAATGCAAATTAATTTATCATGGGATGTTGTGATTTCACGTGTGAACCTAAGTATCACTTTTGAAAATAGCTTTACATGTGCATAAAACCCGTAACGTGAAAAACCCTCAGTTTCGACAAATCTGGGAAAAACTGCATTCTCCTACTGAGCACCATGTCACCATATGTGTGATTGGCTGCTACTTTGACCAGGTCTCTCTTGTAAAAGAGATTTAAAAAAAAATCTCAATTAGACTTCCTGGTTCTCTGCTCAGACATTTTGCTGCTGCAGCCTTCCAAATGTTCCGTCTCCAGTATTACAGGTATCTGCTGCACATAATGAGGAAGGTGGAGCTTTAACACCCATGTAACACACGACACACAGTCTGACATACAGATCATACGGTGTCAACCCTAAGACAGGGAAATGTCAGCAGACACATCTCCTCAGCTAATTATTGAGCAATCAGTCAGCTCCACCCTAACTAGAATCCTTTCAGGTCTCGTTTTACCGGTTATTTATGTAGTGGGAAAATCTTTACACCAGCACCAAATCTGTTATTAGTGTTCAAGTGTGCACAGGAAACGGCTGATCCCAGCTTGTTTTTATTTGTCTCAGGTGCAGCTACTGTATCATGTTTATTAGAATGGTTGTTTTTGAGCATCAGAAGTCCTAACCCTAACCCTTCAGTCATTCTTCAGAGCCAATCACAAGGTCTTAAAATTGATTGCTTTGTCCAACCAACAGTTAAGGATGCAAATAAATTCATTTTAAAATGATGTAAAACTGAGAGAAGCTGGAACCAACCAATGTTTGATTATGAAAATGTTTTTTTTTGTTGTAAATTGATGATTAATTTAGCCGACGTGTCTCCTCAGCTCTACAGTGTGTTGATCTTTTGTCTTTGTGTTCCCTTCCTTCTCAGGTCTCCCACAAAGCAGGGCTCCAGCCAGGCCGGCAGCCTGGAGAGCAGCTCCCTGACCGGCTCCCTGTCTCTGGGCCCCGATCTGCCACACTGCCAGTGCTGCATCTCCTACGAGGCCCGGCTGAAGCGCCTCTCCTGCGGCCACCTCTACTGCGACCCTTGCTGCGACCAGATCGTCAACCTGGCTTTCGAAGACATCGAGGGCCTGTGCGACTACCCCTGCCCCATGTGCAAGTCCATCCGCCAGCTCGGAGGCCTCGGCCCGTCCTCCTCTGGGTACTTCTGCGGGCCCTACGGCATGCTCCAGCAGGAGCATTTGCCCGGGAAGGAGCACGGGAGTCGGTAGGGGTGAGGTTGAAGCTCTGTCATGGGAGGGATGTAGACCCTCTTCTGATGTTGGGACCTGACTGATTTTTAGTGCACTGCCAAGCTAGCAATGTGGTGACATGGACTAGAACTAAAGGACGTAACACCTTACTCTTTTGTCTCTTGCTCTGTTGTCTGTGGTTATCAGGTGTAACATGAGAATGCATGACACAAACATCAAGAGGTTTCAAGTGCCAAAATTCATCTCCATAGATGATCAGAAACTTTCATCATAACAAATGTGATCTCTTGGTGAAACAACATAAAGTAAACCTCATTCACTTTTGTAAAAGCAGGCAGGTTTTCTACCTACTTCAGATTAACACTGATCAGTTTCATTCCACTGAACACTGGAGACCAAACCAGATTTTTACACGAGTCAACTCTGCAGTAGAGATTTTGTAGTTACATTTCCTGTCAGACGAGTTCGCACTTTGTACATTTTCTGTGAAATAACGAAGCATTTTGCACACAATTCCCAGTGTTTTATTCCGACTGTACATATCATGCACGACTGTTTTACATTTTAATTCTACTGTACAGTGCCATGCTACTTTGTAAGTGTTCCAGATCATATGTAAATATTTATTTTGTTAAAAAATAAAGTTTGTGAGCTGTGTACGAGAATGGATTTTTAATTTTTGTGGCACAGATTCCAACTACGAACACAGATGAGGGTTTATGAACGTTTATTTATCAGGATCAAAACATGCGGATACAAAAAAAAAATGTACACCTGGCAAATTGACTTGATGTTTGTACCAAAAACATTAATACAGAGCAAAAGGTGAAGCAGAAGATCAAATTCTATTTTATATACAACAGGACAAAGATGAGCTTGTGCTTTTTTTTTCTATGGAAGACAAGCAAATGCATCGGCATCACACCATGAAAGCTGTGACATTATAGCTGATATCAATGTTGATGTGATAAATATTTACAACAATTTAATAATTCATAGTGCTATCAAGTGAGGTACCTTTTGGCATGAGAGAAGGTTTGCAAACACATAACGGTGCAATTTCATTCGTCCGTGGGGATGACGCCTGAACATCTACTTGACACCCACATCATGCAAATGACAAATTGCTTGGATTTAAAGGTGCAGGACCAGATACTTCTCTTTGTGCTTTAAAATCCAGCCACACACTTCCAAGTCCTTGACCTAAATGCTGGCTGCATACTAATAACACCAACGTGCAAGGAGAAAAAAAAAAAAAAGATTAAATGAAAAGTTAACACAGGAAGAAATAAGCTTCCCTTTGCTTCCAACACTGGTACCTTCTCGAGATACGCTAATTAAAAGGCATAATTATGTTTGTGTTTTTCCAATTCTGCCACAAAATTATGGAGGAATTCTCAAAGTAATACTAAATTTGATCTGAAACTATTCAGAAATCACTTATCTACATGTCTGACATCACAAACTGACCAATAATGGTCAAAAACACTTGAAAGAAAGATGAAACTGAAGCCCTGAATTCATGTCAGTCATGCAGAAACTGAATTATGCTGCAATAATGAGCGATGACTTTAGCCTCATCCAGACACATACTGGCTAATGTAATACTTCGAACTGAATACAGGCCTCTCGCTGCTCCCAAGCATGCATGGAGGTGGAGAGATACGAGGGCATTACCAAAATAGCTCTTGTGCCCTAAATTCCACATTGAAGTCAGTGCTCACAGCACCTGGAGTTCAAAAAATACGTTTTTCAAAAACGATAATTATTCAAACAATATTCTAATTATCTATTTAAAGTTCAGATACAAAAACTAGGAATGTGTCCTCTGCACATTAGCATGATATAACAAAGACTTAAAGGTCTTCTGCAGACGTGTCGCCTGGTCACACAGGTCACAGGTCAGATCCAGTGAAGAACTGGTTTGTGTCCGTTCACTGTCATGCATCCTGTCAAGGTGCCCTTAAGAAGCACCTTATCACACTGCTATACATATCCTGTCCAGTCATTAGAACCCCGTCTGGAAAAGAAGCTAAAAAAGGAAACTAAAAGCTTCCTTTCCGTCTTTGAAGGGCGACAAAAAAATGTGTTCACTGCATTTTAAGTTATTGCATGATGTGCTTCTGAAGCCTGTTTGGTTACATTATTAAGCATCTTCAGCCCTTATTCTATTTGTCTTAGATCATTTCATCAGTGAAATATCGAATACTAACATTGTCTTTACAAATATACAAAACAGTTGTCACATTTAAAATACAGTACTGACGATGAGTAGCAGAGTCAGGAGCTCACACTGATTATTTCTTGTTACTGCAGCTCACTGTGGTCCACGCAAATATTTATCATCTCTCAGCCAATCAGATACACAAGTCTGGTCCTCCTCAGGACATGATGCCTGTGACATCACACAGGCAGGTGATTTGGTAGTTCCTATTCCTGGGTTGGAGTGGTCCGCATCACATATGAGATATATGACAGACCTCAGGAGGCTATCGAGGACCCGTTGCTCTTCGGTAGCTTGGCGTTACTGGGTGCTTGGTAATAGCGCTTGTCAGGACGGCCCTCTGTGACCGAAGAGTGCCCAAACAGGAAGGTGTGCTTGTTGCCACCGCCATTGTCTTTGTAGCTGGATCTGGATGGTGGAGCTGATGCAGGCGGGGGTCCCCTGGAGGTGTGGCGGTTGGTGGAGGTAGGAGGAGGTGCGCCTCTGGGCACTGCCGTGCCCTGAGGCCTCTGAGCCGGGAAAAGAAAGGTGCCGTTGTTGGTGTTTTGATTGAGGTTGGTGTCGGTCCAATGGGGCTCGGCCATCTTGGTGGGTAGGTTTGGATCTGTGAGGGTGGACACTTGTGCGAGCTTATCTTTGAGTTGCTGCACCTCGTGGGCTAGCCGCTCCACAGGGTGGGGGTGGTTTGCAGCGATGGGGTGGGAGAACGCCTGAGGATGGAAAGCAATGGTAATGGTCAATCTCTCTTATGGGAGGTGGTCACTAAGTCAACTTCTTCAAGCTCAGGTCACCCATCAGAGGGGTGTTAAGAATCAATAAGAAAGAAGAAGTCTGGTTATGTTCTTTCAATAAAAAAACAAACAATGAATTGATCCTAGTAACAAGTATCATCTGTGTAGTAAAACCCTGATGTATAGATTCTCGCCCCACAACTTAAAAACACACCAATACGCCACCATGGTGCCCTGGTTGACATGTTCTTTCATTACAATGGGATCTGTAGTTTATCTTGAGTCTAGAATTTATCCTAATTTCTCCACATATCCACCTGAATTGTTGTTTTACAGAGGATGATAGATTTACTTCTTCTTCTACAGCTCCCTTAGAACAGATAACTGCATCCACCCACACAGCCCTCGACTATTCTTTACATCGCCATGGGGACACCGATAGACGAGGCTGTTGAGCAGACATCACTAAGCCTGTACACGTTCATATTTGGACGTGTTGCTCCAACTAATCTGCATATCAAAGAGACGACACCGTCATGCAGCGCAGAGGACGTGATGAAGCTGAACACAGCAGATGATTGGAGCCTTACGGGAGTGTCGTGTTGTGTCGTGGGCCAAAATGTAATAAAAACATTTGCAGAGGATGTCGCCCACTTCATCAAGCCATTGACACACATCCAACCCTCAGACAATGATTAGTGCTCGTCTATTCGATGGTTGTGTGTACTGATGCGTCTTTTTTTAAAATGTCGGGCATTGAATGTATCCCTGCCTTAGTAAACCACATCTTCCTTTTATTCATTCAAATGTAAATTACTTCACCTTCCATTGGCCCTCAGGTGGAAATGGAACATTTTATACAATACTATATTCATGGATATTATGGTGAACACATAATGGTGATGTAATCTAGGGGTACAGGTGTTTCAGATATGTAGTGTGACACTCAGCTGAACGAATGTAGCTATAATAATAGTAATAAAAGAATTCTATGGCACCAAGGCTAACAAAAAAATAGTTTGTCAGAAAATTCTAATGAGGAGATTTTCTTTAATAATTTTATTATCAGATTTTCCTAACAGTCTGAAAAAGAATCTTTCTTATATAAGTATATAAGTAACTGCCTATGGGACACCGCTAACCTACCTGTGCATGAAGCGCCCCCCGGAGGTAGCACTCCCTCCAAAGCCCTATGCAGGGCCCCATTAGGAGGGGCAGCAAAGGCTCACAGGGGTCTAGTGGTCCTTGAGGTGCGACAGCGGAAGTGAGGCCTTGTGGAAACTCGGTCAGGGCCCAAGCTTTCAGCAGTCTCTCCAGGCCAGGCACGCTCTCAGAGGACGCCGCTCTCCGGTGGCTCTTCTTGTAAACGCCTGAACTGCTGCTGCTGCGCCAGGGAACCAGGTTGGCAGGACAGGAGAAGGTGCCTCTCGAGAAGAGGAAGACTGAGCCAGGGATGGTGTCCGTCAACTGGTGGGCGGATATGTGTCGGGGAAAATACTGTCGGTTAAAATTATAAGTCACAAAC
This sequence comes from Chaunax sp. Z400, assembly GCA_037577475.1. NCBI lineage: Eukaryota > Metazoa > Chordata > Actinopteri > Lophiiformes > Chaunacidae > Chaunax > Chaunax sp. Z400. The sequence continues at coordinate 26,689,697 of CM075190.1, forward strand.
ACCTGAAAAAAAACATATTGAATTTCAGAGTGACAAGCTAATGTTTTATCTTTGTGCCATGAAGTGTAGAGAGTATGTACTGTAGGTATTTATTTTAAAATAACCACTAAAGGTTCTTATTTCATTGATTTGCACCCCTCTAACCAGAGAAGATCAATTGATGGTTGAAAGGCATCATGGTCAAACTGGTCTCAGTGTTGATTTGAACTGGATGCATGTCTCATGAGCACCACTAGAGGGTGCAGTGGCCCCATGCAAATATTGATGGCAATGAGAGAATCAACTCAGTCATGAGATGATGAGACAATTTCCCCCTTTACAAAACCTGTGACAGACTTCATCCTCTCCAATACTGACAGTGCCTTACAATGTACTGACTAAACTTTTACCTTTATTCATCAGTGAGGCTTATCTTAGGAAAATTAACTGACTTCCATCTCAGCAAAAAAAATGGATCAGATCCATCACTGCCAAAATAATTCATTTTAAGTCCAAAGCTCCGAAGACACTAACATCCAAAGATGCTCTGTGGTGTCAGCTATTGTTAAACCAACAGCTCCCAACATGGTCACTAGAGCAGCATAAAGGAGTTGGCAGCCCTACCCTGTGTGTGTCTGGGTTGGTGTTCAGGTTGCCATTGAGCAGCGGTTGGAGCAGAGGCACTGGGGCGACAGGTTGGGTGAAACGGTCTCGTCTATGTTTGCTGTACTGCAGGGCCCAGTCCCACACTGGGGGCAGAGGAGGGTCAGGTGGATCTGAGGAAAAGTCCGGATGTACCATATCTCTCCAGCCGTTGACGGGTGTGTAGGACTGACCGAGGTTCTGGATAGGGAAGGGTAAATATTGTTAAATCTAGGTCATTTTTTCCCTCTTGATACACATTAAGAAAATAGATTATCACGTTTCTCACTTATTTTGCCAGTATAACTATAGACCCAGCAATATCTCTATAGTATAAATCAGCAGGAAATTAGATTGTAAACAATAAACAAGAAAACCTTTAGATGATTTTCAGTTCTGTAATCAGGCAGAAGATGCCAAAGCCCCTCTCAGGTGTCTGATACCTGTGAACGTTTGCATCTCTCTCGCTGGCAGTTGGCCAGGAAGCTGGAGAAGAGTGGCAGGTGGATGCTGTCATGCAAGGCCAATAGGAAGTCGTCTGTCAGCTGGAAGCGAGAGGGATATTGGGACAACAGCTGCCAAACACAGTCCAGGAAGAGCAGGAAGACTGGAGCCTGCAGGTACAGACGGAATGGAGCAATTTTCTACAACATCTTTCAAAAGTTACAAGGTGATTCACAGGTGCACAGAAAAATTATACCATAAAATACAACGATAATTTTACGTCAGGGCAAAACAGTGTCTAAGTTAACAATATACGACATTCTGCAGTTGCATAGCAACAGTCCACATCAGCTGTGAATCTTGACTTCTAACCTCCTCCTTGTCGTTGTCGCGATGGTAGTTGATGCGGCTGTAGAAGCGGTGGCCGGCCATCACCCACTCCTTCTGCACCAGGCTCTGGAAACCATACTGGGTCCGACAGTGGGGGTCACACATCACCTGCACCAGGCTGGACACCACACAGCTCATGTCCCGATCATCTGCCTCTGTGTAATATTAAAGCAGGGGAACAATGTGGCTAATCCTGTATAATGCACAGATTACTGACAACATGTGGCTAAAGTTAGATGTAGTAAGGCTACTCTATTTGCTGTCACATTAATATGAATGCATTAAAATGTTCATACTGATCATGTTACATCAATGCTTTCAGACGTGCAGATAAAAATGATGATGACGCAGACAGAGACTCAGAGCCAGACACACCAAGAGGGAGAGAGACTAAGTTTCCTTAGCCTCTTGCAGTTAGTCACTTTTACTGCTGATCCAGCCAATGTCAGATCTGCCACAATACGGAGACTTAGAGCACAACTGATACATGAACCTGTCAGCTGACCTAGAAAACTGCCAGTGTTTGAGTGACGCAGTGTTTGGCCCGTCTCTCTGGGTGTTTATTAATACATCACAGAAAGAGACAGACCAGACAATTGGAAATCTACAACAATCATCTGGCTGTAAAATGAATCATAGGATAAGGTTTAAGGAGTGCTGCAAAATGTTATCACCCTTCTATCCTTTTGTTACTTTACTGTCATTCACACATATAACTGTACCTTGGATGGCAAACAAAAATTCAATTTGACTGAGCAATGACAATGTCTGGAGTCAGAACGACAACTAATCAGTTAATAATGACTCAATGACTCTCATCCCTCTAGAAGGAAAATCCAGCCTCTTTTGAAGGCGTGGCTGTGTGAAGAGATTTACCGAACTATACTTAAGAGTTGGTAATGTCAGAGTAGCTACTGTACATCTCCAGAGTGCCAGTTTTTGTATCCACAGCTAAAATCATCAAGGCCCCCGCCTTCATCTGAAGCTAGTAAACTATGCTGCTACAACTAGCCTTGTGGGTTATGGACTCACATATAGCAACATATCTTCACTTCTATGAAACCTTCAAACCGTCTCTGAAACCTTTTAACTGATGTTTTTGTACACACACAAGTAGTTGTTACAAGTAGGTTTAGAACGACAAACACACATTTACCTTATGCATGAAAGTCTTCAGGTCAATGTACATCATCAATAATATGTTTTTATTTTACACATGTATCATGTCAGCGAGGTAGACGTCTTATTTCTTACCTGGAGCCTATCTGGCCTCTCAGATGCAAACACAACAGTTGTATCTAGATGTAACAGTGTCTTTAAAAGCATGTTGTATGGAGGCCTATTGACAGTGTGCATGCAGGCTCAGTGGACTGTGCTTGTTGCTGGTATATAGCTACTACAGGGCAAGCCCTAATGGGGGATTAATGAGAGGAAGGTGCCGTGAATAATGAATGGATTGAATAATACGAGCCAGGGTCTGGGTCACGTGACTCACCTTGCAGTGCCACAGTCAGGTGACCACCACGAAGAAGGCAGGCTACCTCTGAAGCCTTCTTCAAACAGGACCTGGACACGGAGAGGCAGGTTGGTAATATCAGTCATTACAGTTACAAACACAGTGATTACATTCATGTTATTATTTTCCTTTCTCAGTGGCTGCGCTCTAACCTGTCATAAACTTCAGGTTTCCTTAACATTTCTCTATATATCGATTCCTTTTTCCTTAGGGCTACATAATGTTTATACTTCAAAAATGTCTGTACCAAAAAAATAATTGTTTGCAGGATATTTCCTCTTATTATATTAACAGTGAGTAAAGCTAATTACAATTCTAGGCAGGTAATCAGTAAATAAAGCTCAAGTAAATTTGTCTTAGTAAATCTATGGTAAATATTCACCCATCAAGGAAACCTCAACTTTATGTTAGACAGAATTGATTATACAGTGATTGATGCTATTTTGTAAAGAAATCTAGTACTTTAATTAGTATCCATTCAGTTTTATAAAGGCGAGCAGTTACCTGGTGTAGTCTAGCCAGTGAGTGCTTTCCAGGGTAGACAACCATTTGTCATCAGGCACCGACACAGATGTGGAGATATCTAGAAGACAAAACATGAAACAGCTAAAAAAACAACAACAAACAAACACATTCAGACATCCTGTATAACTACAAATACATAAAGGCCTTTATGGTGCACAGCAGCTGTCTGCACATCAGCTGACGTGAAGGTTAGGAAAAAACAGCAGGCACCTGCGGGCAAACAGTTCTAAATAAAGCTTTTCTAAAAAGGAGCAGGAACTAACAGCAGGTCGTCAGCAGACTGTATATACAAAGACTAGTGTGATGAAAACTTTACTGCCCTTCAGTATTCATTATTTAAGACAACATTAGACTGGACAACTATTTCACACCAAAACAAAACTCCTCACAATAAATCATCCACATACTAAACGGGTGCAAAAGCTGCTTAATCTCACGGGGATATTCCTTTAATAAAATCTCCTAAATCTATTTCCCTTTTCTACGCAGTTGTTTTGAAGTTTGCCAGTAAGCCAGTCGAATACATTCGAGTGCCTGTTATTACTGGACAGTCCTCGGAGCTGTGAAGCACTAAAGACAAAACACAGAACTGACAAAAGTGTGACCTGCGATAATCAGGGACCTTCACAAACATTGTCTGTGTACAAAAGAGTGTGAGAGAGTGTGTGAGTGTGAGATGGGTCAGCATTTCAGTTCCAGGGCCAGTGCTTGTAGAGGACCAAGAGTTTTGTCATCTCTTTTGTTTACTCAACCATGGAATGTGCTGTGTGTGCCAACATGACAAAAAAACACACACTAAAGACCATCTCACAAAGCCTGTTTTATCAACGCAAGACACAAAAAACTCTGGAAAACAGAGCAAAAAAACAAAAAAGCAATAAAGAAAATTCAGAGAGCCTCAGAGGTTTGAATGAAATATTAACTCTTTAAATAAATAAATAAATATGGATTTTCTGTGTCATGGACCCATCAGACCTGATATGATGGAGCTGTATATAACCTTTTAAAGATGGGTATGCTTTTTTTTGGTCACAATTCTCTATAGGCTTTAGTTTTTTTTGTGCCGTGTGAACATACATGTTTGCTCAGGTGTGGTGTGTGGATGTGTGTATTCACCCACCTCCCAGACAGAGGGCTCGCAGGCGGCTATGTGCCAGCTGGATATCAGCAGGTGAGGGCAGCTCCTCGCCCAGTTCCACCACCACGCACAGAGAGGACTGGCAACCAAACAGGATCATCTCCAGGTTTCTACAGAGCAGAACAGAACTGCTGTTAGCACACTGATACTAACTTGGATTACTTCTTCATCGAGTTGCCTAGCTCATCTTTCCGCTGCTTTTCAATCATATCATGAAGGGTGGAATTCACTTAGAAAGTGTGAAGTCAAATGCCTTTGAAAATCTATCAGGGTTCAATATAAAAATAACATATTCAATATGAAACAGGAGAAACTCATTAGTGCTCATAACAGCTGGGACACACACTCTGCCTGACTAACCATGTGTGTCACAGAACCTCTTGCTTTTCATTCTGGCGCCTGTGTTAACAGGATAGAGGCACGCAGCCTATGTGAACTGTGCTGCCTAATTTAGAGATTTGAGGTCCTGATAATTATTTTTTAGCATCACACATAAAGTTCTTAGTGAAAACAGACCTAACATTTTCTATAGTTAGTTATATTGACATCATACCCGCGTTTCACTCCATTTCCAGTATCTATATCTGTAGAGTATAACACAGACTTGGAAAAAAAAATCACCAGGTCACTAGAAAATATTGCCCTTCACCTGGTGATTTTTTTTTTTACATTGATATTAAATCAAATATGAACTTCAATATATAAACAAACTGCATACATATCAAGAAAGCTTGTGAAACTGCACTAAATGCACTGGAATCCATTTGAATGAAATTAAAGACACACACACCTGATGTCATCTTTCTCGTGGTAGATGTTGTTCTGGAAGCTGGCCATTCGCAGTAGATCACTGCCTCGGGGGTGTCGCCAACACCAGCGCTTCAACACAAAACACAATTTCTACCTCTTTAACAACTCGTCCCAGATTGTTAAAAGTCCCTTTAGGCACTCGCTGCATCCGTGTTCGTCTTGTAATTTGTGTCACAGGAATGTTAATGAGAAGGGAAAATGTGTAAAAGATGATTGCAGTTGAAATATTTTTCTATTATAAAGCATAATGTACACTTGGGAAGGACAAGTGCTCATTTCAATCATTTCTACCTCTATATTTTTCTCAAGTGTTAGTTTTGGAAGTCAGCACCTGATTCTGAAAGCATGAAAATACAAAGACTTGTAATGTTATTTGCACTTAATGGCTCCTGTTGAGAGACTTGAATCTTTTGGAGCTTTGGCATCTTTGTTTGAGCTTTAACACACATACAGTATGTGGTTTATTCTATAGTGGCGTCCTTGGAGCTGAACTAGAAAATGTTCAACTGATCTCCAGAATATTCAACTGAGCACTCCATGAAGTACCTTTAATATGTTTCACAACAAAATTTAGTTCGTCTCTTAGTTGCTTTGGTTTTGAGGCTCCAAACACAGGAATGTCAGGACCATTAGAGCAACACTGTATATAGAATCTGTAGAAAATGTACACAAATGTTGAACATCTGATTTCAATTTGAAAGAAAATCACTAAATATTCCATATGATTGAATTTGTATCACTTCTTATTCACAGATGAATTTAAGAACCAATCTTAAAAGCAGTGAAATCAAAATGTTCCTCAGTACTGAGTGCACTCACAGGGATGCGTCCTTCATTGAAGTGGGCAAAGCTTTTCTTCAGCTCAGTGTCTAAAACCTTCTGTGGAACCACGATGAACCGAGGCAGGCTGAGAGGAAGCAGAAAGAAAGCTCCGTTTTATTGACGTAAACAGAAGTGATCCCAGCAATGGAGCAATTAAAAAAACACAACACAATAGGGGGTTAAAGCCATGGCTTTGCCTGATATTCTCAATTTCAGTTGTTTTTTTAAAACAGTGCTTCTCAAATGTTCTCTAGTCAAGGATTTAGGTTTTAGTTTAGGAGATAACACTGAGGAAAGTTTACTTTGGATACCACTATACTGTGTCACAGCACAGGCACAAAGATGTGCTGGATATTATTCACCTTGGGTCTGAATTTACCTGGTGGACATCTCAAAGCGGTCGTTGACTGAGCTGACTCTCCAGCCTGTGGCCCCACACCTCTCCAGCTCCTGCTCCCAGTCTGAGGAGGACTCATACCAGTTCATGTGGGAGTTTCGGCGCTGGTTGCTTAGAAACTGCTTCATTTCTGGAGGGAGAAAGTGATTCAGAGACAATGTTTTATTATAGGTATACAACGGGTTACGATGGTGGTTACCTTCTCACCAGGGTACATCACCATGGTGCTTTCATTCAGTAGGCACAGCTGACTGAGATTCTCACATCTGAACTGCTGCCATGTCTTAATATGTGACCGAATCTGAAGACATCACTTTAACTTTGTGACTGAAGATAAAATGTAAAAAGTAATGTCCTCCATTCTGCGGACATAAACCAAAGCACTGACCACACGCTGGACCACACTTGACCCCTGGGCCGGAGTTGAACCGTGGGTCATCTAGAGACTTGTTTCAGAGGGGGCGCTTGCATTATTTATCCAACAGCTGACATGTCATCCCAAGTCTGGTCAGCCTAGCGTAGCCTTAACATAGCATAATGTACTGTACAGAAAGGATCGTATTATTCTGTATGATCGAGGTGTTCTGTTAGCATTATGTTAAGTATGTCCTTTTACAGAGAGCAGGTTGGAGATTAAGTTTAATTACGGTAGTTTAATATTTCACACTGTGCTTTTCAATCACTGGCAAAATAGGCCCTTGATAATTTTAGTGAGCCTCCCTTGAATCTCCTTACATCTGGCCATGGTTTCAAAGACAACATTTTCATTGCATCATTATTAAGGAGAACGTTTCAAGTGTTGCCAGCCTGAAGTATGTGAGCTGTATATGTTATTTTAGTCTGCACAAAAACCTGCTTCCTGTTGAATACTCTCTTGAATGTTAAAAGATGCAACAACACACGATGATGGTGAGGCAGAAAGTAGAAATAGAGGCAAGAAAAAGAAAAAAAAGGACAGAATCTCAGTAATGACTAAAAGATTAAAAAAAAGTTGTGGGTACATTCTGTCCCTGGTGCTGGTGGGTGAAAATCAAAGTGAGAACAGATTTGATGAAGGCATGCCAGGAGGAAACTTTGTAAGTCAGCACATGATTAAGATATTCATGCTGCATTTCTGATTCACGTGGGCCTTTGCTTCTCACTTTCACGGAGCCGCTATTTCTATGAATATTTCTCACATTGAAAGGGAATAATAGCATCAACTGTCCTGTCATTAGCATCTAAAAAGACTCGCACGTAAAGTTATAGAGCCCAAAATACTACATAATTTCCCACTGTGTTTCAGGAATAAATGAGGATTATTTGATTTAGGTGAGTGTGATGTAACTGTCTAAAAGGGGGGGGGGGATCATATACATGAGGCTGCATACATTAATCTACTCACCTACACTTCCAAGGGCAGCGTTTTGGAAAGATAAAACTGACCCTGGTTTGGGAGGCTGGTAGGTCTTAGCGATGGTGTAAGTTATCTGAGGAGGGAAAACCACAGAGAGCCCATCAACATGAAAGGTCATCAGCTTTCAACATTATGCCCTGCAGAGTCAGATCATTGGTCTATGGTACACATCAGCATCTCTAAACAGAGGTCTTTAGGCTCTGAAATGATTGATGAAATCTATGACAGTAACAAGAGCCTCAAGTCCAGGCCAATACAGGCAAACGCACTGGAAGATGCAGATGTATAGTATTGATTAAAAAGCATAGAATCACAGTTCAATATGGAGTCAGTTTGAGATGGACACACACCTCCAGGACTTGTGCGTCAGGAGTGAGGCGGTCAAACAGGAAGCAGATGACTCTCAGGTCCCTACAGTAAAGCACCAGCTCCTCAGGAGTGAACTTCAGTGATGAGTTTGGGGTCACCAGCTTGGTTCTGTTTGGACCGACTACAACGCAGGGAGGAAGAGGGGCCTAATTCAATACTTCAGACAAATGGGTCAAGAGCAAAACAACTCTAGAGTATAGTTTACATACATAATGTATGTAGGTTAGACCTATAGTATATAGTCTCCCCTAAAAATAAGCTAAAACCTACACATTTTAACACACACTATTCACTATTTAATGTTCCTCTTTAATTCCATTTTTGAATTGATCTCAGGGAAGTGCTTCATTTGCTTGAATTATAAAACCTTATTTGGGTTTTAAAGCTACTTTTATTTCATGAAACCAAACTCAGTGTTTGAGACCAAATATGCTCAGCATCATATTGTTGTTGTTGTTTTTTTTGGCCAATCTTTACATTCATTAAAACCTCCCTGCATATAAGTTGTAATTGTACTGTTAACAGATGCACTTCTTTTGTGTGACCGAAGAAGTAGCTGCTCAACAAGTGTTTACTACAGTATTTAACATCACTGTTACCATGGTAACTGTGGCTGTCATCAAATCAATTGGGGTTGAAATCTTAAGGATTACAATTGGAGGCACTTTTTGAATCCAAATCAAATTAATGATGTTATAGGCAATCAATCAGAAGTTATACCAAAGTCTTTTTTTTTTACAAACTACGTATGTAGCATGTCAGCTTCCTATTATCTTCATTATAAGAAACAAAAGTACTGATAAAGAAATCTGATACAGGAGAGTTACATTAAAGTCACATTAAAGTAATACTAATTAATGCATCTCTAGTCACAGCATTAATTCAAATACTTTGCATTGTTTGTAAGTAACAATGTGGTATTAGGTTTTACTCACCAACCACAACCTTCTCTATGGATGCCAAAGCTACATCATGATCTCCTAGAAGCACGGGGTCTGCATTGTCCTGCATCGTGAATGTCATTTAAAGAAAATACATATAAAAAGAACAAAAAAAACAACAGTTTTGCTCCTGTTATCACAATTTTTTTTACATTATGTTAAATATTCTTCACTTAATTTAATTTAAAAGTTCAGAGAGACTCACATCAGGTTTGGGGCTGTCCTGGGGTACGAAGGCCACTCTGAAGTGTGTACAGAAGAGGGTCCCAGACAGCCAACCTCTTCCTTCCCTTGCAGTCAACTTCTTTCTCACCATGACAGCTCTCTGGAGAACACACTCGCCTGGCACACAAGGAAAAATACACAGAATGTATGTAGGTCAGGTGAGGGATTTTAGTCTTGTACTGTACATACATGCCTGATAACATTGCATGGCTGAGGGTGTATATGGGGGCTTCTATTGAGGATACATAACAGGAAGTGTACAGAGAGAGAGAGAGAGAGAGAGAGAGAGACAGAGAGAGAAGGAGAGAGAGAGAGAGAGAGAGAGAGAGAGAGAGAGAGAGAGAGAGAGAGAGAGAGAGAGAGAGAGAGAGAGAGAGAGAGAGAGACAGCAGCAAGGAAGTTCACGGAGGATACTGGGAGTGGGTGTAACAAGCACCTTTAAACAAAAAGCTGAATCCTCAAGTTGTTGTTTAGGACCTCAGACCACAGCAGATTGATTGTGGATTATTTATGAAGACTGTAATAATGATTAATGACCACTAATGATCTGATAAGATCAGTATTAGAACAGACCAATGTGAGCCCAAAATAATAGTATGTTCATTCAGAAGTACAGCATCATCTACTGTATGGGCTACTTGACATGTAAGATGAAATCTAAAGTTTCAGAGAAGTCTACAGATAAAAAAGAATGATAGTTTTAGTAATAATAATAATATCTGGTGTGTTAAAATATGTGCTTTATGTGTCCAGTAGTTTATTAGTAATCTGCTGATCCAGCTGACTGATGAATCCCCATAAAGTAGGGAGGCAGGCTGAAGAAGCATCTGAAATTCCAGGACAAAGCTTCTAAAAACAAAACTTTTCACCCAGAAAAATGTTTTACACACAAACACAGATGTGCACAAAGACTCTAAAGGGCAAAAAAAAAAAAGGGGAAAAGAGTTCCACCGAAACACACACACACAGTAGTGAGACAGCACATTTATAACAGTCTCCCACAGGAATACAAAGCCTTTGCCAGCTACACTGTGGGTTTCCATAGCAACAGAGTCCAGGATAAGGTAGCCGCGGAGAAAAAGGCCTTTTTGTCCGTGACAAGAGGAGTATTGGGCCAGACACATAGCAATGCAAATGTTTTCATTTTCATGAAAGCCCCTGAAAAGGGCGAGGAAAGACTGCTGGTTCCTTAAAAGTAAAAAAAACAACAAAAAAACATTCCGAGGAAATACAAAATTCCTTCACTGCACGTGTGGAGGGAACCAGCATGGAGCTCAAACTGACAGTGGAGCTGTTGGACAGAGCCCAGTGTCTGCAGACTGCTCCGGCTGGCTGCTTGGCTTAATGGATGTTTTCTGGGATACCAAAGCACAAAACAGGAAACAGCCATTTTTTTTTACCCTTGAAACACTTGTTTATGCTGAGAGACAAAAAAGGAAGAGAAACATTTGCTTCCAACACCATAATTTGTGATTGCACATGACTAGTTTAAATCTCTGGGCGTGCTCTGTGATTATGCTTATGATGTCCCCAGCCTCCAAAACCACACATAAAGACTCGAGCCTGGACTTATCAATCGAACCCGACCAGATATGATGGAGCTCCAGAGATTTCCGATGCTTTGCACAGTGAAAGATGAGCTCTTAACAAGAGGTCCCTTGTGTTCAAAAGGACAATCTTGTGGCTTTGCGTGCCTTGTTTAAATGTCTCCCCAGGGTGCAACAGAGCCGAAAACATTCCTGCAGCCTAAAGATTGTAAAAACTAAGGGGGAGAAGAAGACGGGGAACCAGAAGGCTTCTAGGTCTATTTGCACTCCTTGGTGAGATTTAAGAGGTTTGTGACTGGCAGGTTGTAAAGCCCAGCATGACGAAGCAGCAAGGTGTTTATGAGACAGTTGTCCTTTAATCAAATTAAATCTTTCATGTTCTTCCTGGAGGGCTTCAGACAAGACTTTAATGATGTAGCTCTGACACAGTATTAGTGCACCTGAAGCTTTTATTCAAAGTGATTAAAGTCAGATTATTCAATCTTTTCAAATTAAACATATAAATTACCTATACTTAATAAATCTTTCTTCTGTCTATTCTGAGCTATTGAGAACAATAAAAGATAACAAAAAGACTCAGAAGCCCAGTTTAACTTTAAGACCATGGCTACTGGACTTGAGATTCCCTCTGTTTGCTGTAGATTCTTCAGTGTCAGTGACAGCTTTACACATGTCAGTTAGTCAACCTGTGATGGTTTGTAGGGCGGACAGCTCGCCAAAATAAAATGTTGGCTTGGGGCTTTGACCAACTGAAGAAGGTAAAGGGCAAAACTAACAGGAGAGGGTTGTGCCTCAACCAGCAGCTACTGGCATAAAACATTGGATTTTTTTCTTTCTCCTCCATATCAAGTTTAAATTTTAATTTCCCCTTTAACATTTCAGCGGCTCTTGTTGACGTTGCGGTCACTGGCTTGGATACGAAGAGAGAGAGCGACCTAAAGCCTGCCTGAGAAAATACAGCTGAGAGAGATCTGAACCACACGCTCTCAGCCTCCGTTTCATTTTGCTTTTCTCCACATTTGTTCCTCAATTTCAGCCAGGATGCATGCAGAGTGAAAGGTTTCTGTGCGGAGAAATAAAGACCAGGGATGCACAACTTTGGCTTAAATTCTGTTGTAGTGACAAACTGATGTTTTTCTGCATTATTGCCTGTCATCTGCCCTAAAATGTGACGCAGTACAATATGTCCAGAAGGTTGTGCTATTGACACCACAGACAACCAAAAAACCACCAACCTTAATGTGATTTCATATCCATTAGGGTGACAGCAGTTTCAAAATGACAAATTAAATTAGCTTGTCATATAATACAACAAAAGCAAAACATGTCCAATTTTTCCCTTCACCAAACCAGACTCAGTAAAGCTGCTCTCGAGGCAGGTTACACTGTAATTTATAGCCAGTTAACAAAGCAGACATATTTGTGAAAATCATTAAAAAAAAATATAACACACACATCTCCAGACGTATTTATTATCATAATACTATTTCCAACAAAATCTTGTTTGATATCTCTATTCGTGGACAAAACACCTACTCAAAGGGAAATAAATGGAAAAAAGAATTTAATACCTTTGTCAATAATAAGATTGAAACCCAGGTATACAAATATTGATGCTCTGGTCTCTTGTCCATCAATCAACGAGGTATAAAACTGATTGACAGCCTTTTAATCCCTCAGTAACATAAGACTGTGGAGAAAAGGGATTGTGCAGTTGCTCTGAAGGGGTCCTGGCCTCTTGGCATTGTGAGTAAATGGACAGTACACCCCTCCCCCATTCAAAGCATTGAAAAGGGACATGATCCACCTATGGCTGTCTTGAACTGTCTGCCCTCCCGCAGGCCGGCTCAGTTTCTGCAGTCCCGAGTCTCCATGTCACATGAGAACAGCGTGGACACTACTAAATACTGGTGGTTACTAACAGGACAACTTCTACAAAACATGTTAAAATTTTGTAATTCTCACACTTGTTCTCTATTTATCAGTGAATCTACTTTAAGACGGCAGGAACTTAAGTTACCGTCCCATGCCAGCACAGCTTTACTGGGTTGATACTGATATACGAGAGTTAACGATACGGTTTTTAGAAGGCCGGTTGACAAATGAGCCATCCTTCAGCTGCGTATATGCATGTGTGTTTGGGAGAGAGAAAGGGAGGAGGAGAGGCTGCAGGTGCAATGTGAGCCGTTTAACACCGACTTGCGACTCCATTGTGTCTGAAAGTGAACTTGTTCTCACAAATTGTCTAAACACTTACTGTGCCGAGTGTGCACAGAGACGGAGGATAGATTTCCCCTGCCTGAGATCAGAAACACTTTAAAAAAAAACATATCCAAAATAAAATGAAATGCTACATCTATAGCAGACTAACAGGAAGTACTTTTAGCTCACAGAGGAGCTAATATAAGTCTCAATGGATAACGAGAGAGTGATGAATCTGAGAATGCCAATACACTTCTTTCTTTCCATCTTTCTGAATATAATGGGAAGCTGTGATTCTGGGCGGTGGAGAGAGAGAGAGAAGCAAGGGAAGTGCACGACAGTTTTGGAGAATGAAATGACATAAAACGCAGGAGGGGAAAAAATGTGGAGTGTAAAGATAGTTGGCATTTCACAGTGAAATGCTAAGAGCTAAGAATAGCATCGCGGTGCATGCTGTCAAGGACCAGGAACGCCTCAAAAGTATTTGATGTAAACTCACTGTTGGAAAACAAATTAGGCTGACGAAGAGAATGAAAACAAGGAAGGAAGTTGGTGTGTTTGTAAAGAATGTGTGTGCATGGATGATGAATGTGTGACTGTGAAAGGTCTATGTAGGCCCATGAGGTCCTAGGTATGTCAAAACAAAACAAAAACAACTTTTTTTTAAGCATTAAGAATCCAGCTTCATTAGACAAAAAGCAAAATGATTAAGACTAAAAGGAGGCGTCTTTCAACCTTATTAACTTCCCTCCAACACAAACACACACAGACACTCATTAAAACCTCCTCTGCTCTGATGATGGGTGCTGAAGTGAGCAGAAACTGTCCTTCACTGTCCAGGTAGTTTTCAAAATGACGAAATATCACACCAGATACAGAGGACTGCCCTTATTTGGTTGTTGTCATTGTTCATCCCATGTCTGTATTACATCATATCAGAGGTTCAACTTTGACCTCCCTGTGGCCTTATGGGAAACTACAACAAGGATCGTGAAGAGCAAATATTCAAACTACTTGCGACGCTTGCTTTAGTACGCTGGCTTTTGAATAAATTGTGATTCATAACACCGAACCTGGGATTTCTTTTTTAAACCTGCAAAACTGCAAGTTGCTCATATTTTTTACCTGCAATCTCAGAATTTGTCAGCATATTGCAGGTAGGTATTTCATGCCCTGCATATATCATTGCCATTTCGTTACCATCCGAGCACGAGCACAGTTTTAGGTGTCATCCACACAATATTCCAGGGAGGCACCTGGTCCCCTATTGTGTGCTCCTTCTTGTTAGCTTTTCAAAGGCAGATGTTTTCCTATCTAACAGGCAAAATACCTGCTGTGACATTCCTCATCCACTTTGCCCACAAGTGCAATATGGAAATTTAAAACCACAGTGAACAATGAATGCAGCAGCAGTTTTCCATCTCAATGTCTCTGGGTGTTGATGTTTCACCTAATCCTGGGGATGAATGTCAGTTGTCATTTGAAGGTCCTGATGTGAGGTGTTCAATTATTTTGTGCCTTCACACATTTTCTGAATCTCACTGGTTGAAATGTTCAGGTGCAAATTATTTTTTACAGCGGTTTCAGTGTTTGAAGCTTTATTTATTCAGTCAATGCAAGACGAGTTGATTTATCAAACATGGAAGATTTGTGAAACTATCAAAAGCAGAAGTTTAAAAAGCACAATAAAAAATGGTGGTTTCAGAAGCGTGGATAAAGAAGAAATTATATACTGATCGTAGTAATTATGCCACTATTCTACTGATATTTTTATGTATTTAAAACCCCTTATAAATGCCTCTAAACATTAGCTCAGAAAAGCACAATCTTACCTGGTAGGCAGCGCAGACCAAACACATCTCGACTCCTTGAGTTCACCCCACTCTGACTCAGCATCCTCTCCTGTTAGAGACAGACAGATGTCTTATGATTGAAGGAACACTTTGCCATTTTGACAACTCGTTTTCTTACTGTGATTTAGATGAGAAGACAAGTCTTTATCTTAAGCTAAGCTAACTGACTGTAGCCTTAAATATAAGAGACAGACATTAAACTTGAATCCATCTCCTCCTCTAATTGACATAGTGTACAACTGAATTATTTTATATAGACAGACTGCTAAATTCAGTTAATTACACTTCAAAAATACCCCAAACGACTATGAAAGTAGAGCTCAGTTCAAAGGAATAATGTTCTATTTCTAACTTAAATCCACACACTTTAGACTGTTTAGTCAAGAAATGGGCTAGACTAAACAGAACACACTAAACACATGGACAGAACCTTATGCCACCTCTGGTCTTGTTGATTGTATTTAAATTATGGCCCTGCCTGCTTCTCTCATCTGGCTCGTCTCAGTGGACTCATTTTCAAAGACAAAGAAACCAAGCCAAACCACACAATGCTCCATGAGTCTTAAGTTTCCATGTGGATGTTTGTTCCTTCTTTCTCTATAACAGTCATGAGGTCTCGTATACTTATAGACTGTTCTACAAGCAGAATCCAACCCCACAGAGGTCTCTATAATCAGACTGAGAGCTTACTGGCACATATGCTTCCACTTAACTTTGCTACTAACCCCCCTTTGTGAGGGCCATTTACATTTATCGGCTCAGAATCCCATAATACACCAAGACCTGCAATGTGAGAGGACAGTCTGATTGTACAGGTGGTGAACAAGCGTTATAGTAGGACAGAAATTGAGTTAAGGCCCTGAGTGGACATCCAAGAAAACTATACATCGTAGAGCCTCAAACGTCTCGCTCAGCAATCTCTGGTTGAGTTTGGCCCACGGTGAAACTATTAATCATGGTTTCATGGTTTCAAGCACCAGATTTATCACTAAAACACTGCTATTTCTTCAAGTCAGCAATGAGCGCAAAAAATAATAATGAATCTACTCTGTCGCCAGTGTTCTGCTTACAGCTTCGCAATGCAGTGAATTCTCTGTCAGCAGCCTGCTCAGGAAAACGTGAGACTCTTAAGCTTGTGGGCCTGCATAAAAAAATAAAAAACAGGGAACATTTAACAAAGAGGACCTTTGCTCCTGGAAAAAGTAGTAAAATCACACCTATTCACAGTTGGCTGTTTTCATTGCATGTGAGAGTGCCTGGCTGTTTCTTTAACAAAAACCCACAGAGTCTACTGTTTGCTACTGATGGTATCTTGATGGAGCACTGATGTGACGTCTGGAAGACTTGTGGATTTTTTATGTTGTCAGTTCACAGGTTTTCATATGAAGGCATATACGAAGCAAATGTTTTAGCAGAGATATAGTTAATTTTTAAATGTCCATTGTGTAGGATTTTGGGGGATTTATGGGCAGAAATTGAACATAGTTTTCCTAATAATGTTATCATTAGTGTATAATCACCTGGAACTAGGATTTTTTTTTCTTTTTTACCCAAGAATGACCTTTTAATAGCTACAGAGAGAGCAGATCTTCTTCTACAGATGTTCGCCAGGTTGCATGTTTTTACAGTGGCCTATAATGGACAAACCAAACACTGGCTCTTAAGCATTTTAGCTGCCACTAAATCCCACACACTGGACCTTTATCTGATTTTCAAGAATTAAATGTCAACAGTAGAAGTCTTTGTTTACTATTAAAAAAAAACAAAGAAAAGAAAAGCACACTAATTTACTGATAAATTAAACTTGTGAGCCATGACCATAGTAATAAAAACAAAGCATGGTTTTAATCAATCTGAATTATATGACCTACTACTTCACAGCCAGCTCAGATATATCTGTAATAGAACTCCGTGAATTAGCCAATAGCACTGAGAGATGTCTCTGACCTATATTTCTGTGTTCGTTCAAAGATACTGTTGTAAAATTTTACTGACCAAATTAAAATGTTGAAATCTCTGTGTTGAAAGGCCCCTGGAAAAAAAAAGAAGTCTTTTTTGAAAATGAGGCAGGACAATAAATTTTACGAGACCGACTTTCTGCCTGCCAGAGCATTGTGCTTTTTTTCCCCCCATCTGGCTTATGATTTTCCTCACTCGCTCCATCAACACCCACAGAGGAGCCGCAGCTAAATTCCTTATCCCGATTTAAGAACCTCACAGGCTATTCAGATCCTGCTTTGGTAGTCATTTCAGTCTTTTTATCTATCCTTGGGCCTCAGGGTTGTGGAAGGCAAGTGAATCCAGTACATAATGCAATGCACAAGGTGAAGGACCAGTGGCACTGAAGTGCAGACTGGGCTAGTATGTACAGTACATAATGTGATAAGGATGATATGACTGGAGCTACCCGAGTTAAACTAGCAAGATATTGATTTGAGCACACAATAAATGTTCTACAGCAAATTCATTCATATGTGGAACCCAGGCATTTGTCTTTCACTTCCTAGTCTTTTTACTGCAGAGCCAACACAAGCAATAGAGATAAGGAAAATGGGAGTGAGATTCCACTTTTGATTTAATTATGTGGCTTTGGCATCCCCACTCTTTCATTCACTTCCACTGCCTCTTTCTCCTCTGTGCTGCCTCTCTGTTCCATTTTTGCCCTCCTCTGCTCCCTCCCTTCATCCTCAGGGCCAGTGGCCAAGGCTTATTGCAGTTTCCATTGCTCATGGCTTCCCTTTCGCTACTGCGGCCAGGCTTACTGCAGTAAGCGTGGCTTGTTAGCAGGTCTGGAACATACTTCTGTCCTCAACAAACAGACTAAACTCACAAGGAAGGACAACAAATAAGAACTTTGGAGGGACACTGGAGAGTTGGGAGTCAACAGTCATTATCCTAACATTCCTAAAATATTATTTTACACGGGACACCTAAAGAATGCAACGAGATAACAAGAGGAGTTTCAATCAAATTCGGTTTCAAAATTAAATTCTGAGGTGGGAAAGGCTCAGGGCCGACACTGCAACCTTCGTGTATGTACCAACAAGCTGAGCTGCATTTCAAAAAACACAGTCGAAAGAATAGAATTTTCAAATGCAATCCCAAAACACCCTGTGGACCTTTAGCACCCATTGTTAAGATGAACAATGCTGAGCCTCTTTTTGAAAGCTACGCCTTCTGAGATATGGTCTGCTTGTGGCTTGGGGTAAAATACACAATATTACAGCACACTCTGCTTGAAATGGCCAGACAGTCCGTTCATTTCTGTTGTGCTTTTCATGTCCTCACATGAACAGGGGCAGTCATATGGCTTTGTGAACTGGCTTGGAAGAAAAAATAAGCACAGTTTGAAGGGTTTTCTCTTAATCCGTTCAGAATAACATTCAGAATAAAATGTGATTTTTGCCCTGGACTGAAAATTCACATATCTGGATAAACCAATCTTTCCTTTAATTGCTTGTCCTTCCTTTAGAAGACGTGTAAATCACACCCTGTTATATTGGAGAGAAAGTTTTTTATCAGTCACTGTACTGCCTGTCAGAGGAGCCCTGATACTCAGATTCTTCTTTTTTAAAGGGCAGGATGGCTGCCTGGTGCTTAGACAGACCATTCTGTGACTAATAGTTCCCATGTTGCTCACAACAGACAGACAGTCTGTCCATCCATAGCAACATTTCCTCCACTTGGTCTCTGGAGCACAGCTTCATCTCTAAACCCCTTATATTCTCATTAAAAGTAAATCACTGCTGCCGACTGTCAACTTGGCTTGACTGAAAATCTAATGCTGAACATTAGAGATTTTTTATGGCTCATAATGATCTTTTGTTTGACACATTCTTTCACCTCTACTCTGACATCTGAGGCCCCATGAGTGAGATTATCTCACCCATTCCATAGACTCTAAACATACAAATGACCCAGTCCTTCTGAAAGCAATGCTGCTGGTTAATGCCAGATCGATACACCCTCTAACAGGACCACAAATCTGCTCTGGCTTTAAGAAGAGCTCATTGTTGTGCTGTTTAAGCAGTGGGAGCCTCAGCAGCTCCGGGGCTGGCAGTTTAAGTGACGTCTGGGACCTATGGGAGCGGGTGTGGGAGACTTCACTGCTCTGGCCCACTCCTATCAGGCTTTAATCTTCAGCCTCTGAATAGAGCACAGATGATCCCTCCTCTGACATTTTTTGCTTCTGTTGAACTTTGTGCTGTGTGCCTTTCATGCTGACTGCTTCAAAGCTGGCTGGGAGATGCAGATGGAGTGAACTCAAGGGGATAGGCGCAGCCAAAACAAAACCCGAATACGCCTGCAATCCTGTCAACATTCAGGCCTGAGCATCATTATGTAGCATGAATGGACTGCTGCTTTTCCTGTCATTTCTCAAGCATCATTTCCGTGTTCAATCTCTTAATTGTGAGGATTTGCTGTTTTTTTTATTGAGACAGTCAACTAGATATGATGGATTTTAAACTGTTGGTCATACAAACAAAGCAATCTCAGGACGTCACCTTCGGCTTTAGGAATTGTGATTTTTCACTATTTTCTGATACTAATTAATGGATTAATCAAAAAAGCAGTCTACAAATTGAAAGACAATAAGTATGATCTTTAGCTGCAGTGCAGTCATCTCATTGTTACCACCGGGGTTCTCAAAGTGTGGTCCGTGGGTCAATGGCAGCCCTAAGAAACAATCGGTGTGGCACCCAAATCTGACAGCAAATACATTATATTTTAAACATCCACAGTCCATTTCAATACTTTGACTTCCAATTGCGTACATTTAATACAATAGACATCTACTGCCTCAGGTCAGGAGTGACATTTTGTAGAAAACTACTGGTTTTATGGTAAGTAGTGACACCACACCTCGCAAGTATTACAGGTATTATGTTCTGGCATCAGTGCTAGTGCTGTTTGCTAAAGTTGGTGATTTTGGTGTGTACTTTCATGTGGAAGTGAGAAGGAAAAGCCATAATGAAAAAAAAACAAACACTGTATGGTTGAGGAGAAAATTAAGTTTCAGGAAAAATGGACCAACGCTTCCTGCTTCATACCACAGGGTGGCAGATACAGTGTAATGCCTTATCTAAAAACAGGTGAGTTTAATGCTAAACTCCATTATCAGACCAATCACAAATCTTACCACAAATTTGTGGGTTTTTCTGTGTAGCCCTCAATTGCATGCTGGCTCTTTGAATTGGCACTCAGTCATCAAAAGTTTATGAACGCCTACTTCATGCTCTCAAAAGTGGCTTGGGTATTACATCTTGATTGTAGAAGAGACGACTAAACAGTACATGCAAACTGCAAAACCACCTGGTCCAAATTCAGCCCAGGATTAGATTCAGTTTTCTAAAAGGAGACTTAATAAGTGCTCATGGAAGAGAAAACCCACAAGAGTGTGTGGGTGGCCTGTGCACATAAACACACAGCCTACTACTGTAGATTTCCATATCATGGGCTGAGCCACATTCTCCTCCTTGCACAAATGGGATTCCATTGGTTGGGGGTTGTGATTATTTCTATGCATCACATTCATAATCAAATTCAAAACTACTCCACCTCCAAACCGCTGTCTCCATGGCGACAGCCAGATGTGCAGTGCACATCAGCCAGATCCGAACGCCCCTGAGGGCAGAGTAAAGAGGCATATGTTCCCGTTTCTCCCTGCGGCAGCTGAAAATAAGCAAGGAGAAACAAAAAGCCAGGAAGCACAAAGACGGTGCCAAGAGACTGTGTGTTCTTATTATGTGCACACATTGTTTTGTGCAGTCGATCAAATTTAAGTCATTCTGTCTTCTAGTCTCTCGGGTGCTCCTAAATGAGGACAGTATCTTACTGAAATGCAGAAGCACAAGAATTTCATCATCAGCATTTCAAAGCATTTCATTGTATTATCATGTGACGGTTCAAAGCTTGGGCAATAAACACAGCTGGAACTGGTAACTACTGTTCAGTACACAATTCACAGGAGATGATGATCATCTGCATGATTTGTCTTTGTGTACAACAACTTAATCCCTTATGAGGAAAAAAACAAACCCTGCCATGAGAAGTGATTAAGACTCACCACAATTTCTCTGGCCTCTAATAACATTATGTACCCTTCACAGTAATTATACATCTCCCTGTTGTCCAGACAGATGGAAACAGCAGCCCTATGCAGTTTTGTCTCCGTCTCCTGTAAACCTGCCATCCTGAGTTGTGAGGAAAAACAACATGAGACAATCCACATTTAGACAGTGACTGTGCTCTCAGAGGGATCTTTAAGGAAGGACAGCAGGTCTCTGGGCTGCAAACTACCTGAATGTACATTTATAGCTCTGCAAGGTGAATAATGGCCGGTGTTTCCTGCATCATGACACTGCCTGCTTCCTGGCCTCTATATGAGCAGAGTTGATGAGGTACCGTTAGCTGTGGTACTGAAAAAGCAGAATTGGCAAAACTTTATCTGACTGACTTGCAAATCATAATACATCCATTTTCTATAACCGCTTATTCTTGATGGGGTCGCAGGGAGGCTTGAACCAGCTGATATGGGAGTTGACAGGATTTTATCACAGGGATGGCACATAGAGAAAAAACAAAACACTCACACTGACTTTGGAGTCACCTATATTACAAGTTTATGGACTGAAGCCGGAGAACCCAGAGGGAGAAGCACCACCACCACCACCACCACCACACAGAAAGCTCTGGATTCGAGCCCAGAGTCGACAGCGTTTCACCACTGCACAGACCTTGCAAATCATTGCAACCGAAAATTGCATAACCCAGCTACACTCTTCAAATTGAAGCTTTTACCCTGGTAGTTACGTCACAGAACAGAGAAAATTGAAACATTATGGGTGAAATGATGATTAAAGAGAAAAACTAGCTAAACGCTGCATTTTTTTTAAAATAAAGAAATGACATAAAATTGCATCTGCTATGTAGAAGGAAAAAAATACAGGTATCTTTAAAGCGCAATTAATATTATACTCAGACTGGGGTTTTAAATACCTAAATTATAGTTCAGTCTACAGTCATGCGACAATATAAAACAGGATTTAAACAAGTTAATGCTAGCGCTTTAACAAGTCCAAGCTAGTTAGCGTCAGTTAGCTAGCTGAGCGTTACCTTACCTTGATATCTGGGAGCATTTGTCTCACTTTGAACGTCGTTTTAGATCCTGTCAACATTTTTGACGACCCGACTTGAATGCAAAACAAAGGACTGAATTAAAAAAAATATATATAAAGAAATGTGTAGGGTAGCGGTCGCTCGGTTAGTGTTCTCCTCTTTCCATTTTTTAGCCGAGAAAAAAACCCGTAAGAAAGAGAGGAGAGGTCCGGAGTCCAATAAGGGTTAGCCTGTACCACCAGTGGCTCCTACAAATGAGGTGTTCAAGCGAACTATTTTCGCTCTATTCATTGCTGACAGCATCCATGTACTGACCACATACCTAACGACAGCACGCCCTCCTGAAAACTACCACCCGTCACAGGACTGTTATTAATGGCTGAGTCACTAACGGAGAGATGTATGTGTTCTCCGTTACTCCAGCTTTCCTACCCATTGCGCTCTGTTTGTTTATTCCTTCGCCATAGTGAAACAAACAGTCGTGAAAAAGGCTAAGTGCAGCGGTGGGGCTTCTTAAAGAGACAGTACATGTTGAAAACCAAAACCCAGGGTCCCAAACTGACGACGAAAGTAGCACCTGAAGTCTTATTTCACACACCACAACCTGAACACAGTGACAGAACTGATAGAGCTGAGTTTTCCCCGCTTTCATGAAATCCATGAACGCACCACAATTCAGCACTGACTTCTGCACAGAAACATTTACCAAAACAATACAGAAAATACCAAATAGAAACATTTAAAAACTACATGAATTCTATCAGTAAAATACACATATAGTATAAAAATCAAAAATACAAATCAGTAAGTGTAATATTTAAGTACAACATAGATGGTGAGTACTTAATATTTTTAGTTTTATCACTCGTCTCTTTTTATTTTCCCTCTTATTTTTGTTTTATGTGCTTCTAATTATTTTGTACGTTTCTCTATTCATCTGTACTAATTTCTGTTGATGTGTTTACTAATATGCAAGATGCATTCATTTGTTGAGTAGCTTTTTTTGGTACTGTCTCTGGTCCAGTGCAGTCAATTTTATCTACTTGAAACAAACTTTAGATATTCTTATTTATAATGGCATCCATCATATTTTGTTAGTTCATGATATTTCCTGTTTACATCTTCCTCTGCAAAGTAACTAGTTTTTATACCTTTGGAATAAATAAAGATGATTAACTAGTTCAATGTTTCTCTTAAAGGTAGAAGAGGTATAAATTAGAATTAAATGGAAAGTGTTTCAGTACTGTACTGTACTCAGCTAAATGTCCTTACTTTGTTCAATTGGCTTTATATAACAAAGTAAATTCCTACCAGTCTGCATAATTTGTTCCTTCTACTCACACTTATTTTTGTTTTGATGCTGCTTTTCATACATTTGTTAACACACACAACAAATGTGCTTGTTGTCAGTGGTTCTCAAATGGTCGTTCGCAACATGACCTGTGTGGCCTTCAATGACTTTGGAGGAAACAACCTTTATTGAGCAGATAGTAAAATGAAAGTCAGCTTTCCATTTTGTAGTAAGTGCTCACCTTTGTATTCAGGCAACTTGCTATTGAGGGTGTAAATTGGTGTTGGAGCTAAGCCAGTAGGCTAATGTCAATAAAACCATTCAACCTTTTACCATCTAGTGTTTCATTCCTGTAAAATAAACAACTCCTAAAAACAAAATTATCCTGTTAATTAATCATAATCAGCCTCTTTTTAGTTGGCATTACCTTTCTTTCTGATCCTTTGGCAGGTCTGCACAACGTCTGGCCTCTTCTCTCACACCAAAGCTTGTGAGGAAAAAAACACCTATAACTCTCTTTGAGTGACCAATTCAAAAGAAATTCCTATAGAGCGAGAACAGGGAAAGTTTGGATAATCCTGAGCAGCACTCTGTTCTGCTGAACAGGTGGGGAGACGACGTCCTTGTGACCTATAATAGAGAGAGGTCTGGATTTTTACCACATGTGAAACTGTTCAATATTACATAAGGGTCTCCAATTTCTTTGATACATAAAACAGTCCCAGACACAGGGCCTTGCATCATCTGAGCTGGAGTTATTCAACAATGTATAATGCAACAAGGTTAAGGTAATGCAGAATACACAACATTTTGTCACAAAAACATGTCTAAACTCTGTGCTTATCTATGGCATTAATTTCCATTCCATTGGAATGATTCAAAGGTTTTAATGTTTCTGCAGCTCCTCTTTAATAATGATGATAGGAAACTTCTTTGACTGAAGAAATTCTCCCTTCAGGGAATTGATATGTATCAGTAACCCTGGAGCTGGTCGGACAGATTTTCTGGTGACAGTTTGATCACATCACCTCCCGAAAACCTTGAACAGGCTGACTTGTAGACTCAAATTTTGTCGATTCCAAGTAGTGCTGCAATTATTTTAACTTTTGAATAATGTTATTTTTTACTTGGTTTATAAAATGTTCAAATTCAAATCCAAAAACCCAAAGGCATTCAGGTTGCTATTGTATAAGACAATGAAATAGAGCAAGTTTTCATAACTGAGAAATCGGAGCCAAGGAATTCTTGGCATATCTGCTTTAATAATTACTTGATTTATTAGTCCATTGTAAATATAATTGCAGAAAATTCTAGATTTTCTGTCACCTGGCAAATTGTCAAATATATTCCAGCCCAGACACTTTATATATGGACCAAATTAAAAATGTTTAAAACCATCTTTATATCATGAATTTAACATCACATTTTTATTAGATGAATCCCATATCAGGGATCATGTGGTTGTAGCGTTATATTCCAGCAATCTGTGCATAAAAATGTTTGTGTTGAACACAGAAAAGAGTGGAAGCATGGCATTCTTGAAATACAATGAGAATTTATTCAAACGGTGCAAAAAAATAATTATTAAAATAATAATAATAACCTAACATAAAATCTGATGATCTTTCTTTCCAGATTGCACTGTCACACAGCCTTGAGGCTCTCCTCTCAAAACAGAAAAAAAGCAAAACATTAAAACAATAAAAAATGACAACAGATCAAATTACCAGGACAAATGAAATCAAGTTAAAGTAATGCACAAATTTGGTAAAATGGATCGCCATTTACATGCAACAGTTCCAGTCCCATGCAACTTGTATTCCATGTTAATGTCACTGATGATGAATATTCTGCCCACACAGAAATTACAGTGTTGTACAATATATAAAAATATATCAGGTCAGCTGTGTTGCAAAACTAATTGTGAGCCATTTCTTTTCTGGTTTGGAGGAAACAAGCTGAGCATGAACCACTGGTTCTAGAAAAAGTAAACAAAATGTACAAATCAAAAAAAGAAACAAATAAAAACCAGACTGCTAGACAATTAGCGATGTGAGAATGAACATCCTAAAATGTTGCAACTAAACATTCCACGAGGAAACCTATTTAAAAACAACTCGCTATAAATATATATTCTCAATGGTATCTTGTTAGATCATCATTAAGGAAACAATTTTTAAATGATAGAGCCTTGAGTATCACGAGCCCAGTCTAGGAGTCTCCTTCCATAGCCAAAATGTCACTTTCTGCTAAACACCGATTCTACCCCAAATCCAGGCTCTTACAAGCTCGCTCATCATCAATACCTGCTTTAATATCCAACAATATACATTCTTACCCTTTTAAAAACACTGTAAAACTTTGGGCTTACAAAAATAACTTGAAACATATTTATACTACCTCTCAATGTTTATTTGAATACAAAAAAATATTTGTAGCCTGTTAAAATTTTGATGTTTTGAGTGTTTCTCAGGCATCCATTTCATTGCAAAAAATAAAATAAAAATGGATTTGTATGTAAATGCACAGACAGATCCAGTTCATGGGTCTCATCTGAATTCAAATGCTCGTGCATGGACACGTTAACACACACAGACACAGCAAAATGCAAATGTTTTTTGAGGGGAAATAGAAACGAAAAATTGTGTTTTATTGTCAGTAAAAGTCTGGTGTTATTTTAAATGCACAGCAAAAAGACTCCTTTCGTTCTTCACCAGCCTTTGAAACATAGAAAATATTTTAACTTAAGTGTTACATAGTGTTAAATTAGCATTATTAAAAATGTTTCCCCAATATTTTGGTTATCTTTTGTAGTATAGGTCATTGAGGGTAAGCTCCAAACAGTTATTAAGTAAAACAAAACAAGAGTGCCCTCAACTGGGCAAGGCAGTGAAATGCATACTAAATTGTGCTTTTCTAGACTTCAAGCCAAAGAATAAGTTCAAACAAGAGTAGAGCAACTCGAGTCACACAAACTCCAAAATTAAAAATTTCCACACCATGGCTTTTCATAGGGGATAAAAAATATTGTAATAATAAAATTTAAGTAGTCATTTCAACTCAAGTACAACTAAAAACAGCCTTGAATTTGAAATTATAGGGAAGAGTCAAACAGAATGTCTGTATCAACTAGTTCATAGCCTACGTCTAACTGAAAAGAACAGCATCTTAATAGCTTCAACATGACTTTCAAAATATACTTCTGTGTTACATTTTAGGGCAGTAGTAGTAGAAACTGCATGCAACGAAGCAAGCAGCGGATACTTGACGTTGGTCTTGCACAACGAACAAATAGGATCGTGATGCCAAGAGGACAAATGCTGGACAAGGCAACTAGGAAACTGAGATAGATGGTGACGCTGGCACCAAAATGCTGTAGCTCTACAGTTACCGAATTATTTAGAGAAACACTTCTGGACCCGTTCCCCCAATTTCCCATGAACGGAGGTGGCGGTGTCTGCAGAGATGAACAGGACGACAGTCAGGCCACTTCAAAAACAATGACGAGATTTGTAACTACGGACATCAGGAAAAGTGCTTGAACTTGTGCAAAATGTGGATTTGGTGGAACGAACGCCAGAAATTATGAAATCGCCTTCAGTAGAACGTCAGAATTTGCCAAACAAATAAGCAATAAGATGTCCTATTAGCAAGGGCACCACGAATGTATGACTTTGAAGAGAACCTTTTCTGTGATCGTGAGATCTACTATTAGAACGCAGAGGGGTTGTCATTTTAAAACAGGACGTTTCAGAGTCATACATGTTGGTAGTATTTGCAACAGAAGAGCATGCATCCCTTTGCATCATGCAAATGGAAATTGGAGACAACCGTCACAGCTGCAGACACCTCTACTGCTTTAGAGCACATTTATTATTGTGCTTTAGTTATGCATGTGATGAATGTCTCCAAAATCTGTTGTGAATTGACATTTTGACTTCATAGTGTGGAGTATTGCATGCCTGAGGTTGTCAAAATAATCAATGTCTCAATGCCAACCATTGTTACAGAAAGAGGAAGACCAAACTAAGAAAGAGAAACATTTACAACAAAAACATTCAATACTTTGGATCAGGCTCTGGGAACAGTATCGTACGAAGTGCTACGTTTCTCTGTCATCTTTGTTCGACAATGCTTGGCCAATGTGACAAACATTTCAGCTTCAAAAGGATGACATCTTCATAATCCACTTTAGAGATATACAAATTGGACAAAAACATTAATTTTTAAGTGATACTTGTTTTGCTAAAATGATATTAGTACCAGTGCAGAACAGCTGTCTTCAATGCATGAACATTTATCTGTTTGCATTCTGTAATGTTAGCACCACAGCAGCCCACAGAACGCATAATCATTAGCATTGCACTGTTGTTTCAATTAGCATTTTGCAAATGATAACTGATGAAAGTGAAATTCGACAAGGACTACTTTTGCTGTTTCCCCAGGTAAATATGATGCAGTTATCCAACAAAAGTAGTGTAAAATCTGTCTAACAATGAAATCCCCCCTCAATGGATGTTTTTACTTCAAAATGCTCAAAAAACCCTTAATTAACCAATCCAAACTTTATCACAAAAAAAACAAAAAACAAAAATGGAGCTGAGACTCGCACCTTTTCCGTTTGTGCTTGCATCACTATGCATTAAGTAGTGTGCATGTTCTGTTCATGTGTTGATGACTTTTATGTATGCTGCCTGCGATATACATTCTCTCCACTAGGAGGAGACAGTAGCAACGCGTTAAACTGATAAAGGAGGAGAGCCTGGAGCTCACACACACAAACACACTCATACATAACACCTGCATAAGAGCCACAGCAAAATGTAACAGAAGTGCAGTTAGTTTATTCTATGGTCTAACATGTGACCCCAGCAGTCAGAAACCACGCCGTTTATTCTGTAGTCATGTATGACTCTGCCACCTTCTGACGTTGTCTAATCCAACAGGAAACGACACAGCTAAAAAAAAAGGAAGGGACCTGGTTGTGCCTTTCTCTTGTCCATGAAGAGGCTGATCCACCCCTGCCATAATTTTTTAAACTAAAAAGGCCACTCATTAAATTCAAACCTTAGCAAGGTCCATTCAGAACCTGTGGATGGCTGGGTCTGGCTCCCTCTTTTTCAGCTCTTCCCGATAGCAGTAGGAGCAGTAGTTCCCCGTTTCAGGGTGTCCGTAGTAGGTGCAGCTCGGTGTCCGACAGCGGCTGGACTGCAGGCTGGCCAAACCGCCAGCACTGCCCAGTGAGTAGTGTCTGATTGGGGGTTGCCCACTCCGAGAGTCGACATTGGGGTGCGCATCCCGGAATCCATTGGTGTAAGTCCCACCCGCAGGTTCAGAGCCAGGATAGTCTGGAGGGTCAAACTCAGGGGGATATGAGGGGACAAGGCGAGAGGGACTCAGGGAGGCAGGGCCTTGGGTGTTATTGTACTGGGGATGGGAGGGACCCTGTGTTGTGGGGCAATGCCGGGGAAGGGTGGCATAAGAAGGGAGGCCAGAGTATGAGGTTGCTGGGGATCCGCCAGCTAGCTGGCGCCGGGTATCCATGTAGCCATGCATATGAAGGTGCTGGGTGAGGGGAGCTGCCGCAGGAGGCTGGTTTATGAAGGACGGCCGGGGGATGGGCACAACAGCAGAGTACATGGAAGGGCTTAAAGGAGTGGGCTTGAGGTGGTTGAAGGAAGGTGATGAATTCTCTGGCAGCTCCTCTTTCGCCTCATAAGACCGGTAGGTCATCTCTGTGCCACCAACTAACTCCTTTTTAGGTAGCTGGATGCCGTTGGTGACACTCTTCCTCTCTGCATCACGACGCTGTTGTTCTTGCTCGGCCCGGAAACGCTCCTCTGCATCGGTAAGGTATCGCTGGATCATCTCTTCCTGGAAGGGCTGCCGGTTGCTGGTAGTGAGAAGGCTCGCAAAGACGAACTTCCTTTCACCTTGCATGGCAGCTCGCAGGATGCCAAGGCTGACCTTTACATCAGCACCGTACTTATAGGTATCGCTCTCCGTACTGCTCCCCCCACTGCTCATACTGCTCCCCGTTCCATTGAGACGCTCGCTGCCAGAGGAGGGGGAGCCTTTCCCAGAATCCTCTGAGGTGTGGGCCGAAGGCGAGCCATCCTTGCTGCCCTTCCTACCTCTGAATGAACCCTTCTTCTTCTCCACGCCCTCCTGCTTGACAACTCCAGCTCCAGCGTTCTTTCCTGTCATCAGTCCACCCACGTTTTTCTTCAACTTGCTGCCCAGGCTCTTACCAAAACTGCCAAGCTTGTTAGCTACAGAGTCTGCTCTCTTCTTGTCTTTATCCTTCTCCTTCTCCTTCTTGCTTTTGTCCTTCCCCACTGTTCCTGTTCCCACCCCTGCTGATCCATTGCTCGAGGAACTTGATGATGAAGAGGAGCTATTCTTGGCCAAGGACCCACCTCCATTTACCGCTGAACCTGTGGTTGTGTCACCATTGCCATTGGAACTGCTGCTGACTGACTCCTTGTCTGACTCTCCTGAGTCAGGAGGCGTGCGGGCATCCTCTCCTGCCGAGGCTGTGGGAGACTCGGGCTGGGCCAGGGGGGCTTGCTGTAAAAAGAAAGCAGAAACCGAAGCTAGAGGAAAAAATACTGTAGGGAAAAAATGTACATCAGGCCCAAATATGCTGAACAAACTACAATGCCTCAGAAAACATAAAATGTAATTTTTTTTTTTTACGAAAGCAAACATGATTCAATTTCCAAATGCCTTTTTATATCTACAAACATATTACAGCAACTGTAATATTAAGAATGCTGTGTGTGAAAATGGCACAATAATGCATTATTCTGCTCTCAAAACAAGAAGCAGTTACAGAATGGCCCATTTTCAGCAATAATGACCAACACACAGGTAGCACTGCAAAACAGAACAACCCCCCTAAATCATAATTGACATCAGTTTGACACATGGATTCCTGTATTGCCACCATTCCACATAACTTAACCATGAAACTGCTCTGAATATTTCCTCTCAAGCTTCCTGATGTGGCACACAAGAGGACCTTTGTCACAGTGGTTGCGTCGCGTGACTTTATGCCCTGAATAGCTCAGTGTAGTTTGTTTTCACACACATTTTGTACAGCAGTCAGAGCACAGCTGGCCTGATCAGTGAAAAGGAAAACAAATATTGTCCTTGTTAATAATGAGTGTGGCAAATACTAACTTAATACAACCCATGAGCAGCTGTGATATTTTAAATCTGCCAACCGCTTTGGCTTCCGTCTTATAATGACATTAGAAGAAGGGCTTTCTTTTTTTTTATTATTAAAAACTGATAAAATCGAATCTTTGGAATCCTCAACCAAATTTCATGGTTCGGTGAAAAATAATTCACTATTCTTTTAATCACTGATTTATCTTGGCTGTCATTGCAAACACAATTTGGGCAAAATCAGAGTCCATTAAAACGTATGATGACTCCTGATGTCTGTACTTTATTCATATAAAATAAATATATATATATATATCCAAAATATATATATATATATATATATCCAAAATATATATATATATATATATATATATATCCAAAATATATATATATATATCCAAAATATATATATATATAAATCCAAAATATATATATATATATATATATCCAAAATATATATATATATATATATATATATATATACACAAAATATATATAGATATATATATATCCAAAATATATATATATATATATATATCCAAAATATATATATATATATATGCACACACACACACACACACACACACACACACACACACACACACACACACACACACACACACACACACACACACACACACACACACACACACACACACACACACACACAGTACCAGTCAAAAATTTGGACACAGTTTCCCATTCAAGTGGATGGGAAGGTATGTCCAAACTATTGACTGGTACTGTATATAAATGTTTTTTCTTTATTCCCTGCTGTAAACGAGCAAACATGACTTAGTATAGATGCATGAACTTTCACCGTTACCTCACAGGGCAGGGGCAACCAGGTGACCGTCATGTAGCTGTGCAACATTTGGAGCTTGGCCTCCAAAGAGAGAGCCACACTTGGAGGGAGAGAGAGAGAGAGAGAGAGAGAAATAATGTCAAAGCTCAGTGACAGTAAACCAACACATTGTGCAAGAGCTCCAGTCGCATTTGTGGAAATCTAATTATCATTGTTGTTAATGTAGTTGATGATATTAATTAATGATTAAATGTAAGAATGTTGTTGTCGTTGTTCGTCAAGAAGCAAACGTGCAAACCTCAGAAAATAGGAAGCCAATAATCGATATTGCTCCCTGGATAATAGTTAAGATCGTTAATTATATTGTTGGTCCTCTTCTGAAAATAAAACTAAAGATTATATGATGCTGTACAACAACATGGTAATTTGGCTCTGAATGATTAAAGCATAGCCTTTTAACTCAGTGAAGTTCCAAAAACAATATTAAAAGCCACTCATGTAATATTATCTCTGTTCACCTTTTCATCCCAATAAGTCATCTACAGTGTCAAACTGACGTAAATAAGGTGGAGGGTTATTTTTTTAACCTAGCTGCTATTTTGGGGCCCCTTCTCCTGGTCCATTCATAGAAGGTATTTACAGATAATCTTATTGTCACTGCCACTGTCGCTAATCTGGAGTCAAGGGGTCAATCCCTGCGCACACTGACACTCTACGCTGGAGGGAAAGCTGTCTATAAGGCCAAACACATGGAAGGGAACATGTGCCGTGTATCAGTTGTGATCCTTCTGACAAATCCATTTGTAAAAGACACATTATGAAAACATTTGATCTGACTAACATGACTGGATTTTATTTTTTTAAATTTATTTTTTTTAGAAGAACATACCTCGCCAACATCACGTTGTCTGTGTCATCCTTGCCCCACTCCCAATCTTTCCCAGGGTCCACAGCAAAGTGCAGAGGAAGCATTTTGTGCTCCGAGTCGGTGAGAGGGATCACAACTGCAGGTGGAGATGGAGGACAGGTTTTCTCAGAAAAAAAGATAAAAAGGTTTCGATCCACCACTCTGGATTGCCTGTAGACAACACTGCAGAGTGCAATCAATTCTTTCACTTTCTATTTTAACATTTAGCCTGCTACGGTCTCACCAATGTTGTTTTTGCCGGACCAATCTGATATTTTTAGACCATTTAACAAGTCAATGTCCTCTGAACAGCTGATGTGCAGATTTGTCGGCTACTTGGGATTCTGTGAAGCATTCATGTCGGCTCTAATCAGAGGTGTAGTTAATTGGAGATTTCTGAGGCTGGTAACTCTCATGAACTTAACCTCTGCAGCAAAGGTAAGTCCTGGTCTTCCTTTCCTGGGACGGTCCTCATGAGAGCCAGTTTCACCATAGCGTTGATGGGTTTTGCAACTGCACTTGAAGATAAATTCAAAGTTCTTGCAATTTTCCGGATTGACTGACCTTCATGTCTTCTCTTATCTGAATGGTTCTTGACATAATATGGATTTCTAGAGTTGCAGAATAGGGCTATTTACTGTATACCAACAGTGCTTCCACTTCCAAATTCCACTAATTCACTTTTGACGAGGCACACCTATTAACTGAAAAGCATTCCAGGTGACTCCCTTTAAGCCGTTAATGATAATACCAATAGTATGCAAAGCTGTCATCAAGGCAAAGGGCGTTGAAAAATCTAAAATATGAAACATATTTTATGTTTTTAATACTTGTTTGTTTACTACATAATTCCATATGTGTTATTTCATAGATTTGATTTGATTCTTCTACAATGTAGAAAACAGTCAAAATAAAAACAAACCTATGATGGGTAACAATGCTGTTGTCCCGTTCATGTTGGCTCCTGTGCAAATGTATTCCTTTTAGAAGGTTTGTAATACTAAAACTGTCAAATAAATCCCATCTCCCTTTTTCTGTGTTGAAATCAGCCATTGTTAGCATGGTTGTAATCTAGGGTTGGGCCAATATAATCATTTTTAACCGGTTAGTTATTAAGTCAAACCGGAGACAGGACCGGAAACCAAGTTTTATGACTGGTGTGGCACTTGACTCAGCAGCTACTCCCACTGAGCCCATAAATGGGAGTGTAGCAGCACCATAATTCATCAGGACAGGAATGTGCCACCTTTTTGCAGAGAGCACATCAGCCGTCCTGGGACTCCTGCTAACTAGCCACATGATGCTAACTCTCTCCACCTACACCTGCTGGTTCGGTTGGTTGTCCTGAAATCAAGACAGTTTAAGCTGATATACTAGACTGGACCAGAAAAAAAAATGGAAACCTGCTTAACCCTATTGTTAGCCATTCAACTGTTGACCCAATGAGGCCTGGGGTGAGTCTGTCTACCAATCAGAGGCTCTGTCAGAGGCTGTGTTACTGACTGGGAATATGTGACAGCTCTGATCCCCAACATATTCTGCATTTTGATTCATGTGCTGTGATGTGTGGCTTTAAAAGGTCAACCGCTTAAAAGAATCAATCAATACTCAGATGATGATAAAGGTGAATGATGCAGAACATTACCTTGCTCTTTGGAGCTGTCCTTTTGCTCCATAGAAACCAGGGCAGAAAAGTGTGCCTGGTCGTACGCCAGGACCAGGGGTGAGCGATGGCACTTGGCAGCTGGCACTTCCAGTGGTAGGTAGATGCCTCCAAATGGGATGGGGGCAAATGCTAAGAAAGGTAACAAGGACATTAAAAATGTGAAAAGCAGGACCTCAGCACTATTTCAAAGTACACTGGGAGGATTTGAGCCAAAATTAGAAGTGAACTTTACCTTCTATTAATAAATCAAACCATCATCTCCCTTACTTACCATTTACTGTCTATTATGGGCATTGCATTCGTGCCTTAGCAGGTCATCTATGTTATCATCTCTGGAATTAGTAAATCGATATTGAAATGTCTCAACGGTGTAAAGTAAATTAACAGCTACTTAATTATCAAACTGTTACAGTTGTGGCTTCGTTTCCCTCACATGAATGGTGTAGGTTGCTTAAATATGTGTGTATGCACATTCATTCTATGCAACAAAAAGGGGTCACACTTTATTTGGCAGTCCTTACATATTGTTTGTTTAAACCTGCTTGAGACACCAGATGTGTGGTGTTTACTTCACGAGGGCTACTCGGGCAAGCAATCACTCACTGACAACTTTAAAATGATTTCTTTCAAGAAGTTCCTTGTGATTGTCTACATTTTCCGCCAAGTGTACCGCAAAATTCTGTACATGACAAAACTGCAATATGTGAGATAGAAAGACGATGATTTATACAATGGAATTATGAAAATATATCATGAAATACATGACACATTGGCAGTGTGGAGGCTTCTGGCATATTTACCCTCTCCTCCGGAGTCCCTCAGCATGGTGTCAGCCACCACCACTATGGGTCGTCTGAGGACATGAGCCAAGACGAAGACATGAAATTCCTCCAAACTCTCATAAACCGGTTCATCTGAGGACTCCACCCTTAAGATAACGACACAACGGCAGCTTTGATTAACAGGAACAAGTGTTTATACTGCTGTAAAACCAGAGATAACCAAAGTTTCAAGTGGACTGTTAAATCACGTCTCATTAATAGATTCCCCATGACTTGTAAAAATAATGAAATGCAGATTTGTTGGTGGTCCACAAACATACATAAACAAACAAAGGCAAGAATATTGACATTCCTGCATTTAAATTGGTTACATTAAAACTATTTATATTACAGAGCTTAGTCAGTATATTTAACCCACTGAATCTATGCTTGTAACAATAAATTGAAGACTGATTAAAATGAGGGCCAGCAACTCAGCTGCGATTGTGAGCTTAGCTGTTTGTTCATGAATAAAAACATGAGTGTGACTAAGAGTGGGTTAGGTAAACAGTCCATGCATTATCTGAGCCAGACCATACCCAGTGGTGCTGTTGGTGCTGTAGTGTATTCTGGGTTCACTGGAGGCGAGCTTCAACAGTTCATTCCACTCTTTCTGCCACTCCTCCTCTGTGTACACCAGACCAGACTGAGGAGGAAGGACACACAGACACACACACACACAGTTGCCATTTAGAGAGGGAGTGTCAAATGTCACAAAAGCATGCTCTGGCATTACGGCATCTTAACACAAGCTTACATAGTGACAAATAAGCAAAGAAATTTAACTAGAGTCTTCACGAATCCCTGCGTCGTTCACTGGGTAGCAACAGACCCCTTATCAATATCATGTGTTTAACCTCCATATATGAACAGAAGGAAACTGCTCATTAATGTTTTTTTTCTTCATCAGAATCAGTGTCCCTTTTAACCAACAGTGCATTCAAGCAAGAGAGCTTCCCACTGCAGCCTCAGTCCTTCATTGCTAGCCACTATGACTTGCTTAAGGACACCACTGTGGTTTCTTTTGAAGAATGAGTTAACATTAAGCAGTCATTCTTGTGGCATCTCCCCTGCGTGCTGTCTGCAACTAATTTAGAAAACACAGTGTGCTGACAACATATTTAGTGTGCTGATAACATATTTAGCGTGCTGATAACATCCTTAGTGTGTTGATAACATGCTGATAACACGCTCAGAGTGCTGATATGCTTGCTTTCGTGTGGAAAGGGGTAAGGTGTTCTGCAGGAAAAAGATCCTCTTTGCATTTGTGTTGAATGTGAAAGTGAAGTGCGTAAATAACTTAGAATCTCATTCCAAATTTTGATAAGGGGTATCAATACTAGGTGGAGATACCAGCCCGTAGAGATAATATAACAGCTGTTTGCATTTGCATCATTAACAGGTGGTCAAAGTTGAATAGGTAACAAGAAATAAATAATCAATGACATATAAAAGAAAGTGATGGTGAATTTGTTGACCACGAAAAGGAAATCAATGTTAACTACTGTTTATAAAGTGGTTTTGAAATTCAAATTCTGCAAAACCTGCAGTGTAAACTGTACACATTTTCGACAAACGACAAAATCCAAACAAATTTAATCAAAGGTAGAGATTTTGACAGAGCTGTTGCACTACATTGCAACAGATCACACAGGTGTAGCTGATAAAGTGGCCAAAGAGTGAATGTTTGCACAACTTACTGTTTACATTTCATGATGCAATGATTGGTTAGATACTAAAGAGTGACTTTTAATTGGACTGTTTAACATTCCTGATGATGAAAAACACTTAAAGCTAGAAATATTTTACGTATTTGCAATATTTTACAAATACTTCAAGTACACTAAATATTTACTAAAGAGAGGAAATAACTGCCTTCAATAGGACTGATACATACAAATGACCAAATATTCCCCATAATTCTGTTTAAAATTATAATTGTGGTGGAAATCGCTCAAAATTGAGCATAATTTATGTCATCCCAATTTTCAATAGTTAATGAATAGTATAGTTAATGAAGAGTAGTTAGCTGTGCGCATTTAATATTTCAAATGTTTCATTGCAAACAACTTCAGTGTGGCATAAACTACCTGTCATACTGTAGGAAGCATGAACAGCCTTTACTCGTCCATCATGTCATCACAGGATTATTAGCAACTTTCTGATCAAAAGCTTGAAGTTTAAATGTTTTTCTATGCTTTGGAAATGTGCAGCTTCTATAACAGACCTCTTTGTTCTGCTGGGTCTGCTGCCACCTCCACCGGCGCTTCAGAGCCTCTCTCTCTAACCCGTGATCCATCAGAGCATACAGAGACTTACGTAGCATCAAGTCACGGTCGTGAAAACCCCACATACCTGCATTAGGATGCAAAACTGGGTCATTAAACAGAAAATACTAACTAAATCATGCGAATAATTGCACTTGAAATTGTTAAATAATGCAAAGCAATAGGTATTTCAATGGCTTTCCCCCCCTCCAGTTTCTGATATGTTTGTAAAGGCACAAATTTTCTTTTTGAAAACATAATGAAATAAATTAACTCTAAACCAATGAATGAAAAGCTGAATCTCTAGCTTTCTTTTCAAAAACACATGAATAGTACAGGCACATTAGTTAGGACATTATTAATTTTTTGCTGTGCGAGTCAAAGTGGGCCACAAAGGCTAAGTGACTTTGCACTGCAACATTATAAAATGCAATCAGTGCTTAAACTAACTATGAAGCTCTTTTAATGCATGCCAATGGAGTGTGAGACTGCACAGCACTGGGGTCATGTTCAAATGGTCTGTGATACTCACCAAGCGAGGCTGCATGCAACAGGCAATTTCCGTCTCCGCTTGTCGCCAGAGGCAGCAGGTTCTGACAATTTGAAACCACTTTCGTCCACCAGTTAAGCCGCCCTGCAAGCAAGAAAAACTCAAGTCACCTGTTTGCACTCCAAAGATGTTATGGTATCAGCCATGACAATGTCTGCTGTACTTTACAAATGGAAACAAAATGAAGAGGTTTAGAAGATAAACATAGTCGGAAAATAGTATTATTGTAGAGAGTTTAACATACACGTTTTGCTTGTACGTCAGCAGTCATGTTATATATATTCCTATATATTCGTCATACATATGAATGTATTAAGGGAAGTCTGTGGGGTAGTGATAATCCATGTTTGTGCTCATGGGTTGCTTTTGTGTGGTGATGTCCACTGTTTTGTGATCAATCATCTGTAAATCCACAGTAAATCCTTTATTCTAGTAGCTCTGTATCTACATATAAAGAAAAGGAATGTGATGTCATGCAGAAACTCAGCAACCCCTTCATGCAAATGCTACAACATGGGCAGGTGTCCTGCTCGTCTCACCAGCATGCTCCAAGGCCACCATCATGGACTGCTCAATAAGGTCCCGCTCGATGAAGCCGCGGAAGTCATCCCGATACACGGTGAGGTCTGGTAGTTGAAAAGTGCACAGGGGCGTTTCCAAAAGCGGCTCGGTACTGGTACCTCCAGAGCTTGAGACATGAGAACGGGCCAAGGACACAATGGTTGAACTGGCGTGGGAAATTCCCCTCGACAGCCGCTTTTCTGTAGCTGCTGAAAGACAATAGATGTGGAGAAAAGGTTTTATACACAGTATGGTTGTAGAGGTAATCCAGCAAATTTGAGATACACTTGAGAGTTACGTGGGAAAGAAAGCATTACAAAGATTATCAAACATGGCAGCACTTAAAACTGGTATATTTACCAGTAAGATTATGTTAGGCAACATGAAAACATCTAATTTTTTCCTCACCTTGCACCACCTCATCTTGGCGGTGGAGTATAGGCCGGCCTACCCTGGCCATCTCCTTTTCGGGAAGCAGATACGTCCTATCCTCTGTGAACGAATACGTCAGGTTCCCAGCATGCACCTGTCGCAGCTGCTCAAAGTCACTGAGGGCAGCTGTGAAATCCCAGTTCTTGCCTACAGATAGAGAGATGGATAAAAACATCTGTTTGAACTGCCAGGTCCAATGTGATGACCTGAATCTTGTTTTTGTTTTGTTTTTTATTCTGAGCAAAATGACACATCCTTAATTACTTTAAATATTAACCGAAAGTCAAGGCAACATAGGAAGTCTTATCTTATGTGAAGGCCACTGGCACATTCCTTTACTCGGGTAAATATCAGAATTTGAAACACGTCTCGGCTCACTGGCTTGCTGCTGTTCACTGCATTGCATTACATTTTTAATCCATATCCTTAGCTGTAACTTGTGCTGCTGCT
The DNA here is from genome assembly GCA_037577475.1 of Chaunax sp. Z400. Taxonomy (NCBI): domain Eukaryota; kingdom Metazoa; phylum Chordata; class Actinopteri; order Lophiiformes; family Chaunacidae; genus Chaunax; species Chaunax sp. Z400. The sequence continues at coordinate 26,728,935 of CM075190.1, forward strand.
AGGCAACAGGAGCCCTGTTGATTCCAGCTATACCTTTCCTCTGTTGGTGCATGCTATCCTAACAGTAACAAGCCAGAAGCACTGGCAAGGAGAGCCTTCAAATTGGTTGCAGCTCAGAACATCACCAGATACCAATTGTAACCCCCTTTTTTTTGGGTCTTAGATGAATTGCAAGATTGGAACCCAGACAAGATTAACTTGATTGAAGAATTATTGAAAAAAAGAAAGAAAAAAAGCTTAAATTGAGCATCATCAAGTTTGTGTTGATTCATTGTGTAGCGCGTGCAATGTATCAATTCCATCAAAAATATCATTCCACAAGGACAGAAGTGATATATTTTCTGTCCAAGACATATTAATACTCCACGACTCACCTTCTAGTAGATCTCTGGCCAATCCTGGTTCAGCTCCAGTGGAACGGACAAAGTCGGAGAGGACTGCGTCCATATCCACGGTCATGTGATCATGAATTCACCAGTGTACAGGTTGTGTCCAGATAGAAAAAAAACAACAAAAACAAAAACAAAAACAAAAACACTGACTCTGCCCTCCCTGAAAGGACAGCAAGGGAAGGGGTGAGGGGGGGTCCAGTCCTCTACTGTGTGCTACTCCACTAGCCACACCTGAAAAAGAACAAGAGATAAAATGAGGTTAAACCTGCAGTAATAATCTCATCAGGGGTGAAACCTTTTAAGTATAGATTTACAGCAGTTTAGAACAAACGGAAGAGCTGAAATGTTTACAACTGTGAATGAGAGGCCCCATGATGTAAATGCCCTGCACAGCCTCTTTTCAAATACAAGCTTGTTGTGGCCTAGTTGCTTCTGAACTTGACACCTTTACAGTCACCTGTCACACCCAAGACAACAGCTGTGGTTCACAAAATAAACAGGTTTGACAAAAACTTTGCTCAGATTTGACTTAAACCCTAAGTTAGATAATAACACCTATAGGGAAACTGCAGTTAAGACGAGAGACGACTCAGTCTTCCTTCTATTTTTTGATTAAAATTTGGTTTGGTTCGTTTTGGTTAAAATTCAGAAAAGCTGTCAGGATCCATCACTTCCGTCGTGTCTATTTCAAAATGCTGACTTGAGGGCAATGTTCCTGAATACCGCCTTCAGATATGACCTGTTGAATATGAAAACAGACAAAAACTATTTCTGCCAGAGAGACGGATCATGAAGGGATTGAGCAGCAACCATAAAACGTAAACCGAGTTACAAACCATTTGTGTGAAGTGTCAACAAACAGCCAAGTTAAAATCTGCTTTACTTCACATCCGTTTGAGATATTGTCAGCAACTGATATCAAATGTCAATATTTGCTTGTTTTGATGCTGGCAAAATATGGATTTTTGTTCATGTCATCTTATGAATGATATGATTAGAGACTGAGAAACCAGCATAGAAAATGAGATAGTTCAAGAGTAGGTGAGTAAATTGACCATTGCGTTATAAATTTAAAGTAATTTTTCTGAGCATTACGACATGAGAAAACTGTTTTTCTTCAAAAAGGGCCCCCTTTAGAATCAATTAGACAATTTTACCCTTCAACTTTCAATGGCAGATGCAAAGGGTTCACATCGGCTGGGCACTGAAATGAATACAGAAACATTATCAAGACTGAGAAGGGGAAGAAAAGAGTCTGCTTTGGAGGGCCGTTGGCAACAAAGGATGTAGAGTGCAATCAATGTGCATGGTCAGATGAAAAAGCACACGCATCGAAGCGGCACTGGCTACAAAGATGCATCTTGGTGGCCAAGCTAAAACTGAAAGCCTTTATTTCACCAGGAACAAATATACACTATGAATACACGATTTCAGTAGCGCATTGAACCACATGCCTTAAAGCCTTGCCTGTAACATCTGGTAAATGGTCTGTACTTATATAGCGCCTTTCAAGTCACTGGCAAGGTGCCACCTGCTCATCAGGAGCGATAACCATTCACACACACACGCACGCACACACACACACACACACACACACACACACACACACACACACACACACACACACACACACACACACACACACACACACACACACACACACACACACACACACACACACACACACACACACACACACACACACACACACACACACACACCAATGGACCGACCATTCGTTATCTTACTCAAGGACAACTGTTCAAACTCCTGAGCCACAGCCACTGTTGTCCTTCCGGCCACGTTTCTGGGTTAGTAGAGTACAGGTAATAAAGTGTAAATGAGTGTTTGAGACATCTGGTAAATGAGAAAGTCTTGTGATCAATACAGGTCAAAAAGAAAAAACCCCGATCTTTTACCTTGGGGCTGTAATACTAAATGAAACTCACAGCCATTATTATTATTATCATCAATCACTAGTATTAGTTAAGCTGATCAAAAGGATATATTTTGTGCTACCTTTTTGGATAGCGAGGTCAATATAGCATCAAACAATAATCCCCGCATGAGTAATGACAATGTTTTTAATGACAATGTGCATGATAGAAAATCTATCCGGTCATTATTGTACCTTGAAGGTCAAAAGCTGCTTAATCCAGTTTTGACTTAAAGAAGAAAAAAAAAATCTACCAACAGTCATCTGTTCCCATCCATCCCATGGCTCATTCACCATGTTCCTGCCTCATCTCTGACTCAGCGAAGACTTTTCCACTGCGCCCGATGAGTCATGAGTTTACTCTTCTTACACCTCTCCATCGTTCTCTTGCTTCACACGCCCTACCTACCAACCTCCCTCGGTTTCTCCGCCATTATTACAGTAAAAGCCACAAAAGGCACACAGGGGGAGGAACAGACCTCGGCACAATAGGGCCACTTTCAACCAGCAGAGTATTTCTAGACCGCTGTCTTGAATGTCAGGCGATCAGCACACTCCTCGGCAGAGTCTCCTGATAGACCTGATGAACTGCAAAAGCAAGATATTGGTCTACTGATAACATACGAGATGTGAACTGAGGACAATAACTATTTACAACCACGGGGTATAAAAGAACATCCCATTCAGACACAAACCAATCCAGAAAGTCAGGTTCATTATTAGACAAAAAGGGAGGGTGTTCCAATGATAATGCCTAATATGAGGACTGGCATGTTTGAGGCGGCAGAGCACTAACTGTGTCTGTGTTGCACTGCAGTAGAGCTGAACCAGAATCAGCTTTTGCGTCAGGCTGAACTGCATTATTTGTGCCTGAGTTTCTCTCTTTCTCTGACTCTTTTTTTTTTTTTTTAAAAAGGGTCAATGTGAATCATTTGACCTTTGTGACCCACATCCTGTACTATAGTGACTGGTTGAATGGTGCCAAGCTTTGATGGACATGTGTAAGGAATTAGAGATTTTTTTTTTTTAAATAACTGGATGAGGGTGAAAGGTTACTGAGATTTAAACATTTAACTTAAGAAATTGAAAGAAAACCAATTACAAAAGAGTAGAACTGAGCAGAAACCAGAGAGGAGAAAAATGGCTGCAGAAGAAAAACTTCAATCTTTTTAGTGAATATGTAATGAATTCATGTGGTTTGGCTTCACAGTGACGTGGAGTATGAAACACAAGTGCAGACGGCGGGCTTGAAAACTTAAAGTTGATTAACTTGCCACACCATTCTCATATGAATGAGTTCAATATAAGAGATGTGTGTGATGCTGTGCGTCACACTGAGAGGGAGGAACAAATGATGAAAAGGGAAGGGCTGTGGGCAAAAAGTACTGAAGGAGACTGACCAAAACGCTGGCTGTTGTCACTCTGAGCCTGTAAAATCGACCATTCCTGTGAAACCACGCTGATGCTTTTGATCAAATCTCGTATGGCTCTCCTTTAAAAACACCAATAAAACACTTATTTCTGAGGAAGCATCCTTTATGTGTGTGTAAACAAAAGCTAAGACCATAATGTGATTAAATCCTTTATTATTTTTAATAATCGCTTTGCTTTAATCAATTTTTATACACAGTGTAAATGTTATCATTTATCTATTGGATCAGATCTGACAGCATAGTAGTAAATCAGATAACCCTACATGTATCAGGCTTTATAAAGGAAGGTTGTTGGTACGTGTCTAGGTCAGGGATGGGAAAATTATAATTTAATATTAGTTTATTAGTCAGTAAATATAACAATATATATTCATTTCACTCAAGTAAAAGTACTGGTGTTTTAAAGAAACTTTATTCACATACAAGTAAAACCACTTGTGTAAAATGTATTATTTTTACAGAAGTAAAAATAGGTCAGTTAAAATGTACTACGAGGAATATTACTGTGTTACAAGAGAGAGAGGAGTGGGTGGAGGGAGGATGAGGACAGACCTGTAAATGAGCGTGGAGCACTGCAAGGTCCTCGACAATCCCTGTCTTTGCTCGATCATTCTAAGAAATAATGTAACCAGTACACTGAGCCTCTCTTGTCCTGCTGTGATTCTCAAAGTCTTTAGACATTTTGAGGTCAGTGAGCGTTCTGCAGTCAGAACCGTGACAGCGGTTATTGTCAAAAGCAGGCCTTACACACCTCACTGAAGGTTAAACTTCCTCAACAAACTCAGACGTCACAGTTGGTGGATCCACCATGAGCATTTTTAGCATTTTGGCATTTTAGCCAGACCCAGAGTGCACCTGTTGGTCATAAAACACCATCAGTGTGTTTTATTTGGGTCACTTAGCCAACTCACATAATCATACAACCTTTTTTTAAATTTTTTTTATCCCTTGTCAAGACAAAGACACACATCGTCTCCACATCTGATGATTTGCCTCCTTTATTTTGTTCCTGGCTGAATGCAAAGTACAGTTCTTGAGATGAAAAATACTTCAGTAAAAGTAAAATTACAGATTTAAAAAAAAAAAACTCAGCAAGAGAGTCTGAGGATGACAACTACCACATGGTTGGCAGAGGCTCGAGGTCATAAACTGTGCGGTAATTACACTAAAGTCGATGTTCACCACTAATGCCAAGTGGAGCTGCCACATTTCGCTGATTAGCTGCTAATTAGCTGCTAATCATTTTTCAACTAAAAATGTAAAACAAAATTGCTTGTTTTGGCTTCTTAAATGTGAGGATTTGCTGCTTAGCTTTTCGATTTATGATGGTAAATGAATGGTTCTGGACTGTTGGTACGACAAAATAAGCAATTTAAAGTTGTCACTTTGCTCCAGGAAAATATGAACATTTTTTTCCACAATTTATTTGACATTTTATAGACCAAATGATTAATAAATGAAGAAAATAACTGTTAGTGGCAGCCCTAATGTCAAGGCTGTCCAATGGCAACGGCACATGGAGATCAAACAAATCGATTATAAGTTACACATCATGCTCTTAAATTTAGTATTTTATTTGGTGGCCAAAATTTGCCATTTGGCAGTCAAGCAAAGAATTCTAGCCAAGAAAGGCCCTTGTGAGGATTACTGGCTAATATTAACAGCACCGCTGCTAACGTGGGGCAGTCGGTGATTTGTGTCCGCGGCGGCTGAGCTTTTGTCTGGCAGGAGGGCTTACGTAACAGGAGCTGCTGACAACACGTGGGTGCCGAGCTGAGGGCTGGGAGAATGGCCTGGATCACTGAGAGAGACAGAGAGGTCACCCAAAGCCCTCTGCGTCAGCCCCCGGTGGGTTGAGAGGGTCAACTTACTGCTGGGACTAGAAACACGGGTTTGTTTTGGTAAACATTTGTACTCCTCTGATGGAACACATGCCCGCACATTATCTACATTCACCCCTGGAGTTCAGGCACTGTCTTCTACTGTTGACCAATGAGCAGCTGAACCAGTCGAGTTTAAAGGCATCATTCTCACCAAAAAGGTGAAGCAGCTATGTTGGTGCAGGCAAGCAGTAATAAACCAACAGGACTTTTTTTTTTTATATATGATCTGCTAACCTGGTTACTGATATCTCAATCCCTGTTCACGAACACCTGAGTTTTATTTTAGACACAAATAATAAATCACACAAGAATTAAGCACAAAAAGCAACTTAATCTGCAGACTTTGTTACTCAAGAACTACATATGTTTCCATTAATACTTTCTTTCCACCCATCCATCATTATTAATCTGCATTTCTGGGGTGGAAGTTGCTAAATTTAAACGTGTCTTGCTGTCGTCATCGTCTTTGCCGTTGTATATTTCTGTCTGGATTTGGCTATGCTGGTACAATGTGGCGTTATCAGCCTGGAGCCAGGCCATTTACCCGCTGTTCACAGCAAACCAAGATAAGGAACATAAGGAGAGAAACGGACAATAAAATGTACGACACACAAAGGGCGAGACAGAACAACAAGGCCTTTTACTTGGTGCGTGCATAAGATGCTAATGCTCTAAAGGCTGTATCATGCTTCATTGTGTACGCTACTCATGTAAGGTAACTCAATATGGCATGACCTAAATTATGAGAACACCAACAACAGTATCTTTTTAAGATTTGAACAGGACCTGCGGTAACCTCACAGTCATTGACATGAACCGATAAACTGGATCCTCATGTAAACATTTTCTAGGAAGTTAAATTCTCATGAATAATTAAACCTGCAATGATCATTTTTATGATCGCATTGTGAAATAATCGGCATTGGCCAGTGCCTAAGCTCATGAGGCTGATAAACAAGAAATGCCTTCAGACATCTCTGCAGGAAGCTTTGATAGTGTAGCTGCTGCAGAACGCTGTGAGTTTGGGGGAAGTGGACTCCTACTGTTAACGCTTACTGAAATTTCCTTAACACATTTCTCCTAAACCTAAATGACAGAACAACAAATCTAAATGATCTGTAGCTAACATTAAATATATTATGTTTATTGTATTGAATAATGTAGATAAATGAGTCCTGTTATGATATATGTACCCATATGTCTGAAAACCTACAGCATAACCCAATTCATTTTTTTTATTAGTAATAATTCTATCTAAAATAAAACGTTACTGGCTAAAACAACAAATAAATTGCAATGGTAATGGAATAACAAAATTATCCATGTCTTTGTTTTGATATTGTCATTATATATTGGCCACTGGCTGCCCTTCTCTTTTAATACTGACCACTAAAAAAGCCATAGCAGTTGACCACTTGTCCACATAATAATTTAAGTTCAATATTCACTAACCTTTTACACTGGTGGGCCAAACTTTTTCATTTAGGTGCACCATCATACAACTGAAGTCTTTTTTTATATATCAGTTCTCATACCTGTTGGTATTTTCTAAAATAAAATAAATGTCTTTGTTTATATAAACCGAACTCAAATAAGTTGAAGCTTAGTTTTAAAACTATTTTCCACTTCCTTATTAGGATACTGGCTGTAGGAGAAGGACTGGGCGCATTGTGACATACTGTCAGCACTGCAAGGTATACCCAAAGTAGGCCTCCATGAACAGCAGAAACAGGGTTATGGATTGTAGGCTATCATGTCTACACTAGAAGATTTATCACTTCATGTTTGGCTCACTGAGGTTACATTCATCAACTGAAACATGAGCTTTGCTTTAGAGGGAAAGGAGCTGTGACACCTTACGATGACCCGAGCCGGGAATTATTTTATTATCGGCACAGATTGTGGACTTAACCAAATGAGGAAGTCGGGTTGTTCCATTTCCCTTTAATGGTAAAGACCTGATGAATGACCATGTCTGTAAATGTGTAAGCTCTATTTTAATTCAATGACAGAAACATTTCCCGTGACCTCACAGAATGAAACACACCCTCTCAGCGTATCAAAACAATATGAGTAACAATGAGAAAGGGTATGAAGTAAGTAAGGAGAGAGGGCAGAGTGGCTGGTGGGAGTCGAGATAAATGTGGCCTCAGTGCTTCCATCTCTGGTCTATGATGATGACGGAATGGAAAGCAAAACCTTCCGACCTTTGGACAGAGCCGACTGCTGACAGCTAGAGCTCGACAAATGTATAGTTATTAGCTTATTGCATATAAGCTGTATCAATATCACATATACTGTATGTTGTATGAAACATTGCAATGAATATGTCAGCCAATAACTAACTGTGCTAAATTAGGAATAATGATGACATTAAACTCAGTGATCCTAAATTGTGAATTTGTGACCTCTGAAAAATGTGTATTCACAAGATCAACTTGGAAAACAACATGGCTGCCCTGATAAATGGCTTTATCAATTGTCTATAATGTCTGTATCAATAAAGTTTGAGTAGACTAGTGGGCTCATATCAATTATTACAGGAGGTCTTTGGAATAAATGTAATGCTGGCAACTTCATTACTATATCAAGAATGGAAGCATATCGGATACAACACTAAATGGGCTGTTAGAATCACTTAAATAGTGTTTGTAATATTACTGTCACCAGTCACAATGGAGGACGGCATGATTATGACGTCAAGTAAATCAGGGCACTGAATTTCAGCCTGAGCTTCAGAGTAACAAAGAATCCAACCCGATGATGTGTTCATATCATTTTGTCCGAGTCAGAGATGTACTTTCCCACTTTATAATGTGTCACGTATGCAGAAAAAGAGCAGTGACTAGTCTTGCAACAATATGAGATTTTCACGGTATAATTACATAAAAACAACCATATACAGTATGTGCAAACCAGACCTTATGTTGTTTGTGTTGGCAGTCTGTGTTCTAAGGGTCTGCAACAGGCAAACCGCAAACATGTATAAAAACAGTTCCTTGTCATTTGCTTGCTTTCTCTGTGCATTTTTGAAATAGTCCAGAAATAGGGCTGGGTTAGCTGTGAACAATCAATCACATAAACACCTTACCGCTTCAAGAAACCAGAGGACAAAAAACAAAGGTGTGGTGAGATGGCTGTCCTTCAGCTGTGTTTATCAGTGCAGTGCTGTAATCTGGTTACTGACTGAGCCCAGTCAGCCTACACTGACTCATTACATAAGAGCTACAGCTGGGAAGGAGGCTGATCGCTGTCTGGCGGAGGAACGGACAAACCAGAGTTCTTTGAAAGTTGAAAAGAGCAGTGCAAAAACTCCACTGCACATGCACTATGCAGAATTAATCTCTGATATAGGATGCATAAAAAGCAAAGGGGTTAAAAAAAGAAAAGAAAGGGCTTAGCAGTGGACCCTATAACCTTGGACAATATAATGTAAAAGTCCTACTAAGTACAGCTTTGAATTATTCTGTGGGGCTAGGATATGCCTGGAGATGTGTAAACAAAACAAAACAGATAAATACAACCATTATGGCACACAAACATTACTCCATCTGTGCAACAAATACAGAACATATCACAGCCATTTTTGTGATTTTCTGCAACATCAGTTGTCTTCAAGGGCAACTGGATGCATCATATGAACAGTGTAACATGTGCACATTCATTTCTAACAACTTGCATAATACAAATGTATATAATAAACACTGCAATGTAAATACCCTTAGGCTTATATAAGGCCACTGCAGAGAGAGAATTGCATGGCACAGTGAATCAATGCTCCTACTCCTTTCTCAAAGTCAAAACAAATTCATTTATAAAGCACGTTTAACTCATCATCTTAGAAGAGGAAGACCAAACGTTCACCTTTCACTAATAAAAGGCAAAAGCAAACAAAAATACGTTTAAAATTATGTTAGCTTGCCATTGCTAGCCATTACACCCTGTTCTGCTTTTAAACTGCTGTCTCACTAATTCACCTCCTCAGCAGAGCAGATGTTCTAGACCACTAATAAGGGAGGGGATGGATGTTGTCAGTTCCCATCTCAGAAATCAATACTCCAAATTGGAGTGTGACCATTTCCCTGGACAAAAGGAAATAGACTAGTAAGCTGGTTATTGGAGAAAAATCAATAAAACCCACTGAACTGTAGCAATACAGAGTATCCACAGAGCTGATGTTGACATGTGAATTATAGAAACTGGTGAACCGTTTCAAGTCCGTTAGCTGATAAGATGCTTCTTCATGTGAATCAAAGAGAGCTTTTGTCTTTAGTGGAGCCTGATGTGGCTGCAGCAAGGACTGGTTATCTACCTCTCAAAAAAGGGTTTAAAATTTATTTAACCACTTTCCTCAGTCTACACTGAAAGGAATGTCGAGCCCAACAAGTACTCACAAATAAGTGAAAATCCTAGAATCAAAAAAAAAGGAAAAAAAAAGAAAAAGGGGAAAGATCACCCCCACGCTACAAGGACACCAAAACATGTTTCAGGAAACTCCTTAAATATATCATTATTACTCTAATGGGCTACATTTTAACCGTGGAAAACATGCACATTCCAACCCTGAAGTAGGCTTGACCACCAGTTGTGGGTGTGTATGTGTGGGTGTGTGTGTGTGGGGGTGTAATGAGTAAGACAACACCAGCCTGAATGCACACACAGCTGATGTCAGAGATTCCACACGGTGCCTGCCCTCTCAGAGGCTGTGCCACTGGAGCTGGTCTAGTCCAAAAGCTGTCCAGTCATCAAACAAAAATTTGCCAAGTCCTCTTCCCTCGTGTGGCCTCCCTATCATACTTGCCAGATCAGAAACATCCAAACCTGATACATGTGAACCTTTTCTCCATGAGAGCTCTGGGCAAAGGAACGTAACAAAAACAATATGAACTTAAAATATCATGAGTTTGAGCTCATTTTTATCATTTGAAGTGTATAGAGGTATTAAATGTGTTAACCTCAGATCGTAATAGCTTTGAACTTCACTATGCTGCTACAACTTCATCTCATCTATTGTTTTTAAATTGTTCACAGAATCCATGGAATGCAAGGAATAAGAGAAATAGTGGTTTTAGCATTATTCATAAGGACACAGCCCAGTAATGCCCATTAGCACTAGAGCGCTAATGAAATCTATCCTTGCATCTAAACCACAGTAATAACACCTGTGCAAACCACAATTAGACCATCCTGTTTCAAAATGGTCTAAAAATAATCTGCTCATAATCACAGTTTAAACATAGAAGCTCACTGTGTGGATTTCAAAATCAGCTGACAATTTGCATTTAAACACTGTCAGGAACAAAAAGGACCTGACAAATGGCTAATCGTGCCTGGGACAATCAGATATTAGTGACATCATCTGCTCTCTTTAAGCTGCACATCCAAGTACCTGGCTTATTTATGCCTAATATAGAACAAAAAAGACTTCTGAACAGAACCAAGGATGGGTTCAAATGAGGTTTGAGATAACGTTAACTCATGTTCCTGTGTGCCAACTATTCACGAATTCTGATCTCAAACATGTCCAAAGCTTATCATCATTATCAGGGAGGCTGATAATGATAAGTTATGGGCATTTCTCTTCCACATAGACTGATGTACCAGCCTATCCTTCACACAGCAGAGATAAATGGCAGCTTATCAGTGTGCTGCTTGTTGCATGCCTTGCTCGAGAGACAAGGTTATGTTCACACACAAGACAGTAGCTTTAGAGCAGAGTGCACAGAAGAGGTAATACAACTTTAAGTTTCATTTAAATGCTCATTATCCACAGGTGCAACTAAAGGGAGACTAGTATGATCAATTTATCCGACTCTTGATGAACAAGCAAAACACAAACTTGCAGAAAAGCAACGTTTTCAGCCGTTCTGCCCGCGGTAATTTACTGCCCCTCTTAATCCACCTCTGGTTTGTCTGGACATTAAAACAGTCTGCAAAATATGCCATCAGTCAGTGCCAACAAAGACGAGAAACACAACACATGTTTTCCCATCACCTGAAAAAGTACCATCCCAACAACCACACCATTATTTCAAGAGGTTACAAAGCGAGCTTCTTTGTAATTTAGCCTAGATGTTTTACATTTTCTTATCATAAATATAGTCTAAACCAAGCCATATTTGCAAAATGTAATGTCTATGTTATTCTATTTTTTTTAATGTTAAATTATATTCAAACATTTAACACCTGAACCCTCTTGTTACTTCAGGTTTCAGTCATTATCAGGATCTGACCTTCAAACTGGCAGCAAATTCTATATTATAATCAATATTGATTAATGAGGAAAGAATTATTCACGATATATATTTGCCATATCATGATGGGCTGAAGGAAAGTAATAACAGTCATGTAGAGCTAAGTGAAATGGGCAGTATTAACAAAAGTGTTTGAGAGCTGATGTCATGGTGTAGCAGTGCCTGTAGCAGAGATCTTCCCTAAAATGATGTACAGCATTCCAATGCTAATGTACTCACTTTTTTTTTTTGGCAGCGCTTATTCTGAATTTAATTTTAGGATAAAACTTGATTCCATCACCAGAAGTCTACTCGTCTCTATGGAGAAAGGACTCACAACAGCTATTTGTTAAAAGAAATAAAGAGGCCTGGCCACATGCTGTAATCTTGAACAGGATGTGTCTCTTTTGAGAACAGTTGGTTATTTCTAAGGTGCTATATAAATTAAGTTGTTATCATTATTTCTGGTCTGTAATCCCTACAAATAATCTTGAAACCATTTTAAGTAAGACTGGGCAATAATTTCCAAATGATCATTTAAAATTGTACCTGTATCTTTCTTTAGGGACATTTTTGACAGGTACAGAACTTTGTTCTAGCAGCAGTAAACATGCATAATGGACCTACTTGTTACATTGTTTTAAGTAGAGTAACTTCTTAACATTTTAATAAGAAAATCTTATAAGTATTTTTTTTCTCCTTTCTGCTCGTCTTTAGCAATGGTTTATTGGGCAGCCTATTAAAGCTGACCTAAGCAGTTCTGGGTCTGCCCCCGGGGCAAGTCACTGCATTCAGGCACAGTAATCACTTGTCAAGGACTGCTAATTAACAAGTGGTTGTTAATCAGGGCTGTAGGGAACCTTAAGTGGCATTCCTACATTCCACATAGACCCCATTACATCCTGCACAGTACCAGAGCAGTGAATACCTGAAACAGAATAAAATGTAAGGAGGGTATTTAATCTTCAAAGTGAGTGAGTCAAATGGAAGTTAATCTGCGATCAATGCAGATATTAGATTAGATGAGAGATGTGCATCCAGTGTAAAGTGTTGTTTTGCCTCTGTAGGACTGCAGCACAGAGGCAGATGGATAAAGTGGCTCAGCTGGTGAACATTATGAGTTGGTTTCAGTATTCCATTAAGTTGCCAACATAAAATCTAGACTCTGTGGGTGAGAAGTCACAGAGTCTAGGCTAAAAACTTTTCTTTTTTTTTAATGTTTAGCTTTTGTAAAGCAATAAAGGTCTTTGCATCCATCTGAACACGGCCCACCTATTGGTGCATAGTGCGGAAATTCAACAGTGAATGACAACATATGACTCTATAGTAATAACTAAGATTATTAAAATAATTCAAATGTGAAAAATAAAGTATCATGCCAATCCTACAGGATTTCCACTAAGTCCATACATGTCGAAAGGTGTGGCCTCATTGAGGCCAGGCCCAACCATTTCAACTGTATGTAAAATGGCAGTTAAAAAAAAAAAAGCACAAAAACTTTCCCTCTCATACTGTTCTATTACACTGGTAACAAACAATGTCTCTGGTGTGGCAATGATGGCAAAATATCCTTTCTGCTTAGTGTACTAACAGTGCCCTTATTGTTATATAATGCACATTTAAAAGACAAGCGAGATAACAACTGCTCTCATTTATATATTAACCCAGAAGGAATATGAGACATTTCTTAAGACACTAATTTGAACCTTATCCTGTGCCATTTTAGAATCAACTTTATTTATTCCACTACCTACAAAACAAAATAAGACCGCGAGACGAGAGAAAACAGCTTGTAAGACAAAAAGGCTTTCATAATAAGAGATATAAATTGGAGCTAAAACTTGTGACTACCATGTAGCAATACAGGACTAAGTCAAATGTTCAAAATCCGCCCTGCTACATCAGCTTCAATGTGATGCCGACCGAGCCCTGCTAGATTTAAAGCCAGTGGCTAAACAAGCACCCGCCCCAACAGGCCGGGCAGCACTGATGCCCATGTGAATCCCCACGTGCTGCAGGCCAGGCCCTGCACACAGCTTCACGTCACACCCTGTGTGACGTCACCCTGGGTAACAGGCTCCTCATCAGGGTTGTGCGTGGGATTACTCCTGCTGTTCTGGATCAACAGGGCAGGACGGGAGGGACTGATGTCTTCTTGTCTGCACAGGAAACTACACTGTTGTCCACAAGCTTAAGTAGCAACCGCATCGCATTATTGACCGGCAACAAGACTTTAACCATTAACCCCTAAAAAACAGTCACAGATTTTGGCTGGTAGAGGTGATAAATTGACAAGTTATAATCACTTTGAGAGGTACTAATATAATCCTATCTAATCCTCCTCTGGAGCCTCTCTTAGGGTTCAAACCCATCAACTACCAGCTGCTTTCTGTAGTTTCCTTTCTCAACATAAAATGACTTCAACCGTGAAGAATAATTATAAAACTGGGTCATTTAACTTGTCAGCTAAAGGAAAGGTTTTACAAACTGCACTTTGACAAATATAATTTCAAAGCATCATACACAGAGGTCCAATAAAAGGCCAAACTGTCTGCAGGATATGAGTCAATATCAGTGAGTCATGAGTCATATCACTCATGATATCAATCATGATAATATGTGATAACAACATGACATAGGACACAATTGATACTGCAATGTCATTTTGATTACTTTAGGACTACAAACAGGAGCAACAGTCATGCTGAAACCAAAATACCAGTTCTTCCAAAAAAGATTGAGTGACTTAGAAAGCGTCAACGGGCTTTGGAAAGTAAAAAAAAAAAAAAAAAAAAGGTAACATAAAAGCATTATAGGAAGAACATAATGGCAAAATCCCATTTCCATTAAAAATGTTGATCATAAAATGTGCTATCGAATTGATTTTCCTCATCCCCCCCCAGCGATATCTGTGTCGTCTGTCCTTTCATCCAGCTCCATCTCTAGTTAAATCCTGCTTTTACACTAAAGATGTGATACTTCCTCCACCACTGGTGCTAGCATCCTTTAGTTACATAACATATTATAGTTACATGATAGTTTTATCATGGTTATTATTCCGCTTATTACTATAAGACCTGCCCGAAAAGAAGTCAAGAAATACATGCTGCTGTGATAATCTGATCATGGAAAATAGGAAAGAGTACTAATAATAGTGAAATACCACGATACTGTGGCATTTTCTGAGACAGTTATAATACCATGAAAATCTCACACAGTTGTAACCCCCACTGTGCAGTATATAGATGAAGAAGCAGTGAACAGCATTAAGTAACAGATACAGAAAGCTCTCACTATAATGCCTTCTCACGAGGGAGTGGTATGTCATGCAGTACAGGACTATGATTGGCTCTGTTGGTATATAAGACTAAATCTTTTCCTATATAACCAGACCAACCTACTTAACAGACATGTCTATTGTAAAACAACTGTGTGAGCTATCTAAATTATAATCCACAAGCATTAAGGGTAGGCCTACTTTGCACATGCTGTTCACAGTCGAGCAGCTGGTGGCATCCAGGTAAATGCCTCAGTTCTAGGTCTCTCCTCCACCCTGACACAAACAGCCCTGGGCACTGGCTGTTTGCTGTGTCACAAGACTGGCAGGCAACGAGCTATGCTAGCGAGGGTGGGGCTGCGAGAGTTTTACGAGGCGCTGTCTGGACACAGAGGCCTCCTGAAGACAAGCCACCTATTGATCCCTGTCTCGCTGTGACAGTGTGGGGACAGAGGCACTGTAGTTTTCTCTCTCATATCAGATCTGTTTCTGTCTTTTTGAACAATGCCACTTAGAGATAAGGACACAGATGTGGATGTGAGCTTTATGATGTGTCATTTCTTTATCTTGGCAATAATGAGGGCTGTGAACTGTCCTAAAACAAGCAGGTGCTAGGCTCAGCTCCTGATTTACTGCCTCCTCTATGCTGATTGTGTAAACTGCAAATTGAGATCTACATGTATACTTAACATAAAGATCACGTGTTTGTCCTATTAACCTGAAGAAGCGCTCAGCTATTTACTTATTAATCTGACTGTGTTTGAGAGACCCCATGGGAATACCTCCGAGGCCAAATGGGCCTGGCTCAGAAACTGACACTGCATCCCTGATGCACAAACACACACATACATACTTAGTGAGCAGCTGTTGGGGGAGCCCAGCAAGAGATGATTTAAATATTCATACCCTCTGCATTGCAAGCAGTGTGGTTACCTTCTGAAACACTATATTCACCTATATAGTCATAACCTCCAAAATATCCAGCAAAAGACAGAAAACAAGTATATGTGTATATACAAGCATATTAAGTATATAAAAGAGAGTTAAGATAGTAACTCCACACCTTTGAGAGAGGAAATACTCCAGATTTAACATGTTTGCAACATTAACAGTGTACAAAATAATCCCATTGACATCGGGTCTTGCAACCTCAATGTTTTATATCAAATCCTTTTCCACAGGGATTAAATGCGTCTACATATTTATGATCATGAGAGAAAACTGTAAAATCATTTTACCATTCTCATCACCTGTGTCAAGTCATACGTATCGCTTTCTAATGAGGCCACAGTGGACGGCTTATCACAGCCCATTCCAATACTGTCAGGGATCGTTACACGATGAGCTGCAAATTGCAAGTCACACATTTTCATTTAGGTCAACAGAATTCAAGTGGTTCAAAGAAAATCAAATTGTGATACCTCAGTAAACAAATGATGTTGGAATATTGTGCCTGGCTCTGTCACTGGAGGCATGTTCTGAGAGGATTTTTATACTGGTTGTTTTGTGCGTTCAAGCATTCACAAACCGGCTCCTATGATGTAATTACTGTACTTACAAAGTGGTTAAACTGCTTTTCTGTTGTGTTGAAGAAAAAAAAAAATCAGTCTCACGATATTTTTCCTCTCACAGCCTGACAGTTTAAAATCTGAAATGCATAGGGTAAGGATGCAACACTGTACTTATAATATGGTACTTGCCCCAGGTGTTCTATGTGCTGCTGTATACATTAATATATTCCTTGAAATGTTGAGAACTTGACTGAAAGTGCAAGCTCACACACTCTTGCAGAGACTAGACATCGGAGTATGAAAATTGTTTTCATCTTCCACAGTGCACGGTGGCTCACAGAGCTGAAGTGTAAGAAATTAATCATCTACAGAGATACGATTATGTGTAAACACATGGCTGACACATGGCTTTGCACAACTACTAGAATTAATGTGTACAAGTAGGAGGACTGGGTGAATTATTCTGTACTACACAATACCAAGCTTCTTCCATCAATCTAACAAGTCAGGGCTCCGAACAGGATAGCTGTTCTACAGCATAAAGACTCTCTGTAGGTCAGGTGCAGCAAAGACCTTGCATCTAATAATTTTCATGGTGACCGTCTGTGCTAGTGTCTCTGCAAACAGGAGGGACCACAGACACTAGAACTTTAATAATTCAAAGCAAAGTGTAATGCAATCCCCTATCATCATGCGATGTTGGAAAAGACGGAAAAATAGCCAAAGTCACCCTTTTACACTGAATGCTCTAGCAGGGAAATGCTGCGCCGTTCTGTATAAAAGGTGAGAAAATGACATGAGAGGCCATTGTTCCGCCTTTAATCCGGAACACTGAACCCAATGACCAGCTATCTTTGGCTATAGTCGCACATATCTGGCAGTAAGGTGTGGGCAGAAATACCTCGTGCTGACTGGAGTCACTCGACAAGTTAACCACTTACTGGTAACTTATTGGAAACCAGTCGATTTGGTGAGAGAGTGAGGCTCAACAGTCAAGGCTAACTCAAAGACGCTTTCGCTCAGCTAGTGCTTTAATTAATTGTACATCACACATGCACCTTAAAACTGGGCTCTGTATGTCGTGGTTCGTGACTGCCAGCTATGAAATCTTGAGACAAAAACATAACTCTTTGAAAGGTCACCGCTGAGGCGCAACTTTAAAATGAAATGTTAGAAATGCACAGCTACAGCTGACAACTCAAAAGCTAATGTAATGTTCAACAACCTTATTTTGTTGAACCAACCTGCTTGCTACGACATATAAATGCTGATCAATGCTACTGATAATGGTTTGTGCTAAGTGATGACTCTGAGCCAGCTATTACGGATACGACTATTCTTTGGAATGAAATATCTACGGACAATACACATGCTTACATAAACGCGATTGAGGCGTTCAAACGCATGGGCATCATGCACCGTTTACGTTCAGCAACTTTATTGTCGTGTAATTTACTATTTTATCACCACGTTAAGAAACTGCCATACGTGTGCACAGATGTTGATTGCATGAAAGGTGGTTAATTTTTCAATAGAGACCAAAACGTAACATTTGACTAGCAAGTGGCTACTTCATGCCTGGCTAATCAGCAGCTAACGTTAGCTAACGTTAACGCCAGAAGCAAGAGTATCCCTTTACTGCTTACCTTGGGCGGCCTCGCAGATGTTTTTTCATCGTCCCATTTAATTTTCCAGCAACTATCAACATGTGAATAGCGCATACGCTCCCACGACCAACAGCTCCTAACTTTTTAGCATCTTCATAGAGGGAACTAAGCTTAAAATCCCAACCGGGACCACAACCGACAAAGTAATTTCTCCACCACTTACAACAACAACGTCAACCAAAGACTTTAGCCCGCCCCTAACAGCGGACACCCAATCAGAGGGAAGAATCTATTTTAATGACATTTGTAGGTGCCAATAGTCATTCTCAGACACTGTGACTGATGCTCCCAAATAGAGTAAACGCCAAATGAGAACGTTAGAGTACAAAATATTTGCTTGCCAATTGGCTGCAGAAAAATGAGGGGCAAGGGGTTTTAACCCAAGTAGCCTATGAGTGTGGCACTGGGACCAGAGTGACAGGTGCTTTGCTGTTGACAAAATTGTAGGGGCGGCACCATTGCCTGGGTGAGGTCATCTAGGATGATGTAAAGCCTATGTCATTGGCAGTGATAAAATAAAACACACAGCAGGTCGCAAATTCGCCTTTTAAAAAGTTTAATTTTCCCCAAGTAATATAAAAAAAACACTCCAGCACAATAAAATGCACTAACATTGAGCAAACTGAAACAACATTTTGAAGGAATCATGAAAACCATAAACAGATACTACCTACAATGGTGTTGAAAGTAAAAACCTAGTTTTGTTAACAGAGATGAATGGACATCCTTCTGTTGCATTGTCAAGCAGCATAAGAAATTTACAACAAAAAAAAGAAAGAAAAAAATTTAAATGCTGCAGTTGATCAATTTACTTTTGTTATTCATCTTTTAAGAAGCACAATTCCTTATCTCAAAATGGAAAATTGCACCTTTACATGCCATAATAATCGTGTACAAACACTATGAAATTAGCTTCTTATGAGAGGAAGAGAGGTTTATAAATTGTCAAATTGACAGACGACTCCATTAGCCAATGACAACTGGCAATTTCAGCGCCGCCTCCTATCTGGGCTTCTGCTGCGTCTCCGTCCGCCGGACCTGTGAAAAACCACGTCACATTAATTAGGAAAATACATTTCAATCATTAAACACATTACATAAATAATTAACATCACACTTATTTCTTTTACCTAAATGGCTTAAAATAACTAAAGTGTCAACACCACAGTCTGGGTGATATTATTTCCTATAACATAACGATATTCCACCAAAACGTGACAGACTATGACAGACTATGTCCCTTTACGGACAGGTTTCTACCATCACAACCTAACCTAACACACACACATAATCACACTGACCTCCTCTTGTTCTTGGGGGGACCTCTGACAAATCCCCAGTCAACACTGATAGGCTGGCCCATCATGTCCTGACCATTGAGCCCTTCCATGGCTGCCTGGGCCTCTTTGTATGTCTCATACTCCACCAATGCATATCCCTAGGAACAGTTATCAGTTCAGGAGAGTTACTGTACATTTTTAGCAACGTCACTTTGATATTTGGTAGCATTTTATTATTTAAATTAACAACACAGATATACTTATAGCTCAGTAATTCAAAAATGTTATTAATGGCCAAACTCAAACCACAATGGGATCACTGGGTAAACAAATGTTGAACTTAACATAAAAGCTTAACCAACACTATAGATTTTGTTGTGGAGTACCTAAGGCAACCTCAATTGGATTCCAAGAAGCACCCCTATCCTTGCATTTTCAACTATACATTTTGTATCTGAAGTAGGGGTGTCACAATATGCCGATATCTACAATGAAAGATATGAAAATATCAATATATTATATAAAATAAATATAATTTTAAATAATTTATTTCAATAATCCTACACAGAACCTAAGCCTTGTATACATTTTCTTTTAATTCTTGTTTTATTTTTTTTTTTACAATTAAGAGTAATTGCTCTTTTTGTTGCTCCATCTCCCTACACTCATATTTTGAGGTGTACCTCATTTGTAAAACAACAAAAAAGAGAGAAAACACAAAAAACAGAGTTAAAGATGAATCTGACAAATATTTATTTTTTTGAAAGCATTGAAAAGATGACCAATGATATGAATAAGATTGTTACTACATCATGCTACTATTCAAACTGCCTGTAATAAACATTCTCTGTGCTTGATTGAACTGACTGTGGAAGACTTTGTTCTGACTTCATATTTAAAACAATACTGCCACCTTGTGGCGTACAGTAGAGTTGAAGCATACAGTATATTAGGACAGAGAAAGGCTCAATGTGTCAACTAGTGCAAAATCACCAGTTTGAACACATGCTTAGATTAAACTGGAATGTCAAAAGGACTTCTAGTAAACTCAATGTTGTTTCTTCAGCCCAGTATCACAAACTTGCCTCAAGATAAAAAAAAAAGGGAGGAAAGTTCGGTTGGACAGATGTACAATAGATATGCACAAGTTAGTTATATGCAAATAATCTTTGTCTCTCAATCTGGAAAGAATATTACTTAAGGAACTATTAGTGTGATCCAGAGAAACTGAGACAGATGTTCTATTTTCTAACATTTGGAGCTTTTTTCAGAGTCATTCCAGCCAAAGGAAAGAAATTCACTTATAGGATGGTATTCTGTTCCTATTCGTTCATAGCGTTTTAGTCACGGCAAATGCTATTGCTGCACGGTTATTTTTCTCACCTTAAGGTAGCCTGTTCTGCGGTCAAGGTTGAGATGCAGGTTTTTGATTTCTCCAAACTCTGAAAACTTGTCATGGATGTCTTCCTCTGTGGCTTCTTCATGTACACCTGTCACAAACAGGATCCACCCCTCCACAGCTGCAACAAGGTAAACACAAAGAAAGGCATCAGGGGTCTAATAATTTTTTTAAAAAGCTGCCCCTTTCAACAAGGTAAGTTAACAAGTCATGTCAAGTTATAATAACTACAGCTAGCTGTATATAAATTTACACTGGTCAACCACAAAGCTATGCAAACATTTCCCCAAAAGTCACCCGCAAAAACAAACAAACAAACAAAAACACTTTCCTAATCTGGATAAAACCTATAATGTTCACTACACAATATAAAAATTTAACATGTTTATCAAGCTGCGCGCTTCCTACATACCTAGAAATATGTACATGAATGTAACTAATGAAATTTATTTTGGTTCATGAAAAAATGAGCAACTGTAATAACTGGTAAAAGATGTTTAGATAGATTAAAAGAGGTAAAAAAAAATCTTTATTCTACAGTGGAGAAAATATTATCCATCTAGATGGTTGATCAAGTGCACACAAGTTTGAAAGTATTTTTATG
The DNA here is from genome assembly GCA_037577475.1 of Chaunax sp. Z400. NCBI lineage: Eukaryota > Metazoa > Chordata > Actinopteri > Lophiiformes > Chaunacidae > Chaunax > Chaunax sp. Z400. Next base: position 26,750,550 of record CM075190.1, read on the forward strand.
AAAGGAAATATGAATAGGATAAAAAATAGGATAGGATAAAAAAACAGAAATAGTGACAGTGGACATTTCAATTACTACTTTTTGTGGATTGTTGCAGCTTAACTACATTCATAAACGACAGAGGGTAGAAACGTCATACATCGCAGAAGCACTTTACGGTGATAATTGTGAAGAATTTAGTACATTTAAAGATCCGTTGTGTAGCCTGCTGGCTACTGGTATAAAGGACTGGCTAAAACGCTCAGTGGTGAGGAGGGATGAGTCTGAAAAAGTAAAACTACGCCGAACACTTACATCTCTGAGGGCCTGGCTCATCCCCGTCCTGCTCCACAGTATCATAGTCCTCTTTGACTCTGGACCTGGCTCCCTCTTCTGGAAACCACAACACACAAAAATGTTTAACACTGCTGCTAAGAAACGATATTAAAAAGCTTCAGTATATGATTACAGAAATCGATACTACAATAGTGACAACTCACCTGAACCAAAACCACGTCCTTTCCTCTTCTTGGCTTTCTCCTTCAACTTATGGATGCTCTCTGAGGAAGGAGAGTTGAACGAGACAAAGTTTTAGTATGCTGATGCTACCTTTAATATGTTACGACAGTTTGCAAGTTTAACAACTCGGTTAGCTATTTAACAAAAGTAATTTGAACTCTGGATGGGGTTTATCTATAGTTAACATTCTAATTACATATCAGATGCAGCGAAATATATGTTGATGTTGAAGTGCGTGACGTTAGGACTTGTAAGTGTTATGTAGGAAGACTCAAAATAGCGTGCTAGCAGCGACGGCTGCTAACAACACGCTAATAGTGATCCATGTTAAATCTTTAAGTCGAATGTATAGTACCCAGTTAAGCTAAGAAACCAGTTTAAATGAGAAGTTTGTTCGTTGCTAGTGGTAGTCACCTTTGGAACGTACAATAAGCACGACACAGTAAACTCAGACGTAGCGTTTGAATGAACCACCAGTGAGTTGTTAGCTTAATATTAGCTTGTTAGCACTTCTCAGGCCCGCTACCACGCAGTAGCATGTTCGTCCACGTCCAGTTTGATGTAAACATTAGACCTCAATATTTGCAAATCGCTTTAAAGCCAATGTCCTGGAACATCTGCTACAAACAGTTATACATATCGTTAATACCATCACCATCCTCATCCATAGGAAAGTCCTCGCCTCCCGCCTCATGAAGGTCCAACACGTCCGCCATGATGTCTCTGTGTGTGTGTGAGCTGCTGCGGACCAACGCAATGTACGTACGCAATGAGACAACAGGTTGGCGCACGTTGAAAAGTACGTAACTACAGTAATATTCCCAGAAATATGTTGAAGGGCTGTGATATTACTTACAGTAAACTACAAATCACATTTATTCTCTTATTCAGATTCTTCCAAACAACGCAGTCAATAGTGAGCAGAATATTCTCACAGGTATTTGTTGTGTTTGTTTTGCTGAACGATCAGTAAAGGCAGTAAAGTGTTTTTTTTTATAAAAGTGTTTATAGCTGCCAGATGGGGGAGGTACTTTTGGGACCACTTTGAGAAGTTCCTGTCTTTCCCCCTTTCCAAAAAATAACTGCAAAACAAATATACTTGCAGACAGATTTTGTCTGGTGGCATTCAACCATTTAAGTTTTGATTCTGCTCCAACAAACACAAAAGGTAAGACTTTATTCTATACAGAAATTTGTTTTTGTAAATAACACCATGTTTGGTGGACTAAGGATGGGTGATTTATTTCCTGCAGGTTGTTGGAGATGTTCATAGTACTTCTCCTTGTTTTATTTTGCCATTGTTTGAGAGTGTTTATTTGGCCTTGGAGTGACAAGGTGGTTGAATTTTTGTGTATGTGATCTATGTCCCAGTCAACTCAACACAGGCAACTGGATGTCAAGCCACAGATCTTCATAATTCCACATGGATAGTATCACGTCAGAATAATTCAGATGACCAGCAGATGGCTCTCATGTATTCTTATATGCTCTTGGTTCATGCATTGAGGCCTGAGGCTGAACGGTCTGAATGTTCAGCTATAGTGCAGGACTGTCACTTCATCACATCGTGGTGGTGAGTTGAACAAATTCAGAAGGGACTGACAGACAGGCCTGATAAATAATAATAAATGTTATTTATGCTGCACAGATATAAAAACAGTAATTAATATTCAATGCCATTTGAAATTAAATGTAGGCATGTGATGAGGTTGTGCTGGTGTCTAGTGAAAGGGTGACATATATTTCAGTTTTGTCTCTAAATCAGTAGATGTAGCCTGCGTGTCATGGTTGACTGTGACAGATTTCAAACTGAAGGTTGCAAACTAATGCTTGATGCTTGAATGCAACAAAAAATGCAAATTGCTTTCTGGACACGATATAGAGCCTTTTACCTTTAATATAACCGTCTAGGTGAAAATCTGAAAGGACTTTCAATACTGGCATTAAGAATTCTTGTTCAGGCTGGAACTGGGATGTGAAACTGATTTGTCATCCCCCATTTTCCAGATTTTTCAGGATGCTAAGGAACAGCTGAGATTTGAAATGTTTGTTTGGTGTCGTTAGAGAGGCATCTCAGGTCTTCGTAAGTAGTGAATGTGCAGCAGGCCTGAGCGGAGGTTTCTTGTAGTCATGGTAATGAGTGACGGTAAAATTAAATGTGACTAGTGATCAGGTATACAGCTGTAGTAACACAGGGCCAATAAATAACAGATTATGTGTGTGATGAGTTTATTTTGATCCACATCTGTGTTCGCAAGAGGGTTGAGATGGGCTGGGAGGGAGAGATGGGCTGGGAGGGAGAGATGGGCTGGGAGGGAGAGATGGGCTGAGAAAAATATAAATAAAAAGATACATGTGAAGAATACATTTCTTATCATTCTGCAATTTGATACATTTCAAACAAATACTTTGTTTAGATTTGTATAAGGCATGTTGCCAGTTTTATTTATTTAAAGCACAAACCTACACTATGACAGGCTTGAAGGTAATGTAATGCCTGCTAAGGAAAGATAATAGCTGATCTGAACTTTAATCTTATGGATATTGAACCAATACTGTAATCATGAGAATGTGCACCTCTGGATCAATATGCAGCCATTTAGTCGATAGTAACATCCGCGGTCTGACATGAATCCATCAAACAGTGGAAACGTGACTTAATTTCACAGTTGTTGCTGAATATTTTTTCTTAATGTCCCTCAGAATCAATGTTCATTCTGCATTTATCCAGTTTAAAATCATCAATTATTGTTCAGATTTTGACCTCATTGCTCATGTTAAGTAAAGCAAACTGGCTGTAGACATTTCTACTGTTCTTATACGGTTTGAAAGACATCCGAGATGTGACCACACAGCAGACTTGCAAACTCTGCAGCCTTTTCCATCTTCCATCCCATGTTCCTGGATGAGTTTATCAGGAACTGGTCTCAGCCTGCTGTAGATTGCTCATATAGAATGGAGCAGCTGCTGATAGGACTAAGAAGAAGATTGGTGTCAAAGGTCAGCAGAACTGAGGAGCTCTGTCTCATCAGCTGAACCTCTGTTAAGAAGACAATGTATGAATTAACCCCTGCCATCATCCAAAACAGGGCATATGAAAAGAAGCTCAGGACTGAGAAATGACACCCTGTATAATGTGTATGATTAAAAACGGACTCACACGCACAACTCTGCCTGTGAAGGCCTGTATTAGTTTAGTGGACAATTTAATCTTTTTGAGGCTGTTTCTCCAGTTTGTGTTGCCTTTTCTTTCATGTTATTTTGCATCACAGTTCAACACTATTTTAGTTTATGTATTTTGTGGTCAGTGACTGAAAGCGTTTTATACAGACTCTTGGGATGAGCTATTTATTTATGATTTTAACAATAGTTTTAGTGTGTGTATAGTATTACTATCCTGTTTTTTGTGTTTTTTTTACTTAATTCAGTCTTTGTAATGACAAATTGGGGATTAATTAAAACTTAATCATAACCAGAATCATATAAACAAAATATATTCATTGTTTTATGAAGACTTGTCCAGACATTTTTGCCAAGGTTTAGCAAATTCTAGTTTTTATTTACATATTTACTTGAAAACTTGGGAGGACAGCAGGGACGTTTGCTCTGCTCTCTTCTCAGTTTATCCTCTCCAACCCTCTCTCCTCCTCTCCTCAGCCTCTTTCTATACTCTCCTCCTAAATTGATCATTTCAATAACAATTGACGGTTATATAGCCTGTGAAACACTGATGTCACATTTTAGTTTCCCACTTGATACATTTAAAAGTAATGAATAAGTGAGACAGTAGATTGATATTGATTTTACTTACTTACATCAGTCAAGCAATGACTCCTGCTGGGGTATGGCAACACCACTTGGACAATCCACGCACAGAACTGCAATACACCATAATACTTAAACCAGTATTAATATTAAATGCAGTTTGTTGAATTTAGTTGTGATTATGTTAATATTTGATAATGATTATTTCGTGCATGATTGCCTTTTGAAGCACAGCAAATATTTGTATTCATTTTTTACACCACTGTATTGGGATGATATAATTGAATATTATTGGGGGTCTACTTTATATACTTTAATTTCTAACAATAAATCATATTTTTTATTTAAAAGACGATCATCTGTTTTGTATATTGTGTATTGTACACACACACACACACACACACACACACACACACAGAATGAACTTTGTGTCTTCTTTGTGACAGCTATCAAGCGTCAAGGTTCAGCCAACACACAAACCCTGTACCCCTCTTGTCAGTTCACGTCTTTCCGTTGGAGGTGATTAAATCGTGATTAGCCATGATTTACTCATCCTCTGGAGCTATAAAAGCCTTTGGCTCCCTGACAGAAGTCACCGCTAGGTCCAAGAACCCCAGGAGTTAAAGGTATGTCTGTTGGCTGTTTGACTATAGTTATTCTTTTTTTCTTTTTTTTAAAATGTGACTGTAGACAAAAAAATTTCTGTTCATACAGTATATTGGAGGAAAATACACTGATTGTTACTTATGTTTCTTAAAATGATGACAATTTGTCTCTGCTTCTAACTGCTTTACTTCAATTCGCCACCTTTTTATTGTCATTTCTGCAACTAAATCCTTTAACTTTCTCCAGGTTGAATCTCGCTCATCTGCAGCCATGAAATTCTCCCTCGTTGCCGCTCTTGTCGTTGTGCTGGCTGTTGCTCACGGTATGACACATTTTCACTCATTTAAAAACTGTATTTTATATGCATAATGTATTTTTAAGTTCACTTATAGACCATAAAATAGATAAACATGGAGTCTAAATATCTTCTTATTTTTCTGCACATAAAAAAGGCCTTGATACCAACTTGACCACTGTGACACCTTTTTGTTTAAATAAACGATTCGATTTTTCATAATCGACAGATAACCAAGCAAGTTTTTGACTTAATTAAAAAGCTGAAAAAAAATCCACCAAATCACAGGGATTTTATCATAACAGTTGAGAACTAGTGTTTCTCCATCCATGCTCACCCTTTATTCTAATTAAGTGAGAGCCTTACTGTTCACACTCTTATCAGTCTTCAAGTCCTGCAGTGTGAACGTTTTAATTAAATGTGGAGGATTCAGATAAAGAGCAGTGAATGTGTGTTCACAGGCGCTGAGGCCATGTCAGTGGGGAAGCGTGACGTCCAGGCCAAGGTGGACAGGATCACCAAGCTTATCCAAGACATGTCCACCAGGTTCACCACCACCACCCAGGACATGGTGGAGAAGGTGAAGACTTTAGAGGTGGCCAACACTGCACAGTAAGTAACAACCAATAGAAAATGTACTGCTTTAATTCCAACCTACTCTAACCACACTGCATTCAGTCGTTCATGGTTGTTTTATGGAGAGAACAATGATGTTCTATGTTCGTAATTTTACTGAATTTGCTTGTGATAGCAAGGATCTAGGAATTTAAACTGTCCCACTTAGTGCGAGCTGTAGGTTTGGGATCATAGCGCATTCAGAGAAATGCTTTAAATGCCATAAACTCCATATATTAATTGCTAATGTTGTCTTTGAACAGTAAAAATGGTAGATGGAAGTTCCACAGGAACTAATTTTCCCTCAGCAAGTTTGACTTTATTTTTTAACTTTGGACTTCGTTTGATATGCAACAATAATATTGCAATTATTTAGCAAAATGCATGTCAGAATTAGCAGCAGTGGTTAACAGATGATTGTCACTTTCTCTGCCTTCTACAGGAATTACATGGAGGACAGCAAGGCCAAGATCCAGCCTCTGGTTGAGAGGGTCCAGGCCGGCGCTGCCAAGCTGCAGGAGCAGCTCAAGCCCTTCATCGCCAACATTGAGGATGAGTTCAAGCCCCTGATGAACAACTTCAATGCCCAGGTCAAGCCTGTGACCGACAACTTCCACGCCCAGGTCAAACCTCTTACCGACATGATGGAGAAATTCTTCCAGCAGGTGATGAACCAGACCAAAGCCCTGCTCCCCCCTCAGTGAAGCTGTCGTTGGTTGGTTCCGGCTGTGGGGACACTCTAAGCTGGGCCAGTACTGTGGTCTGTTTTACTCCTCTGTCTCTCAGAGATGTGATGTTTGAATGTCATCATTAAAGGGTTTTTAAGTAATCATTTTTAGCTGACTTGTTCTTTATTTTGGATTATATTAGTAAAGCAATATTTAATTAATTAGATTAATTTATAAAAAGCCAAAAGCCAAGTAATTAAATTAAAATGAAATATACTGTAGTGGAATCTGATGAGAGCGACTGAAGCAGAAATCGATATACCTCTAACCTTTGGGTCATCTATGTTTTCCATCATTTATGGTTCAATATTTCGATGCAGGCTGTAAAATAGGTTGCAGTCCAGCTTAAATGGATAACATCAGGATGATGAAATGAACTAAAATTCATAGATGCATTGACTTCAGGTAAATAATTAACCCTGATCGTGGAAAAGGTGAACAGGACTTGCTTCATTTATTCTTATCTCAGCAACCGTTAAGCTCGGGAGGAAAGAAATTTAAAAAATCACTTTCACAAGTATGTAAAAAACAGATTAACAAGAGATGCATTTGTATGTTTAATTTATTATTTGAATACATTTTGAGACACGTCAACAATACACATGTTCTGCTAGCAAGAGTGTTCTTAAACCTCGGCATTGGGGGGTTTAGCTGAAAGGAATAATAAAATGTTTGGTATTTATTTTTTCCATATGAAGCAGTTAAGAGTGTGTTCAATATTAAAATAAGATAATTGTGAGATAAATTTTGATCTTTTTTTTTGGACAAATTACCTCACAACATATTTGTGTTTCTTACCAGTCTGATTCCACCTCTCTCCATCATTCCATCCAGACAGAAGAGACATAATAAAAACCTAATTTATCACAAACAACATGGTTCCTTAAAGATCCACAATGAGTCTGAAACACTGGGTTTAAAATAGTCAATTCCAAATCTCTCAATAAATCAGCCAAAATGCAGAAAAAATATGGATTGGCAATTGAAATTTAATATTATAAAATCAATCACTATTTAAAAAACTAAATGTATAATCCAGGATTTTCGAACAAAATTGTGCGACCTCTCCATGGAGATAAATCTAGGTGTGACCCAGTTTAGTCTGTTGTCCACAATAGACATCAGTGTGTAATTACTGCTCATCGCTCTTTGAAGGCGACCACTTTTATTATACAAGCACCCTTTAAGGGAAATTAGAGACCAGTGTCAAATTGTTGGTGTGAGTTCAAGCTTGTGTCTCAAAGCAGTAAGGGAGACAATGACTTGTTGTCAGTTTAACCACAAGACAACAAAATCACTAGTCTTCCACGCTGCTATGGACCCCCTCATCCAGACGTATTGATTTACATTTTGGTTCGCAAAATAACGGACAAATATCTTTCGAAAAAATCACTCTGAGTTTTTGCAGGTTAAAATTATGAAAATAATTTTTCGTGCTGACTGCAAATGAAACAATTAATTACTGAGTTTAAGTTCAGCAGAAAAACTTTAATCATCTTTCTAAATAAAACAATAGTTAATCTATCATTGCATACTCCTCTCCAGTTGCCAGCCTACGAGACTTACTCAAGGTGGCCTCCTTGAGCCAAAACTCCGGTGGGAATGAGGCAGGGCGGAGGGAGCTTTTGACAAAACCTCCATCCATCAAACCAAACTTTTTCTCAGCACTCAAACCTCTCAGTTGAAGGCCGCAGCCTGTTTGTCACATTAGAACTGGCAGTCCTGAGCGGCCTTCTCCTTGTGCTTGTACAGATTAAATGAATCAGTTGGCAACCTGTCAAGAATCCATCTGTGAATGTGCTCCAACTGAAGCTCTAAAGAAACACGCTTGAAGAACAGATTCTCCTTCGTGAACTATTATTCAAATGACTGCAATTATGTTGTCCTCTTGCATCTGTATTTACTGGTACTGCACATTTTGCTTCCTTGCATTATATGAATAAACATTATACTTCTATCCATATACCACCAGAAACTTTCACACATGTTTCTCTACCTTGAAACATGGAACCCATCAGGTTTTGTTTGAACCTGTGGAGGGCTCAGTGTTTGAGATCCTGATGTTCCAGAGGAAGGACGAATTAGAGGGATGGATGAAGGTAATAGAGGCTGGAAGCAGGGCCAGGGGTGTCTGCGTCAGGGTTATCCGCCAGGACAAACTGTGTGATCCAGCCGGTGGCAACCCTGCAGGCTGGAACAGAGAGAAAACACCAGCCGACAAGCTGTCGTTCAGTCGCTGTGGTGTTTTTATGTACTGACGTCAGTGTCAATGAGTTCAGTGTCAGGTTGATTTAGCTGTCTGACAGCGAAGCTACTGCAAAATGCTGGTAAATGCTGAAAAAACATTAATGTATTCATTCAGTTTTTTACATGCCAGTTGTTTGTCTCTATGATAAACTTCAAACTGATTAAACTCAGTAGACGTAGAAGCATTTAATTATGTTTCACAACAGAATAATATGAGACATAGAGGCTGCAACGATTAGCTGGGTGAAGGAAAATTAATCTGCAACTATTATATAATATAATAATTTATTTTTTTGTCATTTCATGGCTCCAAGTTTTTTTCTTGGTCTTCGGCGATAGTCAATTTGATACTTTTGGACTTTTGGACTGGTGGTTCGAAAAACAAAACATTTGAAGATGTGATCTAGAATATTGTGATATGCATCTCTCGCTATCTTCACTCACTGATTAAATAAATGGAGAAAATGATCAACAGATGACTCCATAATGAAAATTAATGTCAGGAATATGTGGTTCTAACAGTACAAGAACACTCTAAAGAAAAGAAAAAACTGAGGCTGTGAACAGTTAATGGATTTTTTTCTTTTCATTGTCCACCTGGTTCAATTGATTACTGATTGGGAGAAGCTACAAAAGGCTGCAAAACTGATTATTTTACATGTGGAAGTGTAAGATTTTGTACTTTTCTCTCCTACAGGACTGAGAGATGCTGCATTAATTCAGCATTTCAACCTCATGCATGTTCTGCACAGTCAAATCCACAGGTTCCAGGTGAAGGTCCTTACATCGTCAATAATGATCAGTAATGTAACATCAATAATAGCATTTTGAATGTCTGAAGTCAGCTTTTGAGTGAAGATGTGCAGTCAGTTTGTTTCTCACTGGCAATTTGCCATTTTGTTAATGCTGTAGCTGGACAAATGAAACAGTGATGGACACATATTGGAGTCAACTATTTATACTGACACACTGGCTGCTTGATTTATATGAGAAATAGCCCATACATTTTTTTTTTACCAACACTTCACATTTCAATTATTTCACACTTATGTCATGAAATCATACACAACGTATTAAGTGTAGGAAATGGCTGTGGGCAGGAGGATTTTCTTGTTGTTGTTATACACAACTGTTCCTTGCCTTGTTTTCTTCTCTTCTGTTAGAAAAAAAAATCTGTTTTCATTCTTGCGACAGAATAAAAAAAAAAAAAAATCTATCCTTGAATCTTTTCTGCTGCTGCCTTTAGAAAATGTGACTAATTATCACTGCATTCATGGCTCCGCGCCTCAGATTCTGAGTGAAGCTGATTCCTGTGCTGTATGCAAATCCTGACCATGGATACAGAGGATGCTGTGAGTATTTACTGAAACTTGATCTCATGTCGGCCAACAGTGCTGCCATCTCACCGGACTCTGCACAGACAACCCCGTGTGTGTGTGTGTGTGTGTGTGTGTGTTTGCACTGCACACACACAATGAAACCTGTGTGTACTTCTGCTTGTATTTGTGTGTGCATACAGCTACGGTGTGACACTGTGGTGTGCATGTTGGTAGACAACTTGTGCGTACTTTAAATGTTTAACATGAGAATAACCAGATTCCTCAGGTTGTCATATCTATGTGTATCTCAGTGTTAAATGCAAGGACCTGCAAACAGAACCGACCAGTTGCACAAGTGGAAATCAATAAGAGACAGACAATGGCAAGACAGTCTTGAAATATAGATTAAAAAACATTTCTTTGGATTGGAAGAGCACAATTGTTGCAGTAAACGGGAGAAAAACAGTAAATATTGAAAAGGCGATACATTCTTGATCAAAACAAAACCAAGATATACAATAAAGTGAGAAATATGGTGATTTGTCTGATGGTGAAATTGTTGGCACTTACCATTTCTGAATTAGGCACCTGGGGTCATCCACAAGGGCGTTGATTGCAGGCGCTTTATAAAGAGCAATTTTCATCGCACACGAAGAAAGCAGAGCCTTTGTGAAAGAAAAAAAAATTACACTCGCTTGAATTTTAAAAAAAGGATGTTTAAAAGATATCTAGGGTTAGAGAAAAGATGCGGAAAAAAAAAAGATTTGGGGTTGAGGGGTCTAACACCTGGTGTTCAAGAGAACGCAGTCGACGTTGGCCTCTGAGGAAAAAAGGACATCGTCTGTCTCCAGTGGCCAGTGGAGAACACTGATAGATATGTTTTTGCTGGCATGGGTTATGTTTTTACTCAGAACTGACAGACAGACAGCCCCCATGCACACAGGTGCTATTCAAGGAAACTGTGTAAAAGTGACGTCACTGAGAAAAATCTAGCCCACAAACCTTTTCAACACTAAAGGCCCTCCCACTACATGTTGCTCTTTTCATATTTTTCCCATTTTCTCCTTTTTTCTCTCTCTCTCCTTATTCTTCACTTCTCTCTCTCTCTTTCTCTCTCCCTCCCTCTCTCTCTCTCTCTCTTTACTCTTTGTCCGCCTGTCTTTGAGGATCTCTATCTGTCTCTATCAGTTTCTCAGTCTATAAAGTACATTTCAACAAACTACGAAGCCAGAAATATAAACTCACAAAAACCCTTGCAGGTATATCTGTCCATCTCTTCATCTCCTTCAGTTCCCGTCTTCATCACTCCCTCCCCGTGCCGCCATCTCGCTCTTTCTCACATGCACGCACTCGGTATAGGTTGAATACGCCGCATTATAAAAATCGTTCAGTGTTTGTTTTCATTTTGGCAGCTGAATGCAAAATAAGCTCTGAATTTCTTCACTGTTTGTGTGGCTTTTGCAAATGCGCGCTGCGTCTGATGTGAAACCACCAAATGAAGCTTCACCCAATTTTCATAGCCCCTCCAATTTGGAGCACGGCCGTCTTTCTCTCGCTAATGCTGAAACACCACTTTGTGAAATTACAGTACAATTTTGAAAAGTAGAAACAGGCAGCAGGCAATTCAGGTGCTCAGCCTCCACAACAATGGAGTGCTGGCCTTGGTGATGGTTGCTAGGCGATGGAGGAAATACAATGGCCTCCTCTGAAACCAAAGGCCCTTTAAGTGGACTGACAGGAGTGGAAGCACACACACGAACACACACACTCTCACAAAATAGAGCGATGCAAGGGAAAGGAGAGTATAAGTGAAGCTGTGCACCTCTGTGTGTAGACGCTTGACCGAAATATTGCGGTTGCTTTTTGGGAACATGAGGCAGGATTGGACTGAATAGGAGTGAATCTCTTTTTTTATTTTTTTTTCGTTGGGCAGCACACACAAGAAACTAGCAAATATAGGCAGGCTGATCCTGGGTATGTGAAAAGCTGCATGCATGTATTGGATAAATAAGTTGTGGGGCCTTTTTTGTTTTTGTAGACAGCTTGGGACAACCTGATAGTGGTAGATAATGTTTCAGACAGAGCAATGTATTGACCAATCACATGGTCAATAGAACAACAATCAGTGGCTGCTCACGTCTGGCAGCCTGTCTGCCTCTCCATCTGTCCGTTCATTTCTTTACCCATCCTTATATATAATCATCTATCTGCTGCCATTTCTCCCCCAAACGTCCATCCAGTCGAATGTCGATCCATCCAATTAATCGGTTAATGAAGCAATCTTGTAAACAGTGTCGCCATTTCACATCCATCTACCCATTTTAATCTCAAACAGACAGTAAAAATATTTTGATTTAACAACATTTGGATTGATCAAATTCTTGTGATCATGCAGTCCAACTGATATCATCTTGTCAGCCATTTTTCCAGTCAATAGCCACTTTTTCAGTGTCATTTTCCTGTATTATTAAAAGCAGGGATGCTCCTCCACTGCTGGAGGGCTGACAGACTGAGTTAAATTAAACAGAACTAGAACCCTGATTTCAATCAGGAGAGACTAAATAGAGGAACAAATACGATGAGACAGATGAAGTAAGATTGAATTTATTGTGAATAGAAGGTTTAGACCCCTGCAGGAAGTAGATCACCATGGGAGCCATCTGACGAATCTGGTGCTTCCAGACTGAGGGAGACTCACTCCTCGGGGGGCCAAGACACTGGTGGTGGTGATGAGGAATGGAGCTTGATGTTGGGATGACTTCATGAAAGAAGCATTTCCTATTGGAGGATTTGGTTGGAGGTGGCCATGTGTCCAGGGTTGAGGCGGTGAAAGGGTGGAGGCGGGTTGCAAATCTCTCTGACAGCAGAGAGAGAGAGAGAGAGAGAGAGAGCATGTTTTAAGTTTGACAGCTTACAAATGATTGGCTAAAAGGATAACATGACAGGTTGTGATTGGATAATAGGGGAATGAGCTAATGAAGCCTAGAATAGCAGGAAAGCGCTTGTGATATATTGGACACGTGCAAAGAGATAGTCCTTTGCTATAAGAACCACCAACCTTCCGCTGAGTAGACGATCGCTCTTAGAGTTGATGAGGTAAAATGTTAAAGTTATTGTCCACAGTTATGTTTAGATGCCGTTTAATGTGCTGCAACCCATGCTAAATGGTTATCTAACCTGCAAGGGGACATAAGCAATGCACTTTTTGCTGATGAATATTTGTTTGTTGACTTCACAAGCTTCACGAACAGACTTGTGTTCATGTTTGTGTGTCAGATGAGAAGGAGACTTAAGCAGCCATCTGCTAACTGGCTGTTAGAATGGTGACATCACTGCTTTCACTGACGAAAGTAAAAAATGAAGCTATTTGTTTGTCTGCATGGAAACAGTGCACCATCTACATGGATGGAATGTATTCTGATGTAAAGATGGTGCCATCATGGCAGTCAAACCAAAACATATGAAATCAAAATGTCTCAGATTAGATATTTCTGTTTTCCTTAGCAACATTTATATGACAAACAAGTTCTGCAGCAAAATGCAGCCAAATTACAGATCGTTCTCAAACACACCATCAGCCCTCTGAGGTTGACAATTACTCCTGTGCTGTGCTTTTGTTGCAGCCGAATCAATCCTGCTCTCTGCCTTGCCAAGTGTTGACAGACTGAAAATAATCATGTAACATATACATAATACATTATGGTCCATCTTTGCTTCTCATTCGATGGTCCTCTCGATAATCTGAAGCATTATTATCCAGAATAAACATCAGCGAAAACTCATTAATTTTCATTTACTGTTCATTAAATATACACAAATACAAATATACACAAAATGTTTATTCAATAATGCAAAAAGACTAATATTAATGTATTTATTTCTTTAACAATGGCCATCATAATTTGAAGGCGCAGCTCGGGTAATTACAGCCTGGCGGTTTCAGCTTCCTGTCCGCATCATAAATAGTATGCAATAAAATGAGTCGCCAGGCACAGGCTGACCTTTTGAGACATTTCTAGCAACCCTGAAAATACTAAGAAGGCCAGTATCTCTCTGAAGTACTCCCCTTCCCTTTCAATCTCATTTCCCCCCTACACATCTCCCTCATCTGTTGGAGAGAAACTGAAGCACCACTTCAAGCCAGCGCTATTATTTGCTCCTTTCAGGGCCTGGCCCCTGAAGTACTGCACTCAGTTAGGACCTGTAATGTAGATTCCATTTCAGCTGCTATTAGGCCTCATCCGTTACAGCAGACCTGCCTGTTCGTTATTCCTCCACCGCTCTCTCCATCCTCCATGTTTCACCTCCACACAGCCCCCACCAATTCTTTTTTTTTTAGTAGTCCCTCCACTCATCCTCTCACTCCTCCTCGCTCCTCCACCCATCTGTCCCCCTATCCCATCCTGCTATCTCTCCACTCCGGCACTCATCCGACCACCCCAGTTTCTTCTGCCCTCCCCTCCCTCCATCCACTTCACTCCTCTCCACTCACATCCCCAGCCTTGCCCTCAGGGGAGCCCTGCAAACTGCTTATTCAACAATCGGCCGCCATAAAGATATGTAATGACATTTTCGAAGGCAAAGAGGCCTGTGTGGTTTTTAATTCATATTTAATGGCTGTCAGGCTAAATAGCCCACTATCCTAAATGGGAGACAGGCTGCTGCTCTTCCACTTAAGACTGAGAGCTGTCTGCGTGAGGATATCTGCTGGCTGTCCAGAGCCGGTGCTGCTGCCTCTTTCTGTTTGTTCTCATTTTGGAAAATTAGTCTCAGTACAAGACACAACCTGATGGTGCAGCAAAGCAAAGCTGGGGCATGAATTAGTTTACATAAAGATGATAAATGAAAAGCTTCTTTTTATCAATTATGAGAAGGAATATGAAAATTTTGAGGAGCTGTCATCCTTATGCCATTAAAGATACATAATGAGCAGTGGTGGAAGAAGTATTCAGACATTTTCTTTTTAAAGTAAAAATGTAAAAACATTTTATCACAAGTAAAAGTCCTGCATTCGCACAGTAATATCAACAAAATATACGAAAAGTATTAATAGTAAAAGTACTCAAAATACAACGGAATGGCTCACCTGTATGTTATTATAAATGATTATATCACTAGATTATTATTATAGTTGCATCTCTGCACAACATTTCAAACAATAATGTAGTTGGTAAAGGTGAAGCTCACTTAATACAGTTTCGGGCACTTTAATCTAACGCAACATATTCTATGAACTGATCATAAGTTTTGTGTGCAAAAAGTATGACCACTAAAGTACCTATAAGTATAGTTATCAAATACAGTGTACACAGTATAGTTGAGTAAAAAGTACAATACTGGTATTTCCCTCTGAAATGTATAGTGAAGTAGGATGAAATAGAAATACTCTAGTAAAGCGCAAGTGCCAAAAAAATTCATATGCAGGAAGTGATTCCAAAAAGTCTGTCCAAGAAACCTACTCTGACTTTTACTTTAAAACTGCTCCGTCATTATTATTTGTTTATACTTTGCTAAAATTGAATGCAATTACCATGTGTCATAAAATAAACTCTTATCATAGTCATTATGTGGGCTTTAGTAGCAGCTCTTACTGACAAACAGCAGTATATACAGTAGTTGTTTGGTACCAGAAGTCAGAAGGATGTCTGACTCAGTCTGGACTCTTACTTCCTGTTCTGCTCCAACTTCATGTAGCTTCCTCTAAAGGTTAGATCCTAGCACGAAATGATAAAATATCAAAAGTTAAAAAATAACTTTTTTTATTTATTTACAGAACACAGTATTGTGTTTATTTGTTGTTAATTCAAACATGTCACAAAATTCACTAATCATTTTTAGCCACTCGATATTATGTTGGTATGTTGGTCGGTCCAGCACTTTGGTCTGGATGGAAATATGTCAACAACTATTCAATGCATTAGCATGAATTTCTGCATCTAGACATTGATTTCTGCACCTTTTTTACCTTCATTGGATTAAGGCGATCTGCTCTGTATGCATGCATCTGAACAGTACCTACAGAAGTTGGACACTGTATACCATAGTGCTTTATGTTTCATTACTGCTGTGGAAATCATGTGCACCACTGTACTCTCCATGCTATTGCTAAGAGTCCATCTCTGTATGTCTGCAGACTTTTGCATTGGTTGGCATTTATTTATAGATCCCTCCTCGGGCTTCTTCCTTTATATCTTTGTACATACATGTGTAAATGCCAAAATCAATACAGTCTGCGCTCTCAGAATATTTTACAAATGATTATCCCCAGAGTCCGAATAGAGTTAGAAAAAAAAGAAGAAGCTTTTAGACACGCTGCCCCTTCTTCCTGGAGCAATTTACAGAAGGACCTGAAGCTGTCAGAAGTTTGGGGGCATTTAAGTCTATTCTAAAGGATCGAGAAAATAGTGCTCCTGGTCATTGTGATTGCTTTTAAAAGTGCAATTGGAATAGTTTTTTTTAACCTGTTCTTAATTCTGCTTTGATTTTATTGTATTGTATTGATTTATTCCTAGTGTATGTAAGTTGTTTTTTGTATTTGTTGTCTACTTGTTGTATCATTTTCTATGCTGCTCTCTTGGAAAAGAGATTTTTAATCTCAATGAAGATTACCTGGTTAAATAAAGATTTATTTACACTTCAAATCTGAGCTATTTATCCTGCTGATTTTGGTGATCCACCTGTCTCTATTTCAACTATTTGGTGCATTATTGTGTACCAAGAGGATAAATTACAGTAAAATATATCCGATGATCACCTGATTACCTCCGCCAATGGATGGATGGATGGATGGATGGATGGATGGACCAAAGTTCAGCTTCACAGAGCCACTAGCACATCTTTTTTTTTTTCCAGGAACGAGAGACAGCAGCTCACGTGTATTTTCCTGTCATTACTCCACAGTTTTCCCTCACTGTGAGCTCAGTCGATGCAGGCTGCTAACCTCTGACCGGGCCAGACCACAGAGGTTTTAGAGGTTGGACTGCGTGCAGACTGTTCCCCATGACCGACTGGAAAATGTGAGTGAGAATTGATTTCCTCCCGCACTTAAGAGTTACTGGTGCTCTTAAGCAAGGCAGCTATGGAGATGGTGGAAAAATCCAGATGATCCTGAAAATGTGTTTTAAGGTAGATCTTAACAGGATAAATAAAGAATTATCACATTACATTGCAGTCTGAAGGCTGAAAGAGATTGTAGCATCCCCGGGCTCATTTGTACTAATTACATAGTAGGCAGAAATTAAAGCATTAAGGGTCATTTATAAATTTACTGCACATTAGATCTAATATTTGGCACAGATAGGGGTCTGTGCAAAAGTCTTTTGTCTTTTCTTGAAATGACAGCCTGGTTATTTAGGATGACATCACAGTAATCATGATGGCACAACAGCAGAGGATTGCTTCATTGAGCTCAATCAGATGCAATAATGCAATCATGTTCATGAAATAGCCATTGATTAAGCCTTATTTTAAGCTAATTACACACAAAAAGACTCTCAGACTGCCGGTTAAATTTGCTCAATCATTAAAAAAAAAAAACATCTCCAGAGGCGTTGTTCTATATTAGGTATCCAAATGTATGAGTATGAACATAATGGCCACTGAACCACTTGTTTCCATCCCAGCCAATGAGTGACCAGTGCAACATATAGCATCACCAGTAGCATTAAGTCATCGGTTATGAAAACAAAAAAAGAGGTGAGGGGTTGGGCGAAGCAGGATCATCACTACTACCAAATATTGATGCCACGGCTGCCTCGTATCATTTTTTCTGAGTGGGGTCCAGGCGCTGAAATGTAAATAAATCTATCAGGGCAAGGAGCTGGGGGCTCCAGTTACCACTCCTAACAATCAAGAGGCTTTTCATGCTGCCCTGGAGGGCCATTCCTGTAAGGCTAGCACACTGGAGAGAGTCACAAATCATCATCTCTCCTCCACTCTCCCTCCAGCACCTCCTCCTGAGTCCCCCCCCTTCATGGACTCTGGTTTTACTGCTTTTCCTTTCTTTCTCTCCTCTCTCTTCTTGTTTTTTTTTACCCACACATACACACAAAGCACTGTCCTCTATTCCCCCGCTCTCTCTTCAGCCATCTCTCTTTCTAGCACCTTCCTTTTATTCGTAATACTCTTCATCACAATCCCCTCATGTTTTGTGCTCCCCCACAGCTCTGTCTTTATATTCTCACTCATGCTCTTCACAGCTCCCTAATGCCTTTCAGCGAAGCTCACAATAAAATAAGATATCTACGACCACATTTGTCGAGATCCCAAACATCATGTCATTTTAATAACATTTCGGTGTCACAAAAAACACTTTTCGACATGTGCAAGGAGATGTGTTCAGTGCTGGCTGAGGAAGAGCTCAAATGTATCGGCTACACCTGTATTTCATCCGCTTACATTCATTAGTGTGATTTCTGCACATCAAGAACTGTTGTAGATATTTTGATTTTTGCAACTATAATCAGTTTGACTTTCTTTAAACTGATGTCAAGAATATCCGACATGTTTTTCTTATATGATACCCAAAACAACAGGATAATGGTTTTGGTCAGTGGCTTCCAACAATTGCAAATAACCTCTGCAAAAAATGTGATCTCACTAATGTTTGGTTAGGTTTAGGCACAAAATGTTTGAATTTGAATTTGTTGGTTTATTTCGAAGATGGAAATAAAAACAGATAAACAAGGAAATATCGTAACTTGAAGAAAAATTATTCTCAGAATATCAGATGTTAATAACACTTATTATGCCAAAAAAACATTAAATCTTTTGGGGGTTTTTATAACTAAAAATACCTGCTAATGTGCATATATATGATATAAAAATTCAATATGACTAGCCTGTTGGCTGATAACAGTTAATGAAGTAACCTCTCTTTAAAAGAACAAACATGTTTGATATTAAAAGCTGTGGCCCTCATAAATCTGGGAGCAGGTCAGGTTTAAGCCTGGATTAATAGATATTCTGTGCCAAAAATTGGTACGAACCAAGATCCCAGACCAGATTGTTCCTTCCATTGTTGGAAATGGCGAATCAGGATTAAATCAGCCTGAACCTCATGTAGTCTGAGCCCATCTTTAGGTAGACACAGAATCATGACAGTCATGAAAAATGTCTCAGGAAGACCAACAGAAGAAGGGTCCCTCTTTCTGGACAGACAGACATGCAATAGATGTCAGAATAAACCAAATATAGCAAAATCAGGATGAAAAGAATTATTGATATATTGGAAACATATTTGATCTCCACACACGACAAAATCTGAAGTTGCAAAAGACCTGAAAAACAGAGAGATCAATCCGTAGGGTATCATTACGTCTGTCGACATAAGGAAAAAATTATTCATCAAAAAATGATTATTTACCAAATGCAGGGATACAGCAGATTTTTGTTGCTATTATTGAATAGGAAAATTAAAATGATGTAGAAATGTCGAAAAACCTCTACATATACAGTGTCAGTTGCAAATAAGTGGAGGGCACACTCAGTTGATCATCCATCAGCTCAACCCTCACATCGTATTTGAGTGTCAGCTGTTTGTGCGGTGCTGTTTACACCACGTTACTCTTTTGTGGTGGAGAAATGGGTTTGCTTTTAAACAGGGCGATGCTCTTTTGAGGAGGATTCAGGCGGCTGGGCTGAAATAGAACATGTAAGTGAGGGAGAGGAGGTTTTGTTCGGAGGAGAGACGGGAGGTTTTACAGCCACTGAGTCAGAGGTACTCATATCGACATCCTTTAAAACCGCCTGTACAAATCTTGTCGTTAATTAGGGCATTAAAGTCGTGCTGCTGATTTACACATGACGAAGATGTACAGGTGTTGAACGTGGATGCCATCTTGTTTACGGTCTTGGAGTTCTTTCCTATCGAGGGATGATGCTGTCTTCTTCCTCTGATCAATGATGGTACGAGTTTCACATTGATCTGTCTGGCTGAGGCACTGGGACTCGCCCTGTTGGGTTCCTGACCCACAGAGGCCGGCCGGGTTCACAGGTCACAGCCACAGTTTGGACTGATACCACCAGAGGTTAATACACACCGGGTAAACATGAAAACATGACGCCAGGAGAGATGAGACATGTCAGCTTGATGATTTCTCTGAAAATGTAAAGACTTTTGGGAATATTTGTTGTTTTTCTGAGTTCGCCATAAGATTTTATTATAATTTCTAAGCATTCATTATCTTGTTTATCTTTTTCTTGCATAATTCAGCTTTTTATTCAAAGATCAACCAAGTGATTTTGTCTTCCAGATCAAAAAGCTGGATGATATGTTTACAGTAAAAAGCTCCTGCTCTGGGTAATAATTTCACCGTCCTGCAGAGCATAATCAAGGTAAGGCGTTTATGTTTATCTTATGTTTGTTTGTTTGTTTGTCAGCAGGATTACGCAAAAAACAACAATAACAAAAAAACTACAGGACAGATTTCCATCAAACTTTGTTGTCAGGAAAGACCCCGTTAAATTTTTGTGCAGATTCGTCCAGGAATTTCTTTTTTAATGTCTTTCTTTAACAATCAGAAGACATTTTCTCTAATTTCTCAGGAAATTATCCATAAATTATCCATAAATCTTGAGGTAAAAAAAATTGCACATGCTGTATATATGATGTTGTTATCTATGGATCAAAATATGTACTGGTATGAACTGGTTTCTCCTTTATCCACTTCCTGAATGAGTAACTAAATACCCTTTTAGACATCACACCAATTTAACATGCCTGTTTCAAGTCTGATTAGCACCATAGCACTTAGCACATTAGCACTAAATAAAAGTCACGTCAGCAATCTTACTAGATTGGATCTATAGTAACATTTTCATATCACTTTCAACACAGGACAAGTCTGAACCAAATGGAGCTGCAGTTAGTTAAACATGCAGAGAGAGAAATGCACATCTTATCTTGTAGGATACTTTATTTCAAATGTTCATTCATGTCAACTGCATGGATGAAAAAGTGAATATCTGGCAAAATGCTTTATTTACAACATGAGTACAAATAGGAATTACACGAAACGTCTTGTCACAGGCATCAAGTTTCACTATCAAATACAATTAAACTGATGTGAAAATGCTTTGCTATAGTTTCATTGTTAGAAACAGTATCGAATGTCGCTGATGCTCACAATGGTCGTTAAAGCATTAAAAATAAGTTTTAAAATCCAAAGATGATGCAGCCTTTAAAAGCAGAAATCACCCTTCTACCTTACTATCATAACTTTTTAACACTCTCACCATCTCATGCATGGCACAAAATGTTACAGGAGCATGCAGGTCAACAGTTGTCCTCTCATGTCTGAATTAAATCATAAGGAACGGTAAAACAAAAAAAAAAAACACCTACAGTACGTTTGAATGACAAAATGCCATCTTTTTTCTTATATAAGAGCTTAAATATAATTTCTGTACCTTGGTGTCTCTGCATCTGAAGGAACAGTAGCTGCTAACAGTCACTAGACACGTTTGTCTCTACATCATGATGTCTTGTGATTGGTGTGGTGATATACTGTATATTCAAAAATAAGAAACCACTTGATTTAGCATTTCATATTGACGTCAACTTTGATAAATAACCCTCCAAAAATCTCACCGTTGGGCAATAAAAGGCTGATTTTAATGGTATCTTCATTTATAGATTTAGTTTTTTGATTAATATTTCTCCAAAACTTGTAATCCCAATATGAATTTTGTGATTATCGCCCATTGAAGACGCAGACAAAACACGCCCAACAGTATGACACATTATTCCTTAAAGGTTCAACAAGACCTTATAAGTGTTTCAGAATTATTTGGCCTTTAAAAACGTTTTTTTTTACCTCTACATAGAGATAATTTACACAAGCAGATCTGATGATTCAATCCATTTATTTTCCAGGATGTTTCAGGTGTTCAATCACGACATACATGACATAAAATGCACAGATTAAAAGAAGTAAAAAGAGGAAACAGAGTGAGTTGAGGTATGACTGTGACCCACTGGGAATAGTGACTCTCCAGGTTGATCTCATGGTTGGCCCCAGTCCAAACCACTCAACAGCTCCTTGCACCACTCTGCTGATCAATGTACAACTGGTGTGGTAGTGAGCGTATACATCCACAGCGTCTCTTGTCACATGACACACTCCGCCATCCACTGAGCCTCACACTTCATTTGTTACGTTTAGCGCCAAGATTGTGTGCGATTTGATATTTGTACGTTTCCACGCATGCGTATCAGAGCTACTGTGGAACTTTGACACAGAAACCATTCACCATCAATTTACTGTAATTACTACAAGGTCTCTGGTGGGCTACCTCTCTAAGCCTGGTGACCGATCCCCATCCATCCTGCCAAAATGGCAGCTTTATAGCCTCCATCCAGGACTGCACTTGGTCGGCCAATGGGATGGGGGCAAGTCTGTGCCTGAACAGGGGGGCAAATACAGGCATAGATCTTGATAAATTAAGATGTTGCCCAAGGGTTGTTGGTTGTGTTCTTGGTGAGTACGCTCAGTAATTAAATCATTATCCAGCAGTCATTCATGCTGCTCAAAGTCTGTCTCTCTCCACGTACCCCAGCCAGGATATGGCTAATTATTGTGCTGATAAGGGTGTTTAAAACCTGCATCTGTGAACTTATATATTTGTTATCACAAGAGGACAAAATAATAAACCTATTCAAGACAGATTGTAGTATTTCTTTGTTTTCTTGCTGTTTCAGTCATTTCTTTTAGCTATGCTAGCAGCGTTCCTGATGTCAGAATGAAATCTGATGGATGAACTGATGTAAAATTTGTACTCTGACTTTTCTTGTGTTGGTACACTGAATTGACATTTGGTTTTCAGAGTGTGTTCCATCGTGTTTCCCTCAGGATGAATGGTTATAACTTAGATGATACCTCTGTTTTATTTCCTGTGCCATCCCCCTTAACAGTCCCATCATCTTCAGCAGTGGGTCGTCTGTGTATTGAGCTTTAATTATCTCCACCAAGGAGGTCATGTTTTCACCTGTGTCTGTATGTTTGTGTGTCTCTCAGCATGATTAAACAAAAACTACTTGATGGGTGGACATGGATTAGGATAAAGGGGCAGATCCAGGATTTTCTTTTTGTTCACTTTTTTGAACATTGTGAGACCATTTGTTTTTTTCTTCTTCACCATTTCCATCTATTGAGCCTTTATAAACTGACTGACTTTGATGAAACTTAGTCGATGGGTTGTGCATGTAAAAAAGGAAGAACCCATTAAATTCTAGTGCATCTGGATAAAGGGGCGGATTCAGGAATCTTTTCTACTTTTTTAAACATTGTAACATAAGGCTTTTTTTAAACCGTTTTTGTCAATTAAGCATAAACGACATGGTGCATTACCATGTACTGCACCATTGAAAAAACAATCACATTTTGGAGGGGATCTGGGTGCAGGGCAAATCCATGACTTTGTTTCACTCCATTTAACATAGTGACAGGCTTTCACAGCTTCTTTTTAAACTAAAACAGGGGTTTGTTTGTTTTGTTTTCTCACCTTCTTAATGAAGTAAGTCAAAACTTAATTTAGTGATGATTTAATCTTAAAGTTGAATCGATAGTAGCTCCACAGTAACTGTTTGTGCAGTACATGATGATTAGGAAGGCCTCTCTGATAAGGGCTGTTGTCATAGAACTGGTGGATAGTATTTCCTGGCATACAGGTTGTGATTCACTACCAAATAAATAACCACACTCAGTGATTGAAACATGTTTTTCCTCCTGGGTTGAATCCATTTATTTATAATTAAACAGCAAAATCAGAAAGTCTATGTAACGATCAAATCTCAGTTATTAAGAGTAAAACAAATGACTGATTTTTGGGCTTTAAAGTCTCCATGAGGGAACATACAGTAATGGACAAACAGTAACGTCTCATATAATGTGGATGTTTCAAAGAAGAACAGCTGTCAATCACGTCAGAGGGCTGTTGTTTTTCTCCATCACCTGGATCTGCTGTGCTCGATGTTACACTGTACTTGTGCTTTATTTTAATAATACACAGCATCACAGACTGAGAGCAGCACATGATTATAATGTTCCCACTGTGCATTTCACTGGATTATTGACTTTTCCCAGAGCTGCCAAATGTATATTCTATAAACCTCCATCGTGAGTGGACCGAGATGTAGAACATGAGTCACAAAATGCCTCCAATGTTAATAGTACAAACAATTCTGGCAGTTCTGGGAAGTGTGTGTGTGTGTGTGATAAGTGGGTGGTCATAAAAATTAGAACCAGATGAATCATCATATATATGTGCTTCTGCTCTTCTGCATGTGTATGTAAGATACAGTTCTCTATAGCTTACTTTGTCCTGCAGGATTACTGAAGTATTGTCTTTGCTTCGCACTGAATGAGATGAATACAGGGGTTATGGCCTTGCATTGTGAATAAAGTGGCCCTTTACTCTCATTTTTCAATTAGGATAATGGAAAGTGGCTCTTTATAAACATGGATATGAGCTGGAGATGTTAATTCTGGGAGAGAGGGGAGGAGAGATTGCCAGGCAAACAAAGAGAGACGAGAAGGGAAGAACTTGTATAATGTAGCCGGCTCGTTCAGGAGCATAATAAAGAAGGGAGGTCCACACAGCAATGATTTTATTAAGCAAACTGAAATGTATTAAATCAGCAATCATTTATGAGGTGTGTGGAAAATGTAGCTGCTAATCTATAGACCTGTAACATGAACCAAGGCTTAAAATGAACAAAAACAAGCCCAAACACCACATCAGGTGCCTGAAAGGTACCAGCCTTCCAGAATGTTATCAGCAGTTCAACACAGGTCCCAAACACAGAGGAAACAAAAGGTAGGTTAAAAAAAAATAAATCAAGAGAACAAAAAATACATTTAATAAGGACTAACTCAGGATAAGCAGGCACAATGCATAGCAACAAAAAAAACGAAAGAAGAAGAAATGAGGAAAAAAAACACAATCCAACTGAGAGAGACAACAATAAGAAACCCACAAAGAAAAATCCAAACAACAGCAAAAAGACCAAAAACTACACACAAAAATAACTTAGAGAGGAAAAACCACGGGGTAATGCAGGAGATCACAAGAGCAGACATGAGGCAACGCTGACGAACTGACAAAGACGGTAAGAAACACACAGACTAAATACAGACAGGTAGCGAGAGGAGATGGGGAACAGGTGGCACAGGGAGGAGGAGACAACCAGAGACAGATGGGAAAGATCAGGCAATCACAGCGGAGGGAAAATGAAGAGGGAAAACTTAAAGGGGAAATCATGAGGAGGATACAATATTAAACTAACATAAGACTGAGAAAACATAGACACAGAGGGAGAGAACTGGAACTAAAAACATAGAAGACTAAAACAAAGACAGAGGAACCAAAAGGGTTCAAAACCTTTTTTTTTTAAACTAAAGTAAACTAAGCTAATCAACATCCTCCGATGGCAGGAAATGTCATTTTTAGATGCATGAGGACATAAAATCAGGGTAAAAATCGTTTTAAACTAATCATGTATTAAAAGATAAATTTTGATTTTTTTTTGGGGGGGGGGGAGTAGTGAAAACAGTGGGCTGAACTTTTCTTTTTTTTTAAATCACAGAGTCACAGAGTGTGCTATGTGCGGCTCATGGACAGGACAGTAGAGAAAGTTTTCTGAAGTCAAAAAGCACAGGCTGTGCAGTCATTGAACTCTCTTTTTGTTATTCATCTATTATTTGGTGTATGTCTTGTCGTTGCTTTCCAAGTCTGCTGCACTTGACCTGTTACAGAGACTATTTCTGAAGCTTTGAAGAGAAGGAATAATTGACAGTAAAGGCATTAAATGGAGAAGGTAACTGTACAGAGTAAGACGGAGGGAAGAACAGATGATGCTGCTGACGAAAAGCATAGTGCGTGGTTTCTCAACATGCGACCCGTAGGCCAATGGCGGCCCATGGAAACATTTTGTTTGGCCCAAGACTGTGACATGAAATCAATGCATTCAACTTTAATAATTCCAGTTAATTTCTTACGCTTTCAATAGCTTACCACAGTTTGCCAGGCAACTTGTGAGCGGCACATCGCACATGTCACAGAATGACGTTCTGTCAACCTTACCAGTGTTTTTAGCTAAAGTTAGTGGTTTTGATGGACAACAGAGGAGAAAAGGATGTTAGAGGAAAAACGGGTCAACCCTTACTTTATCAAACCTGAATGTTGTGCTCATGGAATTGACGTTAAACACCTTAATGACACCAACAACAATTCTTACCAAATGCTTGTGGGCTTTCCTGTGCAGCCATCGGTCATAGGCTGGCTCCCTAAACTGTGGCACCCATCAGAACTTTATGAACCTCATGAACTGCTGTAATAGCCTTAGCACGCACCTCCCACTGAATGTGCTCAGGTGCTTCAGCAGCTCTACTTGGAGGCAGACAGGCTGATGGACAGACAAAGAGAAAAGGAAGGCTGATTGAGAGAGACATGAAAAAAAATTATTGAGCTACATCCAAGGTAAGCGTTCAACGAGTTCTCTAAATTTAACAAAATACATCATTTTATCACTGCCCTCCTGAGCCAGACATGTGAGATATTTGTGATCTAACACCCCTGTTAGCAGGATCACCTCGTTTGCTTCTGCCTTCCTTTACAAATCACTGTAAAAAAAATTTTAAAATCAGTTTTCCTGATAGACAAACTTTGTCTGTCCCTCAGAGAGCAATCATAAGTCTCTCATGTCAAAATCGGACATTTAGTCGACCCGTCCAACGGCCCCGACCTCTTCCCTCTGTGACTAAAGCCTTTGGACTGTAATATTTCCTCCCAACAGATAACAGTCCTAATTAATGCATCCTGCAGAGGTTGTTGTCGTTTGATATTTAGCAGCTGTTAAGATGGATGGTTTTGTTTTTTTCTTGGGAGGACAGTCTCTGAACTCTCCACAAAACCAAACTACAATCAACCCTACACATCATTATTATCTAACCCCTCCACCCAAGAAAGCTAAAATGGTTTTCAACAAAGCAACATAACCATGGGTGGTGCTACTTTCATTTATTTCTGAATTATATTGTCGATTTAACAGAGAGCTGTGAAGTAAAATTGTTATTAAGGTGATCAGGGATGGAGAATAGACTGTAAGAGAAGCACTTCTGTCAGCGACAGAGAAAGTCATTCAGCTGTCATATGTCAGATTTGGTATAATCATCAGTCACGTTTTCATCTCAATGTTGCACACATTTTCAGTGAAAAAAATAAATGCAAGTGAGATACAGCAAGTTTCCATCTGCTATTATTAGGTAAATATAAGGATTTGGGTGTTTTGAGATAAATATGTGGTGTTGCTAATGTGTCACATTAAAACATTGCAGAAGAAGCTGGTGCAATAAGAAGACGTAATAAAACAAACTAAAACAATGTAGAAAAAATTTGGACATATGCTTTATTATCCACCGCCTCAAACAAGTGTTACATCCGTCATGCCCCAGAAACCCTCATCTGAGACAAATTCCACTCAAAGTTCAACTTGTAACCATGGAAATGAAAAAAAAAAAGAAGATAAAAGTCCCTGAATATTCAAACTTTGCAGTAACTGGTTGTTGTGTGTGAAAAAAAAAACACGAAATCGTTTTTGAGTCATGCTCTGGAAACGAAACATGACAGACAGACGGGATAGACCGAACCCATCCCCCTCCTCACTGTGTTCTTATGCAGGCTGAGGCTTGATGAACAGTCATTGAGTTGTCTTACAGTCGAGTAAGAAAATGTGTCTCCATGTGACGTTTTGTTGGGACGAGCAGTAGCAGCAGAGACAGATAGATGGCATGAGGACAGAGAGAAAGAGAGGAGAGATGTTCCTGAACTAACCACTGCTGTCTCGCCCCCCCCCAGCTCCCAACACATCTCTCAGGTTTCTGCTCATCTGCATGAGGCCTCTGGTGTCCACAGCCCAGCGACTAATGAGGGGCTGAGACGGGCCGATCTGGTTACACACACACACACACACACACACACACACACACACACACACACACACACACACACACACACACACAGGTCTGGCCATCGCTGGCTCGGTGCTGATCATCCAGCCACAGATGCAAATGGAAAATAAGATTGGGGTTGGGTGATGTAAAAAAGACAAGAGGAGGGATGATGGAAGAATTTGAGACGGCTACACCCAACACTGTTGTTTTGCTTGGTGGTGTATCGATCAGGGAGGCGAGGATTTTGTCGGACGAAGGGTTGGGGGTTGTGATGTCCAGATCTGTAGATAAAGACACTGTAGCATGTCCCCTCTCTGTATCTTGTTCCATCAGCTTGTACTGAAAAGCCCCTCGTCTGATATGGGACAGAGGACATGTGCTCCCGTAGAGCTCCTAGGATAGCGTATGGCGTCACTGCTTTCAGTCTTCTCAGTCCACCCACTTTTTTCTGAAAAAGCATTTTTGGATGGTTTGCTTTGTAATGACTAATACTGTAGATATTCAGTTAAATGCAAAGGCTGCATAAATGTATGTAATGTTTATATTAGCCAATAATGTATTTTCACTACTTTGGTATTGCATTGAGTGACATCTGTTTGTTGCACTAAGTTGCATTAATGTAAAAAAAAAACAAAAAAAACCCCAGCAATATTTACCGTTGATGATTGATTAAACTGTTCTTATTGCACAGGTTTGAAAATAAAAAGATGATTTAAAGAGATTTTTGTGTAAAGATATGTTTATATTCCCTTCTAAACCAAAATGAATTGTTTATGTCCTTAAGGTCTAACAAATTTGTTGAATGCATTTCCTTCTAGATAGAATAGACTATTTTTGAACATTTTTAAAACATTTTTCAACATCTTCCTCTATGCTCTACTGGTGCATTTCTGCATTCCTTGACTTGTCACAGCCACCTGTGGGTCACTGGAATACGGTGCTACAACCATGACCTGACGTATGCTGCCATACAAAGGCAAAGTGCAGTATCTGCAACTTTTGCAAACCTCACTTTTCTGCTCCATAGTGCCGGATCTTCTCATCAATCTGTCAGAGTGTTGTTCTACTGCTGCATTTTCAGGACATTTTTTAAATATTTTTTTATTTTACAGTATCTGCAAAAATACACCATGAAACCAAGGCAGAGTGCAGTATCTGCACTGATTGCAGTTTGGCTCAGTTTTAGGACAAACTTTGAAAACGAGGCTGTTAGTTACTGCTTCTTTAAAGGTTAGCAATTAATCATATCTTACAGCCTAAAGACCAGCAACAGTCATCAGTCACTAATAAAAACTAACTTATTAGCAATATGACAGAGGATGGAATAAAAGATCTCTTAAAGACGCTTCTCGTTGCTATGGGTAACCTACATCGTCTTCCTGATGGGAGTTTTCCAAAGTCGTGAAGCCAAGAATATGAAGGGTCCCTAACTTTCGTTGCTCTCCTCCTGGTTTCTATGGTGCGCAGCTCCACCAGTTCACTGGATATGTTTGATATATTAGTATTTAACTCAAAGAACAATCTTTCCCTAAACTCACTCATGTGAATCCATGTCAAAGTCATGTGCTTTGTTAAACCCACCCTCCCTCCAGCCCAACCACCTACCTGTAAGGTAGGAAAGGAAAAACTACATTTTTGACAAATGGAGATCAAAACACTTGAACTGGAAACACAGATTTAATTTTATTCCCATTTCCATGAGATGAATTATGAAGAGAGGCTTTTCATTCGAGCAAAATCATAAAATCATCCCCACAAAGGAGGTCACGTTTTCACTGATGTCTGTTTGATGGTTTATTTGTCAGTTCCCAGCTGTTTTAAGAAATTAGCCTTTTTAAAAAACTAAATTTATGTATGTTTGTGTTATATACGTATATATACTGTATGTATCTGTGATCTCTAAAGAGTTATGTCTTCAGTAGGAACCAGTGGGCTTCAGACTATGCAACAGACTATATAGAGAAGTCTGAAAGTATTAATAGACGGTTTAACATATTGCTGGTTTTGGTGTAAGAATTGTAGATAATGAGAAAAATAAATCATTACACAGGTGTTTATATAATATGAAAAGACATATATATACAATATAAAATGTAAAAGACCATCCATTTTTTATTGAGGAAAATTAATACAATTATACAATATATATTTTTTATTTAAAATTGAATAAATTCCTTGAATAAATCCCTTATGATTTAGAATTATTTAATCATTTGCTTAAGTGAAGATTCTGATGACGTGTTTCCGCTTCCATACAGCTGACAAACTATTAAAGATAACATAAAACAACAAGAGGAAGGTTCAGAATTTATTCTCGATCTTGGAAACAGTTGCTGAAATAGCGAAAGTAAGATTGTTTATTTACTATGCTGGAGCTTTTTGATCATATGAAATGTATTCATTTTGATTTTGAAATCATTTTTCAAAACGATGTTCAAAAGGCAACATAAACCATCATATCAGTGTTCTGTACACAAGTCAATGTGCAGCAAGTGAACAGCAGCCAGAAGCAACACAGCCTACATACAAACATGGCAGCTACGTGCATCCACCACTTTAAATGTAAAAGCCTTTCCTTGTACTTGGTCCAAAAGAGCTTTTACTCACCCGCTCACTCTCTTGTTACGCTCCCTCCCTCTCTTTTTCTGTCTGCCCCCCCCCCACACTCTCTCTCGCTCTCTTTCTGCTGCTTTATGAAATTGATTGATCATTGTTTAAGGGTCTGACAGAAGTGCTGTCTCTCTTAGACTCTTCCTCGCTGCAGCTGTTTAAGCCTCCACAGCTAAGATGTGCTGTACGTAATATTCCATTCTAACAAATATCCCATAAAAACAGACTTTCTGGAGGAATTCCAAACAACAACAATATAATCAGTTTTTATACTTATAAAAACACTTATACTAATAAAAATTATGTTTTCATACTTTTATAACATCTCACTCCATGTTTAATAAACATTTACCAACAGTAATATACTGTAGTTTAACTAATTTGGACTGTAAAATCTGTTCTGTATTTTTTACAGTTTATTACATGTAATTTGGTGGAATGGTTATTTACTGTAATTTGACGGTATCCATCTGGAAACTCTGCCACCAGTCCTTTCACCTTTAAAAAATTAATAATTTTTTACCCTTTTTTTCACAGTGTAAGACAAAAAAAAAAAAAAGAAAGCAAAAGTTCATGTTCACCTCCTGTATGTTTGTTGAAGAGCATGACAGAGTCATAAAAAATAGGTTTTAGTACAAACTAATTGGTTAAAATAGGAGCAGCAATGCTAACGGCTCTATGAAGCTGTACCGGCACGCAACTCTGTCTCCTATAAATTACATGCATGTAGGCTACGACTACTTTGCAGCAGCTCATGATATTTTAATTGTCTCTGGACAACTATGGGGATCTTTGGTGCAGAGGAATGAGTTCTATAAGGTTTAAAAACACTTATAAGTAGAATTAGTACATGGTTGGGTTTGGTCTTATCCTTGCATCGCTGTGTATGGATTGATTTCATGAGGACATCCACGGTGGACTTGCATGTCTGTGTGTGTGTTAGAGTCATAGTTGGAGAAAGTTGGGGACAAATGGTGGAGATACGGCTGGTAACATGGTCAAGTCCATACTATAGGATACAACAGGGACTGTCTCTGTCTGATCTTAGTCCTAACAATGTATTTATCTCTGACGTGACAGGAGGAGATTGATTCCATAAGCCAAGTGCCGCAATTAACCCCTTCTCTGCCCATCAATCACCATAACGTATAAAAACAGTAATCTAATTAAATACCCAGAGAGAAATGAGGCCATTATTATCTGTCAAATGTCCACTACTACCCAATGATGTGAGGTTGAAAATTGCCGTATGGCTCGTAGGACATTAGGTGGCCTATAGATTAATTGTGTGGATTATCAGCTGTCAAAGAGGAATGAGCACAATGAGGTAGAGTGACATAGTTTGAAGTCAGGGACAAAAGACAAAATGCAGTTTTGCAGTAGATACTGTTCATACTTAAATACGCTACAGTGATTCGTACAAAGTCTACAAGGATGTAAATATAGCAGCCATAGTTTGTTATGTAGAGCAGTATTAGAGTTGTGTTATTTATCATCATCTAAGAATATGAGGTATTTATTCAGTTGGTGGATAAAACTCTTTTCTTTCAATTCTTGTGGTGTCATTATTCATCTTTTGTTTACAACGGGCACATTTCAATGGATGTTTGATTCCAGCTGTCAACTTTATGAAGCTAACGCAGACCCCTGGAGGACCTGATGATGTGTGTGGGCGAGACACATCATTTACATGATTGGTTATTGTTTTAGCAGGACTTATTTTGTACTCCACCTAACTGTTGATTTGTGATGGAGACTCTTTATTATTAACCGTTATTTTCCAGATAATGATATAAACTAATCTGAATAAACCAGAGGGGAACTAAATTAATTGTTCCTGTTGAGGACATGATTGAGGCAAAACTGGTGGAAAATGAGACCTGTACTAGAAGAGAGCAAACACAAAGTAGTGCTGATGATATAACCACAAGCAATAATGATCTTTAACACTGAACAAGATAATCTACGACTATAATTAGAGCTCAATGCGGCTCTACAAATGCTATCAAACCTGCAGTGTTTGCATTGCTGGCTTGCTAACATCAAAAGCACGCAAGCAAGTTGAGTCGAGGCTTATGATAAAGTCATTAGTTTGAAAAGCATTTGGTTATGAGCCAAAATATATACACAGATTTAAATTTTGACCTCACGATGGCCCCGGATGAAAAGTAAGGCGTCTCACCGGAGCCGTTACAAATTAATCCAATCCATTAAATATTTGTTAAGAGGTCGACTCAACAATAAAAATCCCAGTTGATGACCAAAGCCAGTATGATTCACTGGAGTACATGTCCAGACGTTTGAAATGAAACCACTTCACATATAAGCATATAAACTGTGTAATAAACTCCAATATAAAGCTGGATTATTGAAGGAATTGGCTCTAAGAACAGAAATACAGTTTGTTGAGATAATGTAGATTGCAACCTGATCTTATTTACACAGGTTTGTTGTTGACTACACCTCCCAGCTAATGCTTCCCATTGAGTGTTTCGTCTCTTAACTGGTCTGCTTGAGCTCTCAGACACTTTTCTTGCGAATAAGCGCCTTGTTCCTCCGCACTATTTGCTGAGCTAAGACCAAGAAAAAAGGGGCGTAAAAGGAAAGAGTCATTACGCCACCAGATAATCCTGATGACAGCAGCAAAAACGGCTATTCAGCTTATGGCCAGTAATTGTGGTCGGGACACCATGACCTTACTCGTGTGCAGAGTGACTAAGAGGGGAGGGGGGGTGGGGCACAATATTTATCCCATGGGTAGGAAATGGCTCAGCTCCTATAAAGAACATATGTGTGATGGACAGGCTTAAGTCTCTGCAGCAAGTTAATGTTGGTTAGCGCTACAGTCAGTGATGCAATGTAGGATTCACCAGCAAGCATGGCTTCACTTATGAGCTCCCATAGC
Organism: Chaunax sp. Z400; assembly: GCA_037577475.1. Taxonomy (NCBI): domain Eukaryota; kingdom Metazoa; phylum Chordata; class Actinopteri; order Lophiiformes; family Chaunacidae; genus Chaunax; species Chaunax sp. Z400. The sequence goes on from CM075190.1 coordinate 26,784,089, forward strand.
TTATAATGGGGAACGTAGTTGGATAAGGAAAATTTGTCAAAGTTTTTGCTGAACTTATTTAATTATTATTAATTCTAATTATTGTTTAACAGTCATTGAAGTAATTTATCAAGGATAAAAAAAAATGCTAAATATGTAGCATTCTGAGTAGATTTGATGCTTTTTTTCTGTTTTGTATCTTTGTCAGTAACAAATCTTTGGGGTTTAGTACTTCTGCTGATAAAACCAATGAACTGGTAAATTAGGATACAAAAACAAGTTTAAAAAGAAATCTGATTACAAGATGATATGTTTGTTTCCACTGAGGCTGAAATGTCAAATTTTGGAGGGAGGTTCTCTTGCTACTACTCTTGATTGATTCCAGTGATTGATTACATTTGAATCACAGCGATGAGGTACTGCTTAGACAAAAAATACAAGTGAGAGAATAAGGAAACACTAGATTGCTTCACATTTAACAATTTTGTCAGGGGCTGATACCTTTAGCTGTCTTGAGGCCTTTCTCAAACTAAACCCTCCCCCTTTGCACGGGGGAGAAGAGGGCTTCGCCACACCAAGTGCATCCTAAATCACACATCAGAGTGAAAAATGAGAAGATGCTGATACAAAACCATGGTAACTAAAGTGCAACAGGTTCTGTTTCTAAGAGAGGGAAGTTTGCCCCAAAGCTGCTCTCCACCAGAAAGAAGTGCTTCATTCAGCTGTGAGAGTAACTTCAAATAGAGATGGAGAGGGAGGGTTGCATAAGTTGAGTAAAGACTCTTACCAACTAAAACCTTTTTTACTTGGCAATATTTGTCATTACAGTTGCTAAAGACTCCCAAACTTGGCTTTCACCCGTAGCACTTCAGCACTATAAAACTGCTAGACTCATGATGGACAGTTTTCTTTTAAAGAAGTATTTAAAAAATGATGCAGCAGAATCTGAGATATTGACTTCTTTTCTCTTCACATTCTTCTTCCTTATCAACACCTGGCACATTACCCTCAATACAACTCCACCAACAGCAGTTCAGTCTGTTCAGGCTAATGGAGCCTCGAGCTTCGAGTCTAAAGCAGAGATGAGGAGCGGGTTACAAAAGGTCTGGTAATGACAAGTCATCTCAAATTCCTCTGAAGCAATTTTCAGTGGAACGTTCAGGCCTGATTTCATGTCTGTAGAAAACTTTTCCTTTTGAAAAGTTCTCACTCTGGTGCTTTAGGACAGGTTCTACAGCAAAATATCAGAGAGACAACTGTTGTTTTCCAACAGAGCACTTGAAATGAGTGCGAGTGGGTTGAGCTTTTTTAGATCACAGTGTTCAAGCCTTGTCTTGTTTAGGTGTTTCCAGACCAGAGGAACCTTTTTTAGAGTTCCAACAATGTCATTGATCCCCCACCCATCATGATTGTATCTGCACTGAAAGAAATAGGAATGATGGTAGCTCTCATGCAAATTTGAAAGTAGCATGTACGACATGTGTACGGTAATTTGATTCAGATTCAAATTCAGACAACTTCATTTATCCCAAAAGGGCAATTCATTTGTAGCTTACCCAGTCCATACATTCAACCATATATTCCACCCCTACACAGAACTTCAGATAAATCAAATAGACAGACAAGCAAACATTTGCGATCTCTCCTCCAACCTCCAACTGTTGTTGCCGGAAGAAGAAAAAAAAGCCATTAAAGGTATTTAGAAAAAGGCAGTTTATCTCAGAGCGTCCCCAGAACTGTTTGGTTCATGTTCATGTTCAGTATATGTTCCAGAGATGATAAATAACAAACTCAGAGACCTTTAGTTCTTTGCCTTCATTTCCTAGTATTTAATCCTGCTGGGAGTTCACACTGTTGGAAAACAGCTTGAAGCAGATAGCTTGTCTCACCGCTCCTCCCCACTTTTCCACAGCCATTAAATTCATCACTGACCTCCTAAGTCTCAACAATCATGAACCTTCCAACAATCAATCCTCCCTGGACAAAGAGCCCCATCCCTGCAGCAGGATGTTACAACAGTGGTGTTAGTGTGTAAGAGCGCTGCTGCATGGATCCAGGCACCCAGGAGCCCTGACTTCTTGGCTCTGTTTGCGCCTTGAGCTGCTGGTGGGACAGCAGACCTCTCGTCCAGGGGAGCAGACGAGATCTCCATCACCATATCCCATCTCCTCCTCTCATCATTATCATCACCCACCCTTTACCCCAACCCCTCCCTCGTTTTCCCCTCTTGCCTTCCGAGGTGTCTGGTGACTCTGGTCCCTGTTATCTCGCCCCTCCCTTCGTCGTGGAGGAGAGGAAGAGAGAGGGAGAAAGAGAGAGGCTGCAGCCCACTACCACCATGTCCCCAGAGGCCCCTTGCCTGCCTGCCCCTCCTGCTGCTCAGTACAGCTGTGGCTCAGTACCAGACCCTGACCAGCTGGGATCTCCACCCCGCCAAAGAGCCACGAGAAGAGCCACTGTGTGTGAAAGCTCATCACCTCACTCGCTGCCTCTTCATTAGGTGAACCACACAGACACTCACTCCAACTACAGCTGCCAAACGGCTCTGCTTGTGCTGAGAAGATCCTCTTTTTGAGCATGGCTGTGGCACCCCGGGCCCTGGCACTTACCCTGCCCCTGGTGCTTGCCCTGCTCAATCTGGCACCAGCGCCCACCTTGGGAGGTTGCCCATCGGCATGCAGGTGCTCTTTCGCCATGCTGCAGTGCCTGGATCCCGATGGTATCACCAGCATCCCAGCGCTGGCACCGCAAGAAAGCGAGAACGTGACGGAGATGTAAGTACTGTATGATGTGTCACCTGCTTTGCATGTGCCTCTCAGTGAGCATGAGTGAATCAGATGAGCTGACGTGTGTTGATATTGGTGGTTTGGAAAGATGCAATTAATTAGTTTGGAGTGTCTCAATGGCAAAGTTTTGGTTTTAATGGCACCATCTGCAGCTGCCCTCATGTAGGATCTTGTCTTTCAGGTTATATTTGCTGATTTTGTTTGCATTTTGTTCAGTTTTACGAAGTTTTTAATTGTTGTCACCATAAAATTACTTGACAATCATTGATACTGTTTTCTGATTGAGCGGTACGGAAGCATCAGAAGCATCTGATGGAGGAAGATGGAGATATTACACTAAAGGTTGCCCAACAAAGTTGTGTTCCATTGCTTTGACTAAGACCAAACAAATGTTTCTCTGCATGCTAACAGGGTTATAGATTGAGCTCTAGTGGAGATATATCTTTATTGCTCATTATTTGTTACGTTAATTTGGACGCTAGCACAATGCATCTGTCCAGTCATGTTTAGTAAGAGATAATGATGATGATGTACAAAAGAAAAGTTTTGGAGAATATTGGCCTTGAGTCCCTCAAGACTGCATTGTACAAAATGCAGATTGTGTGTTGTTGTTTTCATGCCATTCTCTGATCCAGATGCTCCTCGTCGTAAAGTAATTCAACTGCTATCTGAGATGCATTAGCACGGCGCTAATTTAGTCACTTTGATCACTGGAAATCAATTATGGATTGCTGCCGACAATAACTGGCATGGAGTGATGGGAAGTGATGTCCTATCATCCAGTGTGGCCTCAAAGGGTTTTTTTAATCAAATGCAAGTTTATAAAGTTAATCTGGTCACATGTTGCTGAGTTTAATGTCCGACTCTTCTTTGAGATGGAATGTATGTCCTGAAATGTTTGTTAAAATGCTTCCTTCATAAACTCTCCCCTCTGCTGTGGTGATATTTTTCCTCTCAACACAAATGTTCCGTAAAATCGTTTTATCACCAACACAGAATTCAAAATAGCTTTTGTTTAAAGCCCTGAAACTTTGTTTTCAAAAGCTTTCTTCTCTTCCACATCACTGTAAAATAAAAAATAAGAATATATCAAATGGCTTTCGATATAATTCTTGTAGGAGTTTGTCCCCATTGAGATTGTGCTGTTTAACATGCATTTGAAATTATTATTAAAGTTATCATCAAAGAACTGTGACTTTCTACTACTTCTACTGGCATTTTTGCAGTAGTATGATTTTTGATCTGCTCCTGCTGTAATAAAACGGTGAACTTTTTGCATATGTAAAATATGGACTACAGCTAAAGATCAATATACATGTGCACTATGTTCTAAGGGTTACCAACTCATTACCTCATGAACAAGCACCATGATTTTATTCACAATGGTGATGCACATGTTGTAACCTGAGATACACGTGGATGGCGAAAGTATTTTTCAATTTTTTGGGCTCAAATGTAAATTCCATTTCTGATGCACCAATGAGGTTGTTCTGACCTCATTTATGTACTTTGCTGTGGCTCAAGTGGTGCCCAGAAGATGAACTGGGAAAAGATGTTCACTTTGGAGGCTACTTTGATTTTGGTATAATCCTGTACAGCCAAACATGGGGGAATATCTCAGAGTGAAGCCTGTATAAGTTATTGCTCAGGTGAAGTTACATTTCTCACTCAGCTGCAGCGTGTCTGCAGCAGATGAGTGATATTAACGCTGGCTTTTTGAAACTTTGGTTGAAAAAAAAAAAGAAAACAATCTGACCACCTGTGATTTAAAGAGGCCTGCTGTATTATTATGCAACCCACCATCAGCGCCAACATGGAAAAGTAAATGTCACTCTCTGCACCACCATGCTGTTCTTTCTTTGTTCCTCTTCCCCGGATCTGAGCAATTAGCACTTGTTAAGAAGTAACTGCATTTGCGAAATGCTATTTCGGTGGAACAAGTCAATTTACTGCTGCTTTCTGCCTCTATTCACCTACAGTTAACCCGCCTCATTCTCTTCTCCCCTCTCTTTCTCCTACTTCAGAGGTATATCCTTGTACTCAACATGTTTCGTAGAGCTCAGGGTGAGGCTTGACATTCTCTCTGAACCGTTCGATCGATAAGTAAGCAGGTCTTTCTGTGCTTCTGTTTACCACGGCGCTCTACATGCCAGCAAACAACAACACTTCGCTGCATCAATGGTGCAAGGGAACAGAGCCGATACGTGGAACAAAACAAGGGGCCATTAACTGTGGAACAGGGGCTGAAATTCATCATATGCTGAGTTAGAAATTCAATTTTGTGAATTGCCAGTCAATGCCCCCACCCGGGAACAATAGATGATATACAACCCACTTGGCTCAATCCAATAAGTAAGGGCGATGGGAGATCCTGAGCCCACCTGCCCTGTAATCACATTATTGCTGTGTGGGTCAATCAGACATGAATAAAAAGGTTTGTGCGTTCCAGCTGACAAACATAGAACTGGAAGCTTGAAACAATGCCACAGGCTGAAAGCAGCTGTCATCAAATAGAAATTACTGCAGCTATTTTTTGGCTATGCAATTCTATCTATCTATCTATCTATTTTACAGAACATAAGTAACTGTAAAAGTCTCTCTAAATAGAAATAGCATCATCAGGAGCAACAGTTGACATTTTTCTCCCAGAGAACAGGACCCATTGAAATCATTAAAATGCTGCAGCACTAGTGTGTCACATGACCCACAAAAAACCTTCAGTACCTGCTGTGGTGTCTCAACAAAAAGCAATTTAAAGGCATAGTGTCATCACATTTGAACAAAAAATTTGATTCACTGATTGTGTTAAAGTGTTTTTTGTCTGGTCTCAGTATTTTTGACTGTACTCTTCTTGAAACATTTTTTATGGCCCCATGTTACGTACGTAACGAGGTGGGATCTATCCATCATGCAATAGATACTTACTTTATAGGGGCCCTAAATGTCTGCATCTCATAATTGGTTTTCTTCACTTTGCTTATTTTTTTTGCATTTTTAGGCACATTTGAACTTAGGTGATTTTCATGTCATTTTGTTCAAAGTCCTGGGGGTATGGTCTATCCACATCAGCACAATTCAAGTATAGCGGGGGCGTCTGTGTCCTTGGACACAAATGTTCCAGTTTGTCTGTCCAGTTTAAGCAGCAATTGGCTGCACCCACGATGGTCGGCGCTGCTCCATCACTGCCAACTACACATAGAAACATGAACCTGGATGTCAAGTGCAAAGGAAGACACCATTCAATTTTGGAGTGGATCCAGGGAAAGGGCTGAGCCATGAATTTTCTTTCCTTTCACCCTGCATTTCTATCAGTTACTCATATACTAAGTGACGGATTTTCATTAAACTTGGTGAAAGAGTGTCACATGTGCGAAAAAGGGAACCATTGAATTTGAGTTAGTTGTTAGTCTGATGATATAGGAGCACCACGCTAAATCAGTGGAGATCTCAAGCTAGACCCTTGCTGTGTCCCAAACTGCATACTTTTAGTATACTCACATATACTATACTGCATGTGAGTATACTTACTTGCGTAGTGCATGAATTTCAACAGTGTAGTGTGTTGAATGGTTTAATATGCTTCCCGTTTCATGACAAATTGTACTTCTTTGGAACTTATGTTTATATGTTGTTGTTGTTGTTGTCCTCTGTAACCATTGCTTCCTTGGCCGTCTCTTTATTTTCCACCTCTGGCACATCTCTGGCACAAGAATTTCCTTCGGGATTAATAAAATTCTATCTCATCTTGTATTATTTTCACAATCTTGATAAGTCTCGTAAGCCCCTCCTCCTCCCGCTGCGTAGCCAAGATGGCAATCATTGAGGGTGAGAAGTGTCCGTCATTCCATACTCAACTTTTGGGCCATTTTGAGCGTGCCATACTTGACATTGTGTGAACGTACTTACACTCAAACTGGCCACGTTGAGAATGGAAGTTTGTGATTTGGGACACAGGATCTGTTCCAAATGTTCATCATATTTGATTAAAAATAAGAAAAACGTAAAAACAACAAGAATTCAAACTTTCATTTCATTCACACAGTATACATGGTCTCCTGATGATGTTATTTTCATAATTTCTTGTTATTGTGATTACTTGGTTCATTTCAGTAGCAAAGTAAGGCTTTCCCAAGGATAGTCTATGTGGGCTGAAGATGTTCATATTGATGAAATCCTTCAGTCGTTAAAACGGGTCAAAGAAGTGTCCTCCTGAAATAAATAGATGACATTTCTATACCAGGAGGAGGTGCAGTGAGAGGTGGAGGAGGCTGAGAATGAGGTGGACAGTTTGCTCCAGCGAGATCCTTGGTAGAACCAATCAAGCATCTATTCAGACATCTCATGGAAAGAGCACACTGTCCTTGCGTTGAGTGCTGAATTGATCTACAGCTCACTAATTCTGAGGTGGGTTATGCCTGGAAAAGAATTTCCCATCAGCCTCGCCTACCAGGCGTCTCTTAAGGCATTATTTTTTCTCCACATGAGCAGTAGATTAAGTTGTGAGCCCTGTGGTTTGTGGGTCCCCGGAACATCTTGGCTGGATTGTTATCTGTTTGCTCAGTGGATGACAAGGAGGTCAGATACATCAGTGAGGTTGAATTTGGTTGCCCTCAATGTTTTTCTTTATTTTCTTATTATCTCCCTCCATTCACATAACCATGACTTGAACTCCCACACACTCCCATGGTTGCATGTTTTCTTCCCATTCCTTTTTTTTTGTTGTTGTCTCTCCCAACTCTGAATAATGATGCCTTTAAAAAGGGGTTAGTCGTTTAAATGATTCACTCTTAGAGAGCATTGGTACAAAGGTTAACTGTAACTCTGTTGCGTCCAGTGTTGTATTTTTTATTGCCAATATACTGATGTTAGAGTAGAGAACCTTTTTGTGGTCTTGCCTTTGGTATAAAACTGCTCCAGTTTTTTTTTTTAATCAATTCTCCAGCTAGAATGATCTAAATGAGGATAAACTCATCATCATGGATGTCACTGGTCCAGCAATTTATTTACATCTTCATGCAGCATGGGTTCAATTGAATATCTACACAACAACAGACTGAAGGTCACTAAGATGTTGCTACGTTGTTACACTGCAACTCTGTCTTTTTCTGTCTCTCCTTTTTATTTACCAGTTACATAGAAAACCAAGCAGGCCTGGAGAATATCACCAAGATTGATCTCGCGAACTACAAAGAGCTGAAGAACCTGTGAGTAATGCTTCTCTCACCACTTGGATAACATTCAACTCCTCTGCTTCCACACGGCAGACGAACACACCGTTACACTGCACTGTACTTACAGCAGCTGAAAATGTTTATGGTCTCAGGGGAGAAATTGAGCTTTTCTGTTATAGATTTATATCTAACAAACTAAGTTAGACATTTAGTCAATCAATAGTTTAGTTGATTGATGGAAAATTCCATTAATTTCTTTATTATTTAAGTCAAAAAGGCCAAAAAGTCTCAAATGTATTTCTACAAAATTTAATTGAAGATTTCTATTGAAGATTTTTTAATTGAAGAGTTTTCAACTGTTGCACAAAAAAAAAGAAAAAAGAAAAAAAGGCATTTAGAGATTCACTGTTTTCCTACACTCTATGTTTAAGTAATTGTCAGATAAAGAGATTAACGATAATGAAATCCCTGCATTTGTTTATGTCACTCAAACTCACACAGGTTACATTATGTCTGAGTTTTAATGCTGTATTTCTTTTAAAGTAACCACTGTTTTGTTGTGATGTTGTTGTTTCCCTCTCTCCAGCACGGTGACATCATGTAAGCTGAGGCTCATCTCTGCCAATGCCTTCCAACACAACGTCAAGCTCCAGTATGTGTGAGTGTTCTTGTCAATACAAAAGGACTGTCTGGCCCCCCTTGTCGTGTTTTGAACCATGTGTGAGTCGGACTATTTGTCCCTGTCAGTCGGCGCTCAGCCGGCCCTTTAATGTCACACATGTCACATCAACGCTTCTCAAAATCTCTGTGACTCAGTTTGTTGTTCATATAGTTGTGTTACTCATCCACAAATCTGGTTAAAGTTGTGAGCTGATCTAAGATACTGAAACCACAAATCACACTCGTTGTCTTAATGGATATGATGTATATTGTTGTTCCTCCATCCAGTTGTTTGTGATGTAAGGGCCCGTAATAAAACAAATAGTATTCTTTGGTGTTAGCTCCAGTTTTAATCTATAATCTATAGAGTATTTGCGAGTTTTATCAGATTTATATTTTTATAAACTGAAAATCTTTGGCTTTTTGACTGCTGGTCAAACAAAACATCCTCTCTCACAATCTTTTCAAGCTTTTTTCATGATTTTGTCATATTTCATAGACAAAACAGAAAAAATATCTGGCATATTAATCCAGATTAACCAATAGTGAGAGTGAAAATAATCTTCAAATGCAGCCCTAAAGTCAGTTAATCCTGCTGCTAATGACAAGAAACTAAATTTTATACCTATTTGCAGCAACATATTGTACCTGTAGAAATAAACCACTGTTGTGTGATAGTAAAAATCTATTTAATCAGAACCACCTCCTTTGCGATCATAAGCACAGTGGCAACTTTTTCATGTATTTTTCATTTATATATCTATATATCTATAATATATATAATATCTGAACAGTTTGATCTAACAATCCAGGCTCAACAATAAATTATATACTGAGATGACTTATCCACTGCAACCATCAGATCTGTCTGTTCATCAGCAGCTGGCCCTTATCGCCACCATCTTGTCCTCATGGTTTTGTGCTACATGCCCGGTGTTGTTCTGAGGACCAGAGATGGGAGTTGGTGGAGGTGGTGGAGGCGGTGGTGGTGAGGTAGGCTGGGTGAGCTCGAGAAATTGGAGAAGGCATCCACCAGTCACCTTTTACTCGCTCACTTTGGCGGATTATCGACAACTGATGCATAATAAATACACTCCACTAAGGGTCCATTATCACTTAATCAATATTTCACTGTGGAGGAGAGGGTGTGGTGGGGTTGGGTGGAGTCTAAGGGGGCTTCTGTGTGACAGATGTATTTCTAGATTAAGAGGGGCAGACCGACTACAACCAAACTAAACGGGGGCTGTGCAGGCTGAACCACTTTCCTTTCTCTGCTTCTGCTCAGGTCTTGTCCTGTGAACTCAATTGTCTTTTATAAAATTGCATTTAGATGTTAAGAACGGGTAAAAGAAAATGAGCTGCTATTCCCGGCTCTGGTCTCCCCCTGTGGGCCTGGGCAGGAATCGAGCTGGTAATGGATAAGCCCCAATGGCTAACCGGTCTGACATGAACTTTTGGGAGCAAGGAAAACAAATAATTGAACCCTTGGCCCTGCCAGGGTGAATATGTATTGGTTTCCATGCACACGCTCCCCAGTGTGGCTTTTTGTCATCTTCTGAGGGGGGTTTATTTACAGTCTGGTTCCTTGGCTGCCAGAGGATCATATGAGATGATGATGATGATGTTTTATTGGCCTGAGAGAAATGACTAAATGATATGTAGCCTTCATCCATCATATTGTGATAGTCTGAGATGAGCAATGTTACATTTAAGATTATTCAAAATGTTCAATTTTAAAAAAAAACTTTTAAATGTAAAAAACAACAACTGAGCATCGCAAAGAAGCTTTGTAAGGCTATGCATATACAGGCTTTTAGCTAAATGCTAATGTTAAATGTGTATTTACTATATTCTTCATCTCAGTTTAGCTTGCTAACATTTGCCAATCAACACAAAACACAAAGCACAGCTGAGACTGATGAGAATGGTATTAATTTGGTAGATATTTGGCTATAACCTGCAGTATGGGATGACTTGAAATATGGAGAAACTGGCCTGATTATGATGCTAGATGAAAAGTCAGAGGATCACTTACGTGATTACAATTCCTCCTGAAGGGGGCGTGAAATCTGATGTCAATCCATCCAGTAGATGTTAAGATATTTCCCACAATAAGTGAAAACCTAAGAGAATAATTGACAAGATATTTCACTAAAAGCCAAAATAATCTGCTGATGTAGCAAAGTCAGGAGATCACTGAATGTTAATCCACTGACTGTGAGCCAATATTTAATGACATTGTCATCGTGTGACCATGCAGCTATAGCCTGACTAAGAAAATCTCAAAATCTCATCTCATCATAAAAACAGTAACATTTCTACAATCAAAATGTTTCTCCATGAACTCCTATTGTGTACGTGATCCATCAGGACAGCATCCTCCCTCTTAGAAGTGTTTGTGACTCTGGACCAATCACCTAATGTACTGAACACTGAGCAAATACTGAGAGGTGTGCTGGAGGTGTTTGTGAATGTTGCTCACAGCTGGTGTGAAATACTTGCCAAGGTAATTGATCAGAACCCATTTGGCTGCATTAACGTTTTCCACTGAGAGTAATTCAAAGCAGGTAAGCATAGCTCTAAAAGTGAGCAATCCAATCACAGCGTGACGCCACTGCAGAGCAGGACTAATAAAAAGAACATTTTGACCTTATTTTTGCTTTTATTTATGTTGAGATCAGTTTATTTTTCCATAAGATTTACTGTCACCATATTACATGTTTGTGCATGTCTTTATTTCTTCAGGTGATTCTTTCTACTCATGATAAATATCGAAAAAATATTTTTGCACCACGAGGAAACTGAACTGGTACATATTACTATCGTTGTTTTACATACTTCGATATGCATGAAAGGCTATCGTGGCTAACTGTGGAGGCTAAATTACAATAATATATTCTGTTTGCCACATTTATTTTGTGATAGCATATTCAGGTTTTTGTCATGGGTATAAAACACATGTTTTTTTTTTATGGTGCCAAGACCACAATCAAGCTGCGTGATTAGAACCATTCTTTATAGAGCTTGTTATGCTTGGAATATGCTCCCTATTGGGATTAGACAGGTAGAAACCAGATTCATATCTTTTTTTCATTTTGTTGCTGTTTCATGTGTTTGTGTTCCTTTTGTGTGTTGCTTCCAGTCTATGTTTTACTGTATTTTTAATTTGTTAAGCCAGGAAGACTAGCGACCACTTTATGGAAGCTAATGTGGATCCTGATAAAGAATAAAGAATACTGTATCGCACAGTAAAACATATGCATGTTTATAATAATACCTCCTGTCTTCTCTCTTTGTTTCATAGGAACCTGGCATCAAACTATCTGGAACACATCTCCTGGAGGGTGTTTCATTTTCTACCACTGCTTAACCTGTGAGTCCCTTTAAATAATAATAATAATAATAATAATGAGAACATTCTCATTCAGTGGAACGAATTTAAAAATCTCAGGGGGGTCAAGGTGATTGGAAAAGGGGAAATAGTCTCACTGATTGTGCTGCACAGCACCAGAAGGAGCCAAAAGAAACCGTGATAATGTAACCACCTGATTCTGCCTCTGACTGTGCCCAGTCCACTCATTGACTGGAAATGATGGTATCTGTTCATTTGGCAGCTGATGTCATGGTTGCTGGTTGCCTACAGAACGAGGCCATCATTTGTTTGCCTTAGATTATTAAATGTTCTTCCAATAGGATGACCCACATTATGAAAATGAATTATCTCATATGTATTGAATATTTAATGATAAAATGAGTTTGTTTTTAAGCCAAAGGGATGTTTGTGAAACCTTAAAAATCTGTGAAACTGTCTTTTAATGTATTTAATCCCTGATTATTTAAATTATTTTCACCTTCTTCTTAGAATATGAATCTACATCAATTTAGATTCTGCTTCACTTCATATTTTGTACTGTTCACTGTTGGTTTAGGTGTGAGGTAACATGTTTATGACTAATATTAAACCTTTGCATGTATTACAGAAAAGAGCAATAAGGCTCATAAACAAGATGGATGTAAGAGAACACACAAACAAACTGTTTATTGAATCACGCAATTGAAATGTAAAGATTTATTTAAAAACAATATCAGTCATGTGCAAAGGTAGAAATAGAGTTTTACCTGAAAATAGACAGAAGTTGTTTGATGATTATCACAGAAGGAAATTGAATTTCAAAAGTTCAAAAACAATAACTTCTTCTGTTGCTTTAATGTTCAATTTAAGACAACAAATAAGGAAAACAAAAAGGAAGATTGTTATCGATTTTGAATGATGTTTTATATAATCTGTGTAAAGAAAAAAGGTGAACAAAGGGGGAAGGCCTTCTGTATCTATGGTGTGTTACATTATTATTAAGAAAGGGGCAGGTAATATGAGTTTTTTCTTTTTTTTCCCGTCTTCCTGCTCCTTTTTCGATCATGGAATGTGTCAAAGTAGTTTGGGTTAAAGTGTTTTATTTGTTTTGTAAAATTGGTTTTGGAAATTATGTGGCGAAATTAACAAAATAAATGCATTGAATGAATGATTATTCAACCAAATTCAAATGCAGTTCAAAATCAAATCATTAGAACTGCTGCTCTGCTCCGCTGTCACCTTAAATGTCCTCATTTGTCCTCACACACTTCCCACTGATTATGACTGACTGATCTGTTTGCCTCTACTTTTCCTAACTTGGAAAAATTTGTCACATGGGAGAAACTAGAGAGAACCGTTGGCACTAAAACCTGAACGATCGCCTCACATGTGTTAAAGAAAGTCAAAGAAAGTGACCCAGAATCCACATCCGTACCCGGATCTGTCTCAAAATGTAATCAACTCTTCCTTGACCTAAGATACATATTTATAGGCTGAACAATCCCCATCATCCCCTTTTTTCAGTGTGTTTTATAGATGACATTACTACATGCACATAGTTTAAAGTACAAAGATGTCGGGTTAAAATAGAAAAGGTGCTGAGAAAAATGACAATGGTGTTAAAGTTTCATGTCCATATTAGGAGGCCTGTCGGTGAACATGTGGTCTATTAGCAACGACTTTAACGGAGGTGATTTTGCAGGTAAAAATACTTAAAGTGAACCATTTTAATAGAAACTGCTGCTGCCTTTTGCAACTTGATTGACATCATTCTTTTCAGCAGCAACACCTTTTATAGAATTGAATAGAAAAGAATGATTTTGCTTTAATTTGTATTCTTTAATGAATCATTATTTTAACAGGAGTAGTCCCATTGAGGTTCACAATCTCTTGTACCAGACAGCAGCATAAAAGCGCAGCCATTACTGCAGATATCTGAAGTTGAAAGTTATGAAAGGTTATTTTCGACCTGAATTTCTCTTGTCTTTCGTGCAGGTTCTCTTCAGACAAACTGAATCAAAAGCAATTAAAAGGAGAAAGTGGAGCCTGTAGAGCTGATTTTCATTCTTTTTCTCCTCAGGGTTTTGAGGGACAACCCTCTCATTTGCTCATGTGACCTCCACTGGCTCCAGCAGTGGCAAAATAATGAGCGTGGTGACCTGGACAACCAAATGCTGTCCTGTTTCTCCGATGATCAGGAAATGCCCATCAGCTCGTTGGTGATAGATAACTGCAGTGAGTTTGGCTTTCATTATGTTATCTGTACTTCATTTAGCAAATTATTAGTAGTGCATGTTTACAGAAAGACATGAATAATGAGCAAAAGTTGATCAAAAATATGTATTAATACATTTTAAGTGCTTCACTTGTTTGAGCTTCAGTGTTCTGAATGTTGTTTGTGCAGAATTTGAAGGTAAACGTCTGTTTTCACCTTCATCTGCTGAAGGAGGAAAGTTTCTCTGTGCCAATATTAAGTCTGAGATTATCAAGTGGATGTACAGTACTAACATGATTTTGTGACATCATAACTACTCTGGCAACCAATAGTGGGCCAATATGCAAATATGAAAACATTCTGTGTCTTGTAGTTAAAATTCAAAATTTTCAATCAATGTAAAATTGAATTTTTTTCAGAATGACAAAAGACAAAAACACAAAATCACTAATAATGTCTAACTCGTTGTTTCAACTTGAGTTTGCTTCCTCCAAATTATATTCTTTGAGAAAAACTAAAAAATTTCCTTCTAACATCACCAAATAAGGGGAATTAGCTCAAATGGGAGAGCGTTTGCTTAGCATGCGAGAGGTAGCGGGATCGATGCCCACATTCTATGGGGTGGCTGTGACTTAGGTGGTAAAAGTGGTTGTCCACTTATCAGAAGGTCGGTGGTTCGATCCCCAGTTCCCCTATAGTCTATATGTCAAAGTATCCTTGAGCAAGATACTTAACCCCAATCTGCTCGCAGGGCGCCATCAGGGCTGCCTACTGCTCCTCAGGGATGGGTCAAATGCAGAGAACCCATTTCTCTACATAGTACTGTATAATTGTATGTGATAAATAAAAAAAAAAGCTTCTTAAGCTTCAAATATCATCTTAATTAAATATTGCATGTTGTGTAACCCTTCATCTTAACTGGTTTGGATTGATTTGGATTTGTTCATTTATTGAACTAGCAAAATCTAAATCAGCTTAATTATAAGGGTATTTTCATTTGAATTCAATCGCATCAATTCATTGAACTTTTCCAGCATTTCTTTGAACTTAAACCCGCATTTCAATATAACTAATATTACAATTTTACATTTATTCAACTCAATTTTCATTTGTTTGAACTCCAAAATCTCCGATTGACTATCTGGCAAAGAGAGCAGAAACGTGACAACATCAAATTAACATCCAGTTGAACATTTATTGGCACAAATATTTACCTCTGCTCAAAGCATTTTACAACACAAGCCATCATTCGCACTATTCATACACACATTAACACACCGGTGGCAGAGACTACTACCACTGTTCATTAGGAGAGATAACGTGTTCGTATGAATGATTGCTCCTGATGAACAGGTGCAGGTCTCTGCCACAACAACAACACATATTTAATTAAAGCAGTAGAACAATTTGTGTATTTTTTTCACTCAACGTAGAATTTAAAGGCAGCTTTTACTCGTATTTTTAAGGTGAAACAACAAGAAGAAAGTAGATGATGTCATTTCATGAGTTTAAGTTTTCTAATTTGTGGAAAAATCATATTAGACACAAATTATTTCTTAAAGCAGAGTATTTTTCTGTATCTTAATTTTTTTTTATTATAAACTTCATGATATTTTTAAGTCTGCTTCTCATGAGATGAATGAATCTTTCAAATAACTCAGTTTCATCCAGTTGGCTTTAAAAAGTCAAATGAATAACCATTGGTGGTTCCTGTTCTGTATATTAAGGCCTCCAACAAGCAGCTGCAGTGAAACACAAGGAGGCGATGGACTCAGTATCGTTGGATCATCTTGTTGCCAGGAAACATATGAGAGAGTTTTTGGCCCTGTGCTCCTTCTCTAAACTCCTCTGCTGCTTTCAGGTCTGCCTGTGGTGACTATTGTCTCCTCCAAACCAAAGATTCAAGAAGGAGGCAACCTCACGTTTGCATGTCATGTGACAGGAAGTCCCACTCCCAACGTGCGATGGCGAACTGAGGAGCTCCACTCTCACGTCTTTACCCAGGTAGGGAATCATTTTCAGTTTTTATGTGTATTTCATATACATATTTTAAAAAATCAATTTTCTATTTTGTACACACAACATCTATTGTATGTAAATTCTCCTCTGTAGCTCGAGGTTTCGTCCATTTCTTAGCCCTTTAGAGTGTTTTTGGGAGGATTTTTTTTTTCACATTTCACATACAGATTATAATGTTCCTGGCTTCCTGTTTGCAAAGAAATGTGAGTTTTAATTCTTGTTTTTCATTAAAAAACGAGGTGATTTACAGCATAAGCTGGATCCAAAAGTGAAGAGTGACGTCATTGTGACCTAGGCTCTCTTAACCTCCTCTGCTCTCTGTGTGCGCTCTCCACTGCTGCAGGAGATAATCTGGGGCTCCACATTAGAGCTCGTCCTTTACCTCACCAACGTCTCCTCCCATGACAACCTGCACAACCTAACCTGTGAGGCCGAGAACCAAGCTGGGCCCGGGGAGGACATGGTGCAATTAGACATTGAGTGTAAGTGTTTGCAAAAATAAAGCCACACTCTTGAAAGCTCACAGTCTGAATACAAGTCGCCTGGCTTAATGGGGTCTGGGGTGAGAGCACACTGGCCATTTTTCATATGCAGGCAGGGTGGACAGCCAGGAAAAAGAAAAAATGGACTACACTGATTTCTTCTAAATGCCCCTTCTACAAATACGAGAATGTGCCCATCATGCTTCTAATGGAGCTCTTTGTCATCTGCCACTCACTCTGGCGACTGGTGAGACGCGTTAAAATAATACGACTTGCCATCAGATTTAAGGACACAAAAGAGAGTGAACTTTCTTTGCCTCGTTCTTAAAGAACTCCTTCACCCCATATGCACCCGTACTTCTGAATTACAGCTGCAGCCTGACTCGAGATGTTTACTGTTGTTTTCTCCTTTCAGATGCATTAGTGCATCTGGAAGTTGGAAGAACGGCGAAGAACGACAGCACCCAGCGGTCCCACAGAAAACACAGTCAGATGCATTAGTGATGCATTACTGAAAAAACATACGGCCCAAACAATATCATATATCACCAACTCAGTGACACTCATTAGAAAATAAAGCCAAAAAAGAGCAGGGGCGCCAATCAGCTGAAGCCAAATGCACAAGCATCAAGGGACAGATAATGAACATCAGGAAAATGGGGCTGATAACCCGTGCTAAGATCTGATTTGAGCCGCCCTAATGGACTTTCCCCTCCTACTCCGGAAAACCGCTTCATCCGCAGTGATTGGCAGCCTGTAAATGCGTTAGTACAGCTAATCTATCAACATCAGCCCCCCTGGTGGACGGACACTCGTTAACCGCTAGCCCTTTAATTACTCTTAATTACCTCCCAGAACAGTGGGTGTTTACTGCTGAGTGGCTCTCTGTGCCATTGATTTACGGTACCCGTGTGGCTGCCCTTTCATAAAAGAGCTGCTCTAAATTGTGTTTTTCCTGCAATATCATTTATTCAAAACTTTAAAGTAAAAAAAAAAATAAAAAGAAATGAATCTCTTTATCAACACCCATCATAATCATCATTATAAAAGTTATTATTGTGCAAAAGGTTCGAGTTAATTGTGAATCTGCTTGGGCTGATTTTCTTTTCTTTTTTTTCAAAAATCTTCTTTGTCTAATTCTGCAATGAGGGATCTGGCAGGATCATTAAACATAATTCCAGGCCTCCATTTAACCCCTGTAGTGAAAATAGGTTGTCTAAGGTTAGTAGAGGGCTCTAATGGATGATTAGTTAAATGTGATTAACTGTGCTAATTTTCACTCTGCGTAACCGACTTCAGCGAGCAACGGGTAAAGAGACAAATTCCTCAGTATCTCCTTAGCGCAGCACTCTCTGACGCTGGGTCACGGGTTAAGAGCGACAGGATGGCGTGCGCAGTATGACGGGGTCGCTGCACTTCAGAGTCAAGTGTTCGATCGAAACGAGGCCATTTCCTGTAACTTTATGTCCAACGGAGCTTCCACGTAGCTTCTGTGGTCGGGGGGGGGGGCACAACAGGACCAGGATTCATTATTCATAGCAGGTCAGCACAGGTTTGCAGCGCAGATGGAGAACATTGATTCATATGGAAACTCACCACTGTTCCACATCATCGAGGTGCACATTCAGCACGTACTGTCATATTAGCGTAGGCTTTTGCATTTACATGAGCATCGCTATAATCTTTTCACTTGTTGTTAACAAATGTGTAAAATAGTGGTAGTTTTACTATTCCTTTGAGTCGTTCTTAGTTGATATGACATTTTAGAATTCCAGAATCAGACTCAGTTTACTTACTTGCAGCTCAGCATTTATTGGAAGATTTTTCACCGTCCCACCTTTAGTTTGCTCTAAATACGCCTGAACCCCCACCCCATTTCTGTCATCTCCCACCAGTTCCAGTCAAAATCCTCTTCCTGAGGGACGCTGTGCAGCAGCACCACTGGTGTTTCCCCTTCGCTGTGGATGGTAATCCTGAGCCAACCATCACCTGGCTGTACAACGGCAAAGAGCTCAAAAAGTCAGTCTACACATACACCCAGCTCATCCCTGACTCCGGTGACGGGTCAGAGAAACACGGCTGTCTCTTCCTCAACAAGCCCACCCACATCAACAACGGCCACTACACTCTGATTGTGCAGAACAAACTGGGACGGGATGAGGCCACAGCCACTGGGATGTTTATGGAGAACCCCTTCGACCCGCTCGATCCCGAGGGCATCATTCCAGGTGAGTTCCTGGCATAAGTTCGAGTCCCACTGGTGACGTCTTTAATTGATAATTCAATACATTTTTTGTTAATGTAAGGGTTTAATTCAAACTTTTCTGCATGTGTTATGTTTTCTTATGGATTTTGGGGGAAATCTTAAGGATTTTCAAGTCTTACAGGTGAACATCTTGTTTACATGTATGCAATAATATCCACAAAATACTGAGACGTTAGAAAGTAATGAACAAATCAGAAAGTCATGATTCACTGAATCAGAATTACAGCATCGAGGACTATTTAGTTAGTATCCTAGAAGATAATTTAATAATAAGTAATAAGTGAAGTCTGCTTAAGTCTGAGTCAACTTGGGAGTGACACAAAATTAAAATCCACTCATTAACTGGTAATGACGTAAACATCAGTTTTTAATTTGTTTCATCTCGAGTAAAGGGGTTCATCATCTACAGAAGTAAGAAGTAGCTACTGGGTTTTTACCAGGGAATTTACAGTTAGTGCCTTAATGACAAATTAGAGACACCAGGACTCCCCAAAATTACTTATATTGTCATATTTAGAGTACAACATTATTATTCATGTTAGAAATGTCATATTATACCTTAAAAACACCTACTAAATATGTTTATGGACTGGTGTCCATGGTTAAGTTGTATGTTTATTTGTTAGTTTAGAATTGGTTCAGAGGGAACCAGTTCGACACTCTAGAGAAAAATCAACCGGGTAAATTTTGGATATTTTGCTCAGTTTTAATCAACTATTTCCAAATAATGAAAATAATGAAAAAATGAGTTAAAATGACTTTCTGAGAGAGACTCTATCTAGAAATAAATTAGGTCCTATAACAAAGATGAAATGAACTGAGAGCTGCAAACTGAATTTGATGAACTGAATGAAATGAAAACTGTGAATAATCTCTAAAGATATGATTATTAGGTCTGTTCTGTTGAAGCTAAGAGGCGGCATCTTAAATACCAAACATTGCCATAATTATTTTACATAATGTATACACAGATCATGTGTTTCATATTGGATGTGGATTTGTGGCATCTCTGGTTTTTATGTCTCTAAATGTGTTTGTCTTTTTTCCCCCCACATGCCAGTCCTTGATGATCTAAGTAAGTCTTTGTTTGTTACTCTCTTAGAAGTCGTGTGTCATTAACACTGCATGGAATTATTGGTTGTGATGCCAGTTTTGAGTCATTCTTCCTTGACAACAAAAAAAAAAAAATCTCCCTTCTCACCCCTCAGGGCCTACAAGCAAACCAGTCATGGACGTCACAGAAAACTCAGAGAGTCGGGTGTTTGTGGTGCGTCTGTGTGTCATCATTCCCCAATACAAATGCAATGAGTATCAATAACGTTAGTGAGTGTAACTACTAATCTGTGTGTCCTTGTTTGAACAGGTGTCTGTGGCTGTGGGTCTTGCTGTGTTTGCTTGCACTTTCCTTCTCATCATGGTATTTGTTATTAACAAGTGTGGTCAGCATTCAAAGTTTGGTATTCACCGTAAGTTATAACACTTTATTTAATTTACTGTGTGCATGTCAATGAAAGGCAAAGTTAATTTGGTAAAAAGTCTTCTTCAGCCATTCAAACTTTATTGGGAACCGGTGAAAGATTTTTGCAAACAGCTGATTTGCAGTCAGAATGACTTTCTGAGCCTTTTTCCATATCTCGCTGTTATGTCGCCTTGCTGCACTAGCATGATTAAAGGAATCAAACCCAGTAGATGACACAGTCTCAGCCCAGAACCACAATCTATATACAGCCATCTATTCACATGCTGTATATATATAGATATATACTGTATGTATATCTATATATATACATACATCATATGTGAACTGGAATTAGCCATAATCAAAGGTTCTGGCAAATTATTCTTTCAAGTCACAGTTGGTTCTGTCAGGTTCTCAGAAGGTAATGCACAGGGGGGACTGACTAATACAGGTTTTCAACTGTGCTGTAACTTTGCTCACAGGCAGCCGCTGTGTTGGCCGGGGCTAAAGTGCCCTAATTACTGCATGAGAATGTCGGCAGAAACCTCCTTTGGCCACCACCACGTGGTGAGAGCCATTAAAGAAGATGGATGGATGGATGGAATGATGGATGGATGGATGGATGTGATACCGCTCCGTTTGGACACCACCCCCTAACACACACACACACACACACACACACACACACACACACACACACACACACACACACACACACACACACACACACACACACACACACACACACACATCTGCCCTCAAAGTGCCTAAGTGTGCCTGATTGCCTAAGTGGACTCTGCTCTCTTTCCTTCCCTCCATCGCGTCTGTACTCTCTCTTTGTTGTTCCATTTTCTACCGTGTTGTGCTCTGGGGGTTCTGTGGTTTGCCTTGCTGAGTGGGGTTTTACAATTTGGGCCCCACTTGTTTGGCTTTTAATACGCACTGTAGTCAGGGGCTGCTTACCATTCAGGCCTCCTATATGGTCTTTTTTCCCCAGTTCCGTGCAGCCTGATTGCTGCATGGTTGATGATGGTGATTATTAGAGCTTGTCATCATCTGTCACCATGGTGCCAACAAACGTGCAACCAAGTTAGTAGCAGAGAAAAAATGGGTTCTGAATTGCTTCTTTTGATGGCCACTACAATCACAAATAGTTGGAGGCTGATTAGGTGTTACATGTTGCTCATTTCTGCTTGTTTGCATCCCTCCCCGTTTCATTAGGTTCTTCAGTGTTGGGCACCGAGGATGACCTGGCGGTGTCGCTTCGTTTCATGAACTTTGGAACCAGCCCGCCCTCCTCAGACGAGGACTCTGGTTTATCCAGCTTCGTAGAAAATCCACAGTACTTCTGCGGCATCATCAAGGAGAAAGACATGTGTGAGTGTTGTTGTGAGTGTGTTTCCTCTTGATGGCTGCTTGATGGCTCACTCCTGAATCCACACTCCGCATGGGTAACCTGCACATTGGTGAAGGCACCATTAATGTTGAATGATATATACAGGTTTTGGAACAACATATGCCGCCAAGTAGACAACGTCTTTTTCGGGGAAGGTCCTTATTTCAGCAGGACAATGCCAAACCACATTCTGCACATATTACAACAGCATGGCTCCGTGGTAAAAGAGTCCAGGTACTAAACTGACCTGCCTGCAGTCCTGACTTGTCACCCATTGAAAATGTTTGGTGCGTTATGAAACATAAAATACGACAAAGGAGACCCAGAAATCTTAACCAGCTGAAATCCTACATCAGACATGAATGGGAAAATATTCCTCTTTCAAAATGACAGCGATTGTTCCGCTCAGCTCCCAAACACTTACAGACTGTTGTTAAAAGAAGAGGCGATGCAACACAGTGATAAACATGACCCTGTCCCAGCTTCTTTGAAACGTGTTGCTGGCATCAAATTCTAAATGAGGATAGAATTTCCAAAAACAATTCAATTTTTTCTGTTTCAACATTTTAAATGTTACCTTTGTTGCTATTTTCTATTACATATGGGGTTTCAATGATACAATAAGCACAAAATGGTACAAATGCGACATCAGGTGACAGATCCGCTTTCGATGTTTCCAACAAACGTTTCTGTATTTTGCGATCAGGTGTCCAGCATATTAAACGGCAGGACATTGTGTTGAAGTGGGAGTTGGGTGAAGGAGCGTTTGGCAAAGTCTACCTGGCAGAGTGCGCCAACCTCAGCCCTGACAGCGACAAGATGCTGGTCGCCATCAAGGTGGGTGGTGTCATGTTGTCACTTTCACTGTTAATGTGGGAATATTCCAGTCAGCTTGAAATGTAAGGAGAGTGCTACAGTCTTACTGATGTGCTGCTAAAAACAGTGTGAAATTGTACTAAAGTAAAATGAGAATAAGTTACAATTAGCTTTTAAAATCACTTTTGAATTTGAATTGACTTGCTTTTGTATTTAAGTAGCGACTAGTTTCGTCTGTTGGAAGTGAACTGTGCTTTCAAACAAGTCAAATTGAGGAGTCTTGGTGGTCAAGTGGTTTAAGAAACCTGCCATTAGAGGTGCAACGGATCACAAAACTCACGGTTCGGATCGGATCACTGTTTTTGAGTCATGGATCGGATCAATTTCTGGATCCCTGCATCTTTGCAGTCTGTCCCCTGCAGTGGAGAACACCCTCTGGGTAGGAACCTCTTGCCAACATGGCAACATGAGGGTATTTTAATGCTGCCTTGTAGGATCCCACTTCCTCTTTGATGGTCATGGCGATCCGATCTGAACACGGATCAAGCGTTTGTCCGTTGCACCACTACTGGTCATATTAAAGCAACATCGTCTGTTTGAGTCCAGCTTGGGACCTTCGTTGCATGTCGTCTCCCCACTTTTCCTGTCATCTCTCTACTGTCCACCATCTATCAAATAAATACTTCAAGAACATGAAGTTAAGTACTAATTCCAAATCAACAAGACTAAAAATAGGTACACTGTTCTCATAAATCTTCCAGAAACAACATCCTGCGGTTTCAGAGAGATGTCTTTGATACACAGCTCATGTTACAACAGGTTAATGC
Source organism: Chaunax sp. Z400 (assembly GCA_037577475.1). NCBI lineage: Eukaryota > Metazoa > Chordata > Actinopteri > Lophiiformes > Chaunacidae > Chaunax > Chaunax sp. Z400. The sequence goes on from CM075190.1 coordinate 26,807,517, forward strand.
AAACCACAGCGAATAAATACAAGACAATGAATCTGACTCTGCTCAGATTTATCATCCCATTACTCATTCATATGCTTTTATAGCAACACATCATCACTAATGAGCGACGGTGTAGCAAGGAATTCTGACCACATAGGAAAAAAAACTCCTCCTAATGCACAAATCTTCTCTGATAGCATCTCTATTTTTATTTTCTATCACACAGTTACCTTTTATAACGCTCCTGTTTACTCTTATTTAAAGCCCAATACTAATAAAAAATAAATGCGGCCTCTTTGTGTGGTCACAGACTCTAAAGGATGCCAACGAGTCCACCAGACAGGACTTCCAGAGGGAGGCGGAGCTGCTGACGGTGCTCCAACACCAGCACATTGTGCGATTCTATGGCGTCTGTACCGACGGAGAGCCGCTGGCCATGGTGTTCGAATACATGAGGCACGGAGACCTTAACCGGTTTCTTCGGTATGTAGCGAGACCTGATCACTGTGGCCTGAGGGTCACGAGTTTAATTCCCACAACTGTTGATCCCTGCTGATTAAAAATACTGATTTATAATAATAATTTACTAGATTATTCTCTCATGTCATACCATTTAGATGTTCCTCATCACCACAAATAGTGACCTTTTTCAGAGCAGACATTTGACTTATCCTTGAAAAAGCACGGGGTTAATACGATTAACTTTAATAATGGTTCTGTTCTATTCCCAGTAAGCTGTTATCCAGTAGCTAAATGGGAAATTTAACAATATTTCATTTCATTATTTACACCAGAGCTGAAACAATTAATCTATTAGTCTATGAGCAGAAAATTAATCTGCAACACTTTTTTTTTATAATTGATGTTTTTTAAAACAAAAATGCAAAAATTTACTGTTTCTTTGAAAATGTGAATATTTATATTTCTCTTGGTCTCTTAGTTTGTTCTATGATATTAAACTGAATATATTTTTGGGTTTAGATTGCTGGTAAAACAAAAAAAAGCTGTGATTTAACAATTTAACACATTGCGGTGGACATTTTTATCAAATGCAAGTTTATTTGTATAGCACCTTTCAACACCATTACTTAAGATATAGAGGCCTTATCACAAGATGACAATCTAAAAATACAAAAAATGGAGAATCAAAAATTTACTCTAAGACAAGATAAAATGTCTGTGAATCTGTAAATCTGTAAATTTGACATATCTTTGTTTTCAAGACAAAATGTGAGGATAAATTGCCCAAAAATATAATATTTTGCTGAGACGACTCAAATGTAATACCAGCTATGATTTGTCTTTGCTGTTTACTCCCTCCATTTGCAATTTACATCACCCCAATGTCACACAAAAAAGGATTGCATTGAAGAACGTGGTCTTCTTTTCAGACACGAAAAATTGTAGTTGCATCCCAGACAGGGTTCATACTCTGTATGGATGTTATTCAGATCATTTCAGAGCATGGGGCAGATGCATTATTTACACAATAATGGCAAATAGAGTGAATTCAAAATATGTCAGGATTTTATTTGAATACTGTTGGCCACAGTTGTCACATTTCAGCAGAACAAATCAGACGAGGACCCAAATGGAGACTCAGTCAGAGACAGCGAGTAAGCAGTTCAACGATTTATTAACAAAAGGATCAAACTTAAGCAGGAAAACTAAGTCCATGGAGAAATTACTGAAGCAAAGCAGGAAAGTAAATCCAAAAATGTTCAAAGCAATAGTCCAAAAACAAAAGGGAAAGAGAAAAAATCCAAAACAAGAAGACCCCAAAAAGCAGAGTAAATAAAAATAGAAAAACACAAGGAAAGCTAGAATGTATAGGTGAAAATCCACATTAAACTTGACACAACAAACTGACAACTCAAAGTGGAAAACACACAGACTAAATACACACAGAGACGAGACAAGATTGGGAACAGGTGGCACAGGGAGGAGGAGATAATCTGAGACAGGTGCAAACGATGAGCAGTCACAATGGAGGGAAAGCCAAAGACAGGAAGTATAAAGTAAGAGACACAACTCGGAAAATAAACTATCAAAATAAAACAGGAAATAAGTAAGTCCAGAACCATGACAACAGTAGATAAATAGATTCAGTGTGTAAACAGAAAAAGTTTACTTTACACTAAACTAATGTGATCCAGCAGTAGTTAGTAAAAGCACGTGATTTGTGTGTAACATAGAGAGAAAAGCATTAATATATCTATTCTGACTCATTTCACATGGAAATCAGCTGTTTCCCTCTGGAGGGAAATAAATCAGTGCTGACCCATTAGAGATCACTTGGCACCTGGGAAACCATTTGACAAAACTGTTAGAGCAGACGCAGCCACGCAGTCGATGCTGTCTGCCAGGTGTCCACCACGGGAGACAGATTGGGAATGAAAACACACACACACACACACACACACACACACACACACGACACACACACACACACACACACACACACATGCATGCACACAGACTTTGCCTGCGTTATATGTTTCACGGATGAAAATCGCATTTCCAGCAGACAGAATGGGTGAAACATCTGAGGGCCCCCACAATGCAGCTGCTTTCCCACCCTGCCACCTGCCTTCTAAACTAATAGTGATTGTATAGACAACTTCCTTTGTAAGGAGGGGACAACGCGGAGAGGAGAGATATTAGGATGGATGGAGACACATCATCTGTGATTTGCTCATTTAGGCTGGAGTTAGACGTGAGAGTGGGTGTTTATGATCCACAGGAACAACTGAGAGTCAATGTGCTCTGCATCTCCGAATCGCATTATTGCAAATCAATTGTAGGCGTATTACAAGGCTTATGTTTTCTATTAAGCGTCACTGTTAAATGGCTTTATTGTGGCGTGGTCACATCGACCATGTCTGTAATGCTCTCAGGCGCTCATACATGATAGAAATGTTCAATCTGTAGATTGCCTGTTGAGGTCATCGGCCTTCAGGTCACCCAAGGTTGATGCCACAGTTACCAAATACGCCGGGAGTCCAATCATAGTGTTTGATTCATCTTGAACAGCCAATATTGGAAGAGGACAATAGCAGAGAACGGCATGTTTTGTTCTTTACAAATGGAAACAAATCACAGTCGTCAGGAGTTCAGCTCCAGAGCAGAAAATACAAGCAGTGGATGTGATTCTGTCATCTGTCAGCAGCGATAGAAAAATCTGGCTACTGCAAACACATCTGATCTCAAACGTAGTTTAAAAAAACAATTAAAGTTATGTGTGATACATCATATACGAGCTGAGTGATCTTTGAAATGTCTCACACAATTTGTTTCACTTGTGGTTTTAGTCCAACCAGATTTCACATGTAAAGAAACTAAATGAAAAGGGGAATAAACGATATTGGATCCAGTGTTTTTAGCTGCTTATTAGTTGGGGAAGTAGTGAAATGCTAACAGTTTTGTCAGATTCCCTGCATTTGTATGGCTTACAACTTGTAGCATGATATTTGAGCGTCCCAACCTCAACATGACGTCAGAGGGAAAATGGCCAGCAAGTGTTTGGGCTATACTTTTCACAAACAAAGTAAAGTAAATGATCCAAATATTCCTTCCACCACATCCTGGGTCAAATTTTCCCCTTTTCATCCCACATATTTTCCTGTCAAAGCAGAAAATGTACCCAAATCAAGCAGCCTTGAACCTGAAACGACCTTCCTCGTGTGTCTCCTGCAGAGCTCACGGCCCTGACGCTCGCATCCTGGAGGAGTCGAAGATGCCCCCGCTGGGGCAGCTCACTCTGCCTCAGATGCTGCACATCGCCGCCCAGATCGCCTCAGGCATGGTCTACCTGGCATCGCTGCACTTCGTCCACCGCGACCTGGCAACTCGCAACTGTCTGGTGGGCGAGGGCCTGGTGGTGAAAATCGGAGACTTTGGCATGTCCCGAGACATCTACAGCACAGATTATTACCGGGTAAGACGGGGAAAAGAGATTAGTTTTCATAACAGAACCCCTCATTACCTTTTTTATGTTTAAACCACAGATTGAAGACACAGTCTATATTTTTGTGAACCCAACCAAAAGACAAAAGTTTATTCTTGGAACCTCAGGTGTTGAGGAGTTGCTGAAGACCAGCATCAATTCATTGAATGTTATGTTTTGAGATTTGCAGCTACTTTGTAAAGCAATTTGCTGGTTTCAGTGGCTGTGAGTCCATTTTCTAATTATTATCCATTTTGTCTGCCATACATTGATTTCAAGATGCTCTTACATTTTGTCATGGGTAGTTAAGGAAAGAAATTCAGTCCCTCCAGGAAGTTGCGATGTCGCTTTCGCAATAATTAACGTAAATTCAACCAGTCTTCATGCCTTCTGTACAAACTTTTGTCCATTTCACCGAAACCTATCTCCACATTTGACTTATCAGTTTAGTTTCATCCACGTAGATGTCCTCCCACGTTGAGCCCGCAACTTCCTGGAGGGATTTGAATATGAGTCTGTTTGAGGTTTTGTTAAAAACGTCTGTGACTGAATCAAAATGGGTCAATGTTCACCTGCAAACTTCCTTTATGCAACAATGATGTTTGACATTCCCTTGCATATAAAATGATATAATAATGGGATATACAGTATGTTTCAATAATGGATGGGTATTGTAAATGATCAAATGAGAGTAGAATTAGCATAAATTCATTGTAGGGATGCACAATAATATCCACACATGATCAGTATTTGGCTTTAAAATGAAATATCTATATTGATATTACAGGCTGATTGATGACCTGTTAATTATGAGACTGCAACAACAACCATTAACTAAGTAGTTGAATTATTTTGCCCAATGAATGTGTACATTTTTAAACAGCTTAACATATATCTGCATGGTATGAGAAAATCTGCAAAAATCCAACGTTGCTCCTCCTTTAGGTGGGTGGACGTACGATGCTGCCAATCCGCTGGATGCCCCCCGAGAGCATCATGTACAGGAAGTTCACCACAGAGAGCGACATCTGGAGCTTCGGCGTGGTCCTCTGGGAGATCTTCACCTACGGCAAACAGCCCTGGTACCAGCTGTCCAACAGTGAGGTGGGCTGGGATTCAAACTTAATCAACAGCTTGGATGTAACTAAAAGATCATCTGTTATTAGGAGAGGAAAAAAAAACTTTCTTGTTGTAGGAAGCATTTTGGTAGATATTTCTAATCACAGAAGGAAACACCAGCATGTCTTTGTAGCCGCCATCATCTCTTCACCCGAACAAACAACCCTCCCACTGACTGTTAGTGGAATCCAGCTGTGCAGATAGTGTGGAGACACATCTGACATGTCTGGTGTTGCCTCAAATATAATGAAGATGCATTATACAGTTCTATAAACAGATTCATCTGTGCTGTTGTAAACACTGACAGTGTTCTGGATGATACACAGAACACACTGTCATCAGTTCTCATAGGCATTGATATTATTTGGTTTAAACTGAATACATAAAAACTAGACTATCTGCAGTGCTACATACCACCAAGGCTAAGTTAGAAAATATTTTTTCTCTCATTTGGGTGAAATACAATTAAAGGAATAGTTCAGCATTTGTTGTGTTTTTATTTGTTCAGAGGAAAACTCCACAGAGTATTTTTAAATAAGCTACAATAGAGAAATTTGCACAAACAACAACGGGAAACTTATTTGTGTGGCCGATTTAAAGGATTGTGGCTCCAACCGAACGTTAAGAGGACTTTATTTAATAGTTTTAACTTGACACTGTGTGCCCTGATTTTTTGTGAGACATCAGAATTTATTTTTGGCATGAAGTAAAAATCTAATGAAATGAAATTATCTGAGCGGCTATTGGCTAAATAGTGTTTTTTTTTGTGATTTGGGTGAACGGTGACGGACAAACTACAAAGAATAATCTTGGCCGATTTGTTTCTTTCTGGCATCAAACATTTTTTTACAGAGAGAGTTGATCTTTAATGTTGAAATTTTATTAAAATGTTTTTTTCCTGTTTCTGTGCAGCTTCTGCTGAACTTCTATAGAAACAGAAAAGCTAGCAAAGCTACCAAAAACTAGCCTACTCTTACCTTGAAATAGTCTAGAAAGCAACTCTCCATAAAATCCCAATATTTATTGTTTTTAGGCTCAACTTTCCACAGATTAATTTTTTTTTAACTTTTCCAAAGTGTAGATATAAACTTTTCACTTGACAATTTCATATTGACACAATTACAGCCCAATATTATCATTCAATCGTGATTCTGGCCACCTGGAAAATGTAAATCTAATATTTACTCTGTTTCTTAAGTCTGCTTTTGGCCTCTAGCAACTACTGAAGGAAGCATGTGGCTCTGTAGCTGCTAAATGTTTCTCTGGCTAGCAGACTAATGCTAAGAGAGCAATGAGAGTGAACCAGTCTAACAATGAGCTGAAACGTCCTGCAGATTTAGATGATGAACAATTGCATACTTACACTTATTTCCAAACACTTGTAAACGGCAGCTTGAAATGTTCGGTGCTTTCACATCATTTAAACTCGCAGAATGGAACATATATTGTAGCTGCAGAGCAGATGTTGCTCGAGCATTTTCACCGCTCTGCACTTTTACGCTAATCAATAAATTCATAGTAATTAAGGACAGTCCAGTCTAGCCTCTCCAGCTTGTCCACCAAGAAGTGGGACTCCATTGCAACCACAACGGTGCTATTACAGGCCAAAAAAACCCTCTCTCCTTTCAAGAGAAGGGTATATCACTTTTCTCATGCTCAATTCTAATCTCATTTGCTCTCATTTTTGCCCAGGGCCAATGAGGTTTAACTTTGTTAGCCTAATCTGTCTCGACCAATGAGGGACAGGTGAAATTATCGTGTTGCCTAAACACACATTGGCAGAAATAAATCATCCCAAAATACAGACTTGGCACGCCGTGGCGACGGCAGCCATTCTCGGCGGTCTTTATTCTGTGCGGCTGATTGACAGGCCACTTTGGCATGAGGTCGCTCAGCCCTGACAGGCCTCTTCTGTTCATTGTATCAAGGTTAAGGTTAACGATTGAGCCAGTAACCCTTCAGATGAAAATCCTCTCTCATCTTCGACAGTGATTTATTCACTGAGCAGCAGGAGCCTGTGAACTCAATCTGTCATCGTAGCCATTAGTGTCTGACCTGGAGGTTTTTCATATTTTCGGCTGCTCTTATTTGTCCCAGGAGTCTCTGCTAATGGACACACATCTATAAATCTGTAGATAGTCTGTGTGTGGTGCCAAAAAGTTTCTGTTTATTCTAAGAAGTTTCCCAGATTTTCACCTGCCTTTTTGAATTGCTGCCACCACTTCAATAAAATTTAGGGAGAATGCAGTGCATCATTAGAGAATCACTACATTAAAAATTCAGGAGCATCTCTTTGCAGTTTCAGCTCCATCAGTGATTCCCAAACAGACGTAGTTGGACCCCGAGGGTCTCTTTCTGCTGCTGCTGCCAGGGCATACCTGGAAAAAATGTGCATTAGATGGTAGAACAGAAAAAAAATACATATGTATGTACATGTTTACGTCCCAAGAAGTTGTCTAGGAGGTTAACAGGGAGTAACAAGGAAAAAACCCAGGAAGAATCACCATGTGGGGAAAAAGAGCTCTTAAAAATATTAACAAGGATGTTTATTTGAAAGGCGGTACAAACTGAAATACGCCAAAACTGAAAAACCACTATGTTTACTCTACACCATAGGTAGCAACCAGGGCAGGAAGTAAACTCAAAGCACAAGAATCAATCAATCAATGCAACACATGACATGGCACTCCACGCTGGCTTGGAGGTCTGAGAGACTGGTTCTTAAGCACCTCTGCTCAATCAGGTGATTTGGGACACCTGCTGCACCTTTGCTGCAGAGGAGGAGGGCAGAACCAGAGAGAGAGAGAGAGAGAGACAGAGAGAGAGAGAGAGAGACCAGGGTTCCAGCAGACACTCCTACACAGGGCACATAACAGTACATCACGTATATTTGTGTTTGTTATGTTTGGTCACCTTCAACAACTGAAAACCACATTCTGCGATTGATAATGACAGTAAACTACTTATCAGGCAAACAGAAACGGATGACAAAAAGCAATGAATAAACAGCTAAAACGTGGGAGCAGTGCAAACTCGCTCTTTAGAGAAAGAGAATAAATCCGGCCGCAGAAAATTACGATAAGTTCAGTATGTCTTTCATAACCTAAGTACTGTAATGACATCCACTTTTCTATAATTATCAGTGATATAACGTCAATCAAATGAACACATTTGGTGCATGGCGAGTTCTAGCTTCTATTCTTTTTACACTGCCTGCAAAGTTCTCAGACGAGGTCTGTATCATAAATCTATGTAACTATTAAAGCTGGGATAGTTTTTTCTTTTCGTTGGGTGTCATCTTCACAGGAGCGTTCTGTTTCTGGTACAAGCCCCTCTGGTTCCGACCTGTTCGGTTGTTCTGTGTTTGCGCTCCAGTCATCCAATGCCGCTTTTGCATGCATGCACCTTCGTTTTAAGTGAACGTTAGTCGGACAGGATGCAGGCACATGACTGACAATGACACAGAATTTTTTAAGTACAGTTTATGGGTGCATCCACTGAAGAAAGTATTAAACGACATGAACAAGAGGTTCTAAGTGACAATACATTTTTGGTTAATTGCCCAGCCCTGACTGGCTACCTGTCCAGGGTGTACCCCGCTGGGATAGGCTCGAGCGGCTGCAATTTTTAAAAAAAAGTTACAGTCGCTAAAGTAGCCTCACTGTTTGAGTGTGGCGGCCATTGATTTGTGCTGCACAGGATACTCCATGCATGCCGGGCATTGACCAATCGGTGGTCTGTAACGTTTTCACGTGACCTTTTAGTACCTGCTCAGCTCGCTTGGAACCGCAACCACAAGTGGTACTAGTAGTACCAGGTACTTTTTACCTAGTGGAAATGCAAAAAAGGTGAGTTGAGCCAGTACTACAGTGGTAAATCAGTGGCCCCCTGATTTCTTCCACAGCACATGCCCCACCCTTCCACCCAGATTTGTGGTAATCCGTCAGGTAGTTTATTTAATCCAGAATCCGCCAATTTATCCAGATCTTCTCCAAAATATAACGGGTTCATTCCTGGCAAATGTCCAACCCTCCCAACAAGTTTCAGGAAAGTCTGTCAAGTAGTTTGTTGGTAATCCTGACCTGATCCAACCTGATCCGGTAAACAAACAAACCAACTCCGCTGAAAATATCTCCTCCATGTCAATTTAACCCAAAACCATGACAATCATTATGTCCCAACTTTTTTGGAATCAGGGTTGTACTCGAGATCAGCATGAACGTGTTAACATGACATAATGACATTTTGCTCAAAACACAACTGTACTTAAGTACAGCCTGACAGAGCCGTTAGCATGGCTGCAGACCATTAGTCTTGTTTTAAATGTCAAATACCCATATTGGCCTCTAAAATACAGCATTAGTCAGACTCTACCTGATGCCACCAGAGGTACAGCAAGTGAGACAATATTAGTTTTTAAAATTTGACCAAAGAAATAAAAGGTCAGTTTGCAGGTGAATTTTAATTGCCAGAGCGTCGGGGTCTTTACTTGTGTGTCCTGGCGTTTTTGACAGATACATGATATATCCTGCTAATGTACTGTTTTTACATTTCCACCCCAACAGGCCATTGAATGCATCACACAGGGGCGCGAACTGGAAAGGCCACGCACCTGCCCCAAGGAGGTGTACCTGCTGATGCAGGGCTGCTGGCAGAGAGAGCCGCAGCAGAGGATGGTCATCAAGGACATCCACAGCCGCCTGCTGGCCCTGGTCAAGAACCCGCCGGTCTACCTGGATATCCTGGGATAAAAAGGGGCCGTGAATGAACCAGGGCTGGAGAGGATAAGGCTTTTATTTGAGACCAATTATTCCATTAATCTAATCAGGGGTAATTACTTTGACCAGGTTTAAAAGTATGTAAAGCACCCACAGTTCCTGCTTCTCCAGCCTCAATGCTTGATGGACTAACAGTCTGCGGTTTCCACTACAGTTTGCCTCAACCTCCAACCCCTGTTTACTGGCCGTCAGTCTCTGGAAACCTGTCAAATGTTTACCAAAGTGTTTAATGTTTATCTGGAGTGAAGCTTGATAGAGGGACATGCATGGATAAGTGTCGAAGCTACTGTATATTAGATGATGGCTTGTGGAGGGACTCTGCAAAGGTTTGTGTCAGAGGCAGTTAGAATATGAAACTACTGGCTACAAGAGAGGGCACTTCACCTCACGAGTAAAAAGTGAGAGCCAATTTTTCAGATTTGAGTAGAGGAGACAGTCATTTGTACAGAATAGTCACCGATTTTTGGATAAGTTTTGATAATGGGAGGTTATTAAAGGCTTTCGGTAAATGTATATAGGAAATAAGAGTTGTACAATCACACTTTTCAAAAGCTTGTCTGTTTGTCAAATCCAGTGTATCATACGAGTATTTTTCAAAAACAAGATCAAGCTGTCTTATATAAGCAGTGAAGGCATGTGTTTACATTTAACCCTCCCGTTGTGTTCATTTCCTGTTAACTAGTTTGGTGTTCCCAGTCAAAAATGACCGCTCCATTCTAGCAGATTATAAATCCATAATAACACATATATTATCACCTAATCTTGTGAACATAGGTTTTGAACTTCCATTTGCTGTCTCTGTCCTGTAGGACATCCTGTCCTATTCATCATGCTGCTGCAGAATGAACTGAGAGCAAGGCCTCAAAAAAGCTTCATATACCAGAGCTGTGAGAAAGTTGTACATATCATTGAAACAATGTTGTGGTTGTTTTTGACATTTGCCAACAGGTGTGGTTCCCATGGGGTAAAAATGCTATTGGGCATAAGTTCCCGTGGGGGTTGCCATGGAAGCCAAAAAGGGGCATTTTTAATGACCGGTCATTTTTGACCAGCAACACCAAGGGTGTGCACAAGTTCAGAAAAACACCCACATTTGCATAAAAATTCTCAAAATGTATTTTGAGATGGAACCTTTTGACAAACAGATGAAATTAACTACATTTTTCAGAGGGAAAACTTATAAATCGGTCAGACTGAACCGGAACACAACAGGAGGGTCCACGAAGTCTGTTTTACCATCAAATATGAACAAAGAATTCGTCCAATGACTGACAGTTTGACCTGTGGCCTGCCTGTGGAGTTTTGTGCACATTAGCAACGTTGAACATGCTAAAGCGCTGCCGTGAAATTCGGTAAGGGGCAAGATGGAGGGGAGGTGCCAGCCACGCTGGGATGGTTTCAGACCTAACAGATGGATTAAAGTGAGGGAAAGGGTGGCAGATGGCGCTGAAACAGACGCTGGAGGCGAGGCCACCACCGTGGATGGAAAAATGTTTCAAGTCAACCAAATGGGGCAAATGGGGGGGGTGAAAGAAACCAGTATGATGCCTCCAAGTGTAAATACTAAATGTACAGAGTCTGTATTCATGTCTCCAGAATGTATCTTCATGTATTGTTACTCCAGCACTTTGTATATTGTCTGCCCTTAAAATTAAACAAACTTGATTGAAATGAGCCTGAGCAGGAACATCCCTCCGCATCAGTCGATCCATCATTATGGCTGCTTCAGAGCGAACAATGATTCGAGCGGCCGTCTCTACTTAAAGTTAGACATCTTAACAAGGCCATTCAAGAGCCTTCTATTATTTTGACAAACTAATCAGCAACCTGCGACGTCCCCGCGGGATGCTCCGGAGACGGTTATTGAAAAGGAATAATCAAGTTACATATTGCCTTACTGCCGGCCCTCCAGCAAACAAACACCTCTAAAACCTCTCTCTGCCTCACACCACCACCCCCACCCCCACCCCCACCTTCCCCTTCTCCACCACCTCAACCCCCTTCCTCCATCACTCTGTATGCAGAGCGTCTCCAGGGAGTGGTAATGGATTGTGAGTAATGCTATCATCCCTTTCTCTGTCTCTTTCTTTCTCTCACCTCCTCTGGTGTGGGGGGGGGGGGGACACGTGGACTCCTGTTGGTCTTATTGTTTCTTCCAGTGTCTACAAGCAGATTCTGATCAGATGGGATTAGTACACTCTGTCGTGTTTGTCCCTGCTATCTTTAAGGGCTCCATTTGTGGTTTCAGAATGAACCTTTTTAATAAGCACTCGAGTCTGCAGCCTGGTTAGATATGGAATATGACTATAATAAGAGCTGGAAATGAGGCCATTTTTAAAATGGAACTCCTATTAGAGGTTTGCACTGGGAAACTTTCCCTTTTTAATCTTCCGCCTCATTGTATAATGCATATATGCAGGATATCGATTTCTTATGGTAATTATTTCTTGGCAATTCATTTTGGTCTGTGTTCGCTTCTAATAATAAACCACTCTATATATTTTATTATCCATCTCGTAAAGCATTGAAGACAATAACTGGGTAGCAAGAGAATTCAAAATGTTCGAACTAGGAGTCAAACCAAAAGTTGGAGGAATCTACACTGTGTGTGTTCCGGTTTAGTATTACTATCTGTGCAGCCTGTAGCCGTCAAAGATCAAATAATTTAATCTACAAGGCTTCCTGCATCGTAGGATTTTAAAATATGAGATAATTCCAGGTTGTTTTGGGGATATTTGTCAGTAATATGCCTTATTTTTATGTTTTAACTCTGGATATTGACCCTCACTTCAAGGAGGCCTTAAACATGTCAAATAATCTTTGAAGGTTTCATATTGGACTACGTTTTTTGTTTTTTGTTTTTGACAAACCATTTTTGCAGGGGTTGGGTTTCCTGCTGATAAATCGTTTGGGATTCACACACTGTTGCAATGCTCCAGCTGCAGTCTGGGTTTTTTTTGCAAATGAAAGCTGATCAGCACGGAGATGCTGTTCAACCTGGAAGATCTTATTGGACTGTTCTGCCTCCTGCTGGTCACTCACACACACTGCTCAGACTGCTGTAAAATAATGCATCTGAAATCAACAAAAAGAAGTGATCTTTAGTCCAGATTTTAAACTTCATTATTCATGCATCCATTTTCTATAAGCGCTTATCCTCTGCAGGGTCGCGAGGTGGCTGGAAAAGACACTAGTTCATCACAGGGCCGACACACAGAGAGAAACAACATTCATGCTCGCATTTGCGGTTTCGAGTCAAACCTTCACCTGTATGGAATGTTTTAGGACTGTGGGAGGAAGCTGGAGGAACCCACACAGACATGAGGGGAAACAACCACACTTCACAGAGGCCTCAGATTGGGATACAAACCCAAAACCTCCTTGCAGCGAAGGTGGGCGCCCTAAATGTCATCAATTATATTTATATACAGTACATATTTCTTTAAGAACTTTCAAGACATGATAAGTTGCATATCTTCATGTTACATGCAGGTACTGTGTATGAAACTCCAACAATTACTCCATCAACAGAAAACTAATCAACAATTGTGTTATTAATAATAGTAATAATAAAGCTTTTCTTTGTTATACATGATGGTAGATTTGAAGACATCTCCTTTGATGGTGGGAAATTACACTATAATTTCTCAGTTCTTCTAGAAAAACAATGTAGCAATTATGTAATCATGAAAATAATAGTACATTGTAGCCCTCTGTAGCGGTACAGTACACATGTATACCGTATTCACATTCTTTATAATGATTCAGAGCACAGAAAACCCCAATTCCAAAAAAGAAATGATTCCAGTGACAATAACTCCATTTATAAAAGGATTAATTTATTACACAAATCTAGTAGTAGCAAATTACAAATTGTACACAGCAGATCCCATAAGCGATCACATAAGTGCATAAACATTTAGAGTAGTTTGTCGTTGGAACAAAAAGACAATCATATCAAAAGAACCAATGTATAAAACACGTTTTTTAAAAGTTACCCAAAATTCACAAAAAGATTCTTGTCGTCTTTGTCTCGTCTTTTCTCTTTATTTCACAAACATCGTTCAATATACTGGACTTTTTTTTTTAAAATAACAAGAAAAGTGCCCAGTTTTCCTAATAATTACAACTCCCACCATCCTTTCCACCAAGAGGTAAACCGACAAGGTTTTTATAATGAATGCCTTTTAAATTAACAGTGATCTGGTCTGGAGGATTTCACCTGGAATCGACTATTCACTCAACAAAAAAAAAAAGTGAAACATGCAATTTCTAAAGTCTGCATAAGCATCGATCTGTATGATGTGAAAGACTCGACTCTCTGACTGTCTCTGAGCTTTATAAGTGTGAAACTGATGAAAGCAGTAAAGGCACTGAACAGCTGAGAATAAGTCAGATGGAGGGAAAAAAAAGAAAAGAAAAAAGAAAACTGCAGCAGCTCACAAATACATTCCAAACTAGTTTGGATTGGTTATAAAGGATCACGTCAGAAGCCAGTAGTAACGAAATTCCAAAAATCAACAGGGTCAAAGGGGGTCAGAGGTTGAGATAAAACAGAAAGACAGATGTTGGAAATCACACCTGTGCCTGTGACTTTAAGAGCGATGTGACTTTTATATTCTGCACACTAACCTTGAAAACATCTTTACCTTGCCTGTTCAAATACTAAATTGTGTGTGTGCATGTGTGCGTGTTGTTGTGATTCTGCAAATTCACTCGGTGTTCCTACTTCAGCATCCAAAAACGCACCTGTAACACGTCTCATTCCCCCAATATCACATACATGTTTCCCTCTTTTTAGACTCCCCACCAACACAGCTAGTAGACATTTGTGAGAGTGTTGTTAGTTATGGTATTCTATCAACAAACTACTGGTGTTACCGGTGGAATTAAGTGTAAATTTGTGCTTTATATGCTTTAAAACTTGATTTATTCGGATTAGCCTGTATGCATGTGTTTGTCAAGCCAAATGCGCATTGTAGAAATCTGTACCTACACGATGTTAATTCTACTAAACAGAGATGTTAAATCACATGCAGCACCCTGACTCATGATTTATTATTAACAAATTATGTATTTTATGCATCTTATAAATTCCATTTTGTCCTGTTAAATCTCAATTCCACTGACACACGTTATAAACCACAAGTGTTGGACATGAAAATACATAAAAAGTTACATTACAACCACTGATTTCTGTTTGTTTGTTTTTTGGTCCTATTGTACATTTCACGACAGAAGAACAACACAAAATGCTGCCATTTGCTCAGAACATAAGAAATTGCTCAAGACTTACAGGGGGCATGAGACCGCTACAGTGTTGCCATGGAAACGTACGGTTATAAAAATGGTACCTGTCTTTTAATCACAGCCACTGTGCCGTAACATTTTTTTTCTTTTTCTTTTTTCTGTTGAGGGCAGATTGTGGATTCATAATAAAGGAGGCAATCAGAAAAAGAACCACAGTGACCTGTAAATCAATTCCAGTCTGTGAGCAGAATCAATAGGCGGATGTATAAGAGCGTTACATTATGTAGAACTGACAGAGGGTTGTTTATGCCCGAACAGAGTAGTCTAGTTACAAAGAATATTTTCAACAACTCCTTAATAAAGTAGAGGAGATTCTGGCCTCGTACATTAAAAAATAAGCATCATTAATCCAAAAAGTAATCCCTGCGAGCGACATTAAACGTTTCCAGTTTGAACCTCGAACTCGTCCTTGTGGTGATCTACCGTAAACATTGTGAATGAAGCGTAGGTCTACAATAAGGCACTTACATGTGATTTGTTACAGCAGCACGCTTCCTTCAACCCACAGCCTTTTTTAAATAAACCATTCAAAATAAATTAAACACACAGAAAAAAAGGCTTTAATGAATACGGCTGGGTCCTCAGCTGCTGTTTAAACGCTTCAAAACGCTGAACGTGAAAGTCTAACTCTTCCTCTCTGAACGGTAAAACTAGTGGTGTTAAACAGGCACTGCTGTGGAGTGTAAATAGTCAAACACTTGCTGAGACAGACAAACAGCTCAAACCTTTGCTCTGGAGAGTCAGTCAGTGATTCTGTGGCTGTAGGTGGAAAACATGCCCTCACTGCTGCTTTCGCTCACACATTGGTGAGTCGGGCTGGTTGGAGGCGTGGCAGGGTTTCCACAGCAGCGGGGCGCTGAAGATGCCGATGATGCACAGGTTGAGGAAGATGCCGAAAATCAGCACCCCGATGGTCCCCAGCAAGGAGGGCATCGCTCCGTGGGCCACGAGCGCCGCCCGCCGTGACATCATGTCCGTTATCACGCCCTCCATCTGGAAGTGGGTCCCCACCACGGCGCTGATGTGGAAGAGCTGGTGGCTGTGGCCTGTGGGACGAGATTCAGTGTGTGAAACAAAGATTTAGATACATTTTAGAAACACGGCTGAATGTCTCACCTCTGTGCCGCCATGTTAAAACGCTCAACAGCAACATGGAGGAGGACAGAGTGAGGAGTATATTTTGCATATCAAGATTTGAAGCACGGCCAAGTGCATCCTTTGCAAAGCCACACAGTTACAACCTACGTCTACATCCAATGGGAACATACCAAAGTAGTCGAAGCGCCCGGGGGCCAACCTCTCCGGGAGGTGGGCTGTAAACAGGAAACAGGTGAGGACGGCAAAGAGGAGGTGGTAACAGTGACTGGACAAGGCGTCGCTTGGGCTGCAGTTTCCCCCGCAGCAGCCAAGAATCTAAACACAAAAAGATATATTCAGTTAACATTAAATCCTTCAATAATAACAGTAAAGATTAAATACTCTCTTTAACAGCATTGGTGACCTAGTTAGGGTCAAACAACTCCTAACAAAGTGTTTGTGTAATCGTCACAGTGATTATGAGAATGAATTATCAGCAACTTTTAAATTAGATTAATAAGGAATTCAGTTTCTGGGTTAGCTCTAAAGTCCTGCTCAGAGTATCAAAGTGTGACACTAATCAGCTCTGATCGGTTACACAATAACACAAACAACACATTCTGTGGCTTTTTCCAAAATACAGCCGTTCACGGTGAAAACTAAGCCTTCAAATTCATGCACAGAATAATGCAGGTGTGCATGAAGGTGATCCGCTGTGTTTTAATATGTATGTGGACAATTTGAAGCACAGATGGAAATGCTCATTACTGAGACTCACCCTGTAAAACAGGGGAACAGTGTCAAATATAAAGGGGAGGACAAACGCTCCGGTCCTCAGGACTTTACTTCTGTGAGGGAACTGCAGCTCCAGAAACCTGTGGAGACAGTCAGAGAATAGAAGTCAGACCTCCACCAAGGCCAATACAGTCTGCTCTTCTAGGACACACAAATCTGCAAGCACAACCGTCAAGGTCAGTGTTATTCTGGTGAAGATTAAAGTTCTCTGCTGGAGTTGAATGCAGACGATGATTAATTGCATGATATGTGTATCTTTCCATTCTTTGTTTGAGAAAAAAGTGTTGCTGCTCCCATAAAACCAGGGTCCGATTATATAAAGGATATTACTATATAGGGGCGGGAAATGTTTCAATTAAAAATGATTGCATTCTGGTATTATTTACGTTTGGGTTTTTTTTACATGGCATCTTGGCTGTAGACTGTCAGGCTTCAAAGGACTAAGGCCTGTGTCCATCAAAGGGTTTTTTCCCAGCTGAAAATGCTCAGCGCCTCGTCGCGCTGCAGGCGTTTGTAGCGTAGCATAAATACACGCCGCTCCCATTGCAAACAACTGAAAAAATATGTTGACTTCAGGAACAAACAAAAAAAAACGCTTTGGTGGAAACAGGCCTTTAGGGTTAGCCTCTTAAATCCTTGCTTGGATAAATTCTAAATAATAAAGAAATAAAATGAGAAAGATGTGAAAACAGGTGTCTATTGGGTTTTCAGTTTCTATAGCATAAAGCTGTCATTAGTAACAACATATTACTTTTGCTTCTTGAAACTTGAATTTTAAGAATACAATTTTACACGGCAGCCTCTTACCTGGAGTAGCAGGACAGACTGGTGCAGAACAGTGTGTTTCCAATGGCAATGGGGACAAAATGTTGGTGCAGCCAGCTGTTCACCCAGCTGTCTGGTATGACATAGTGTCCGTAGCTCATAGCACATCCTGAGCACAGAGAGGACATTTAAAATAACATCCAAGGTTAATGTATGTCTGGAGAATGTTTTCTTTTAGCTTCCTTAATTTAAATTATCTAAGCATACGCAGGTCAATGTGTTTCTGCATTATTACGGGAATACATCTGTACATTATATCTTTTATAAATATATAATTGAATATGACAAATACTGACAAAACGTGCCGCCAGGTTGGTCTCCTGAGAGAGAGACCAAGAATGGCAGCAAAATAATGTCACACAAACCAACACAGAGAAAATAACAGTGACTAAAGAAAAGAGGAGCATCATAAATCTGACTTTATACTTTTAATTTATATCTACTCTATTACTATTTGAGTAGTTCTAGTTTAAATTTGCAGACTTTTCAGTGATAAAATCCACATGAAGTCTGTTACTGTGTCTTTCCTGATGCAACCACTGGAGGTCGCCAAAATAACAACATTTCAAATTCTACATTTCGTGGCTTTTCATTCCTGCCTGGACTTTTACTTTATTTGAAATGTTATCTTTTTTTTCTTCTTTTTTTAAAACTTTTTATTTGTGTATTGTTTGTTTGTTTGTTTTCTCTTCTTTCTCTTTCCCTAATTTAGTCTTTCATTGATTTTTTCGGTTGTATTCCATATACCTCTACTTATTTATTATTTTTATATTTAAGTTATTTTATCCGTATTGATACTTTATTCATCTATTTATTTGATTGTCATGTGTTTATGGTTGACATTTATTTTTTTATTTCACAATCATGTAGTAGTTGTTGTTTAATACGTTCTTTGTGTTGTTGTTTTTTAAATGTGAAATTTTGTTGTACTACCTCAATGTCATAAAGACATTTTTTTTCCTTAAAACTATTCATTTTTACCAGATTATGAGATCGTTTTTAACTCCAAGAAAGGACCTGCCAACTTGAAAGCTTTTCAGCGAACCGCAGCAATTTGAAATCAAAAGAACCACAGTGCAGACATCATCATCTTCCCCAGGGAGCATCTGCTGTACTGCGTTTCGATAGAATCGCCTCACCAATCAAAGCTTGGCCTCTGATTGTGGAGACTGTCCTATAATTTTTTTGCCCTGCAGTGAGAAAAACCCTCCTGCAGCTTCTATCCCTGAAACGGACTTTTTAAAGTGGAGACATCTTTGTGGCGGATTAAAGATCATCGGCTGGGGACCTGACAACACTGTCAGTTTATGTTTGTCAGTGTTTGACAGCAGGCGTCACCTGATATCTATATATGGTGCAGGGATCAGAAACACACCCATAAAGACAATTAGACAAGTGTATAATCTGAAATGCAAATAGGCAGAAAGTAAACATTGTACAATGACTACATTGTGCAACCAGCTGTGCTCATTGATCTTATATTAAGATAGAGTTATTCATTATTTGTTCCTCTGTATATGCAGATACAGAATGACAGTTAAATATTATTCACAGGAGAAACTATTTTTCAGGAAGGCGGCAGAAAGGAATGCTGAATACGGAACAAATGGCATTCGGAAGTCTTGGACATCTCAGAAAATCTCAAAGTCATGGGAAACGCAGGGGGAGACAATTAATCTAAATAAGGAACATAAAACTAAAACTATAACATCCAGACAATAAAATCACACATAAACAGACTGAGGAAGAGCTTTTTCCTCAGAGCTGTGGCCTCCATCAAAAAAACCTCTCTGCCCAAATACAGAACAAACCACCGGAACTGTGACGGCACAAAAACACACTGAACAAGGAAACACAAACACGCACACACAGCTCCGCCCTCTGAGACTGTCGGCCTCTGTAAATATGTACATCTGTAAATGTGATTTGACAGTGCCTTTTTTTTTGTATATGCACAGGTGTCACTTTTCAAAACACTGTGCTGCTGCTTTCTGCTTCTTTTTTTTATACACTTTTTCGGTAATATTCTAAATAAATATTAAAAACTTCAAATACACACCAAGAAGCATGCAGCTCTTGTTATATTATATCCCTTCCTCAAGTGCAACTTAACAACAGCTGCTGCGAGAGCTCGGACAATTCCAGACATTGTGCAGAAAAGCCAAAATATCTTCACCACTTCAAAGCGAGTGTTTTAGGATTCAACCACCGTGTCTGAAGTCTTACCCAAACTGTAGAGACTGAGCGCTCCGTAGTCGAAGAAGTAGCAGATGTGGCGGGACTCTGCCGACATGCTGCTGAAGGTGTGTGCACAGCTGGAGGTGAAGGGGTAAATGCAGATGAGCAGCATGTACACCAGCAGCGGCCAGGTGTAGCTGTCAGTCAGGAAGTTCAGAGTGGAGCTGAGGAGGCAGAAACGCCACAGGAAGTACCTGCAAATCATAAATCTTTCTTAAGAATACTCATAATATTCAGCTCACCTCAAAAGGGTTTCTTCCTGACTTCTGCTTTCCTCCACTTTTCATGGCTGCTGTATTTGGACGTTTTATTATCCATCAGTTTATTTTTTTTGTCCAGCGAAGATTTAAAGGGATCACATCTCAGATACTACACTAACATCCTCATACCTCTACTGATCCTTACAAACATCTGGAAACATGTGTTCACAAACTACTAGCTTTAATCTTGGTCTTGAATACAACCACATTTGCTCCGGTCTCAGTCACAACCTTAACAGATGAATCTTCCGATGAAACTGCTACTTTCAATAAAAAATATCTTGCTCTTATGGTAATAGATGTTTATAAGATGTTTTGTTCAACAGACACTTTAAATAAACAAGTAACACACTTCCACGTTGTTGCACACACCAAGTTGGCAGGAAGTGGGTCCAGATGTTCATCGTCTCGTTGTTCATCTGGAAGCTGCTGAGGACACAATCCAGCGCCGAGCTCTGAGGGTGGCGGTATCCAGAGATGATGCAATCCTCCCTGAACACCTGAGGAACAATGAGACATTCCAGGTGAGCAATTACACTGAACAATAGTCTGCTCAGACCTGAGGAGAGAAATGCACTTTTCATCTGCCTCCATCTAAAGAGAGGACAGAATGCAGAGTGTTCTCACCATTACTGGACATGTATGAAGTGTCTACTTGTAACACCTTTGAGACAGGCTGAATATTTGAGTTTGGAGAAGCTGCAACATGTAAAGTTTCATTCCAATCATTTTTAGAGGCCAGAAATTTAAAAAAAAGATTTAAAAAAACAACATTTCACAAGTAAAACAAAACAAAACATCCCACTCGGATTGGGATCACCTGCTTGCATGCTTTTCAGTTTACCTTAAAAGAGTCACATACTGAAATCTATTTTGAGGAAGTGGTGAAAACCATGGACCAAAAACATCTCCAGCTGATAAAAAAGAAAAAAAAATGGATGTGCAGAGAAGGAGCATGTGAAGATGAACAAAGATGATGATGACGAGGAGCAGGAGAGGTGTGATATCCACTTGAAAATTTATAGATGCTGTAGTAGAGAATTTCAGTAACTTAAGCTACGCCTGACAACTTTTAAGAGAAAGAAAAAACACGTGCGGTCCTTTAAGTATCTTTCTGCAATAATTATCTGTGTTTATCATACATGATAAAGTCGCTGGATTCTTTCCTACTAAAGGTGTGAATTTAGTTTCTCTTTATACAGTTTAAATGTGATGAAGATGCAGAAGCAGAACTAAAACTGGGAAGACTGCAGACAGTTCCTCTGAAAAACATAAGAGGGATGAACCAAAATTAAATTGTTATTCTATTCTATGTATTTGTCATAAGTATAACACCATAATTATCAAGTTATTGCATTAAAACTGAATACTACCTTTTAGACACATTATAGTGTTTGTGACTCATAGTTTTTATGAAACATTTGTGTTTTCATACATTCTTTTGGGACGTTTATTGTATTTAATGTCATCATGTTTTGTCTCTATACTTGTATCAGTATTGCATTTTATGTCTGGAGTGTTGTATTATATGTTTAGAATATTGTATTAGGTGTTTTTTTAGTTTTAAAATATCGTGTGTCTTACCCAGTAAATGTCCACCTGCAAATTAGCTATGGCTATAAGTCCTATATTTAAATTTAAAATGTAACCATGTCTACATGTATCGTCCCTGTCAAATAAACTAGCCGCTCTTCACCCAGTGGACTATTTAATGCTAGCAAAGCAAGTCATGGGTGGCGTAGCTACAGCAAGACAGAAAAGGAGCCTTCTTATTGGTCCTGCTCCCTGTTTGTTCTTGCATCCAGTAAAAAATAAAACAGTTCATGAATGCTGTGTTCAGCGGAAAAAAATGGTAATTACAGTATTGATGATGACATACTGTTGGTGGCATGTCAAGTACGTCGCTTAAACATACAGCTTTTGTCAAAGTAAATGTTTGCATGGTAACATGTCAGGGATGATTTGTGCTTTTAAAACCTGATTTAGCAAAATCCCTTATAACACCTCCAATGTTCTGTCATTACATTATCTTTAATTTGAGGTGAGATGGACTGGCTTCCTATAACACTAGAGCTATGTGAAGTACACTTGTATTAATTGACAATATTACTGAGAGTAAACAGCAGATCCTTTATCAGTTAAGCTCTGTCTACTGTATATGTTTAGATGGTGTCAGTATAAGTGTTCTCTTCATGCCAGCTCACAGACTAACCTGCGAGACCGAGGTACAGAAGTCTTATAAGGAATTTAATCTGCTATGTAAATATCCGGTGGAGTAAACAAACGTCGTGAGCAGAGAATAATGTCACGCTCCTTTTACATGTGCTGTTAACTGAGCTTCTCCGTTGTTCGTTTTGGCAGCAGGACAGCCGTGCATGCATGTTAGAACATGGCAGCGTTGCAAGTTCATGCATGTGAGTCTCTCTCTGTTCTCATGTTTGTGTAAACATGGCAGTCTAGTAAGAAACATTCTCACAATATGACTAAACAGTGCATTAAAATATGGCTCTGAAAACATGTTAAGGGAGAAAACAGAATATTGTTTATATTTATCATATTTGATTGCCACTGCCTAACTTTACAGTTTGATCTGAATTTCTTGAGCAGATATTTCTTCTTTTTTTCCCCCAACTTTATCGAGCATATGATGCTGGTGCTCTGGTGTAATGACTAGAGGCAGTGAATGTCACATATTCAACTTGTCGAGGGACGCCTTTGACAAGGAAATCTGTGTACACCCTTATCGTCTTGTCATTAATGGAGCTCACGACACCACCATGTTTGACCAAATGCCACACAAGTTCCTCTTTTTAATACAAATAAATGCCTGATTGCACAGGACTGAGGTGGTGACAGGGACACCTTGTAAACCTTGTGGTGGAAGCCTTCCTCATTCCCTACCTTGGGCACCTGGTGCATGTCAAAGAGCTGGGGAAGCTTGATGCTGAGCAGGTCTGTGGGCAGTCTGATGGCACCCCTCCCTCTCTGACAAACCTCAATGAGTCTGGCTCGTCCCCCACGGGAGAGGACAAACCAGACCGGGTAGTCAAATACTGGGATCCAGGCCTTTTGTCCAGGACTGATAGGCTCCCATCGCAAGCAGCGTTCCCAGCCCTGGATCCATCCGCCTCCGACGCCACTGCTGCCCCTGATCCCCCGCCACACTGGAAACACTGCAGACACAAACACACACATACACAAAATGAGACACCAGCCGAGCAGCAGAAGTTGTTTTTCTCACCATGAAATTCAGAATCCAGTTCAAATGAGATGCATACAAACTGAATTTCTGAACATTGTTTTAGGTTCATCGTTGCAACGACGGTCACCGTGCAAATGTACTACCAGCATTAATGTTTGTATGACAGAATCCTCAAGTGTGATGTCTTTGTTGACTGGAGCCAACACTCAAAACAATCTCTCACTGTGGCTGCTCTGCAAATTAACGTCTGGTTAAGTATAGCGGACGTGAATTTTTTTGAAGAATGCCTGGCATTGTTGCAACGACATGGCATATGACTGAAAGCATGCATGTAATAACAACATGTTTTTGACAGGCATTATTACAAAAGACATTCCTTCTCTGTCAACAGAACGATTACGACATCAGTTAACAGTCTATTACATCACAACATGCTTTCAACATTACAGACAACACTGTTTCAAATACATCACGAAGAAACAAGAGGACAGCAAAATGCATAAAAGATGCTCAATGCTCTGCTGAAATGAATGAGTGCACATACAAATGATGTAAATTCCATAAATTAAATATTTTGTGCCTTTCTTTGTGTGTGTGTGTGTGTGTGTGTGTGTGGTAGGTCATGTTGAGGGGGCGGGCCGCTCCTCCAAATGAATGGTAGGGGGAAACACTGCCCTCTGCATAAGGCAGGTTAGCTGACATACAGGATGGCTTTAAGTACCCCGGTATCCCACAGAACAATGGGAACCATGATGAGGATGCAATGAGGTCAGCCACAGCCAAGTGCCTCCAGAGGGTAGAAATAAGACCCAGGACATCAACATGTATCCAGATACCCATCTGGAATAGTAAGCTGCCCACAGCAGTCCAGCATCCTGAGAGTCTACGAGCAACGAAACGAGGGAGGGCGAGGATTGCTGAACAATTTATAAATGAATACATCAGGAAGAGTCGCCCTCAGGATGAACTGCTAAGAGAGAGTGCCTCAGGCAGCGCGCGTTACTTTCACCTTCGTAAAAATGAACCAGAAGAATTTCTCACACTGAAAACCAGAGCTGTGATCACACCAGAACCCCTGCAGTGGTACTGACCCGCCTGCATCTCATCAGAGTTTGGGACACATTTTTTCTGCAGACCTGAAAGGTTGAAATACTTCCTGGTGTCTCCCTAAAGCAGTGTGGGAGCAACAGGAGCAGCAGACACCACTCACTGCAACCCAGCTGCAGGTCCCTGCCTGATAACTGTGACAAAGTGAGCTTTGTGGAAGCCAAAGCCTGAGAGTACAGAGACCAAAGGATGACTGTTACACGCTGCGCAGGATGGAAATGAGGCTTTTCACACTCGCGCGCTCACACACACACACACACACACACACACACACACACACACACACACACACACACACACACACACACAGTATTCTGTCAAGGAGAGCATGCAAAAATACTCTGAGGTAATGCATGATGCACACTGGTACAAATGCATCATTTATAATGGCTGGGAAACATCAGAGCACACAAACAACAACACAAACAACAGCTTGTGTTGATGACAATAGCTACAAAAAGCCACTGGGTTCACTGCAGTGGGGGGAAAAAAATGCTCATTTGAATTCAGATCATTGGCATCATGTGATGTTCATGACTTGAATAGCCAGTGTAAGGTTTAGATATGTGTGGGTTGTTTGGTTTTTTTTTTGCAAGCTGTGTGGCTGATTTGCATGGTAACCTACAGTATATAGATAGCTTATAGCTGGCCAGAGAGATGGAAGATGAAAGAAAGGAACTTTTCCAAATACAGCATTCCAGGCACCAAACTAGGATATTTGTGCTACAGAAGAGGCAGGCGATCTGGCCGGAAAATAATCTCATGATTATTTTTTTATTTAACTGCAATCACAATCCACACGCTATATTGCAAATAAATCTTTTCTCACTTTTTGAAATGGCCTGCAGACATGGCATAAACATTTGATGCGTGCAAGTTCCCCTTCCAGTTCCTCTTTAATGGTTTCTAACTTAAATGTAGTAACAAGAGACCTGTTTGGTTTTCTGTACATGTATGTGTGCCGTCTGGGTGTTAACTCAATAAACACGGGCAGGAATACAAGTCTGATGTCATGCAAGATGTTTTCTCTGACTGCCCATAGGATTGACAGCGATCAGTAAAACATTCCCTGTCCAACTCCTGACAGCTGCTGTTGTTGTTGATGACTACCTGTTAGTGGTGCAGCGATTCTCAACTGACCAAACACTCCTTTTTTTGTTCTTGTCTTGACATCAGAAATTCTTCCCCACAGCCTTGTGATGTCATCATGTGACCTTTCTCAATGGACGTCTCTATCAGCCAGAGGCTGACAATAGGAAGACTATGCAGAGAGCATGTTGCCCACATAGACACACGGGGAGAGGACTGCATGTACAATAGCCTCAGCTCATTCTGCAGCTCATTCTGCAGAACAAGGGCTGCCCAACATGGGTCCTGCATGGACTAAGGCTTGTTTTATAGTTAATAATAATTATATAAATTACTGTTCATGTAGTTTATTGTAATAAAATGATCTTTCAATATGTAGGTTCCTCATCAATTGTCTTTTTTACAATCTGACCACAGCGGAGAAAGAAGCAGGAAGTCAGTCAAATAAGGGAACTTGGGATCCTAGGGACTTTTTTTACCTCTTAACAAAGATACATAGACGTTTCCTTTTGGCCCGCTGCCCATCGGTACAGTGTTGGACCTCCAAGAGAAAAAGGTTGGGTACTATTATATGGAGCATTTTCACTGTTCTGCTCAATCATATTCGCTCTAGACCCCCAAAAACATTAAGAAATAAGAATTTGGAGGGAAGATTTTGAGGACAAATTGTTTATTCTCCACTTTTACCATTATATTTTTGTGAATCCAGGACCTAACCAACTTTCATCTGCTTAATCTGTGACTCGCGACAGCAGCGACTTTCGAACTTCTTGGGCCCAAGCCGTTCCAAAGGACAAAGATCTCAGACCACACCAGCATCCATACCTGAGCAAAATAGCCTCCATGTGTTGTCACCCTGATCACTGTGTAAACATTTATCATTAATCTCTTTATCTCTAATGCCAAACAAATGACAAATAACTAGGTAATATGAAATATTTATTAACAAAAATAACAAAAAATGAGTCAATGCATCAACACACCCACTTAACCAGAAATGACTGAAAAGTGTGTGTGTGTGTGTGTGTGTGTGTGTGTGTGTGTGTGTGTGTGTGTGTGTGTGTGTGTGTGTGTGTGTGTGTGTGTGTGTGTGTGTGTGTGTGTGTGAGACTATTGCACCTTCATAACACCTCACTGTTCTGTATAAAAGTTAGAAGGACCATGACGTTTCCACCTCTGGAAACAGCACTGGACTGACTGTCTGTATAAATGTGTGATGGGGTGAGGCAGTAGGACAAGAGGGGGGGGGGGGGGGGGGGGGGGGGGGGGGGGGGGGGGGGGGGGGGGGGGGGGGCATAACATTTAGACAACTTATTATGTGTGCAACTAGAAATAAAAAAAAACAAACAGCTGGCACCAGTTAGCAACTGACTCAAAGAAGATGAGGATGACATCAACCCCCGTGTAAACAGGGAAAGTAAATGATTGTCTTCATCACTGTGTTTTTCACTGTTTACAAATGCTGGTCAACACATAAATAAAATGTCACACTAGACCGCAACGCGTCTGTGTTATAGGTCACGCCTACTTTTGCCTGCAGAACGCCGGTATGACATTTAAAAAGATAGACTGGAGCAGCCTTATGCCGCCATTGTTTTGTTCGTGTAAACAAACAAAGGTGTTATAAAGCAGGATCTTTGTTGCAGCACTGTTGCGCAATCTCTGTGTAAAAAAAAAAAAAAGGCTTCAGACTCTCATAGTTGCAGAGCTCGATCCACTTGGCAAGTCAGTTTACTTTCCCCACAACCCTAAAACAGTTCAATTCCTTTCCAGTAGACAAAAACAAAGAGTCAGACAACTAAAAAACTGCAGGATCGCACGCAAAGTTCCATCAAAACTGGCAGGGAAAACTCCAACTGGGATATGCAGACGTCTACTGGATTATTCCTCCTCCCAAACTCCAAAGAAAAGGGCTTCTGTTTCATCACATGTTGTATAATGCAGTAATAATGCATTTTGCAGTCACAAAATCCCACAGCACACCTGGACATATCAGCACACCGTTTGGGAACCACTGCACGACAGTATTTCTTCCCAGAAACCCTTTCAGCAACCACCCAGAGAACCAACCCTGATGCGCTACATCCACCTGGTTGACATCCCAGATCATGAGGTTTTCCACGTTATGGACATAAAAAGTATTGCTACTACTGACAGTTGAGAAGTTGGTATCAAAAATGAAATTTTGTCTCAACCTTGAACATCAGTGCTGATAAGTTCATGTACAAAGAAAGTCTTCCTCTTTTTTGGAACGCAACCAAAAGTTTGAAGTCTGCTGCCGATTCATTCAAATATCTTCATGGGATGTCATGCACCAGTTATCCAATGCAAAATCTGACATCACTACACAAACAACAACAAATGGAACCCTCAGTTTTGACAATGGATTTTTTCCTTTGCCTGCATCAAACATGGAACTATTTATCAGTCAAGCTTTTCAGCTTGATAATCACAAACATGTCCCAAACATTCTCTGGTTCCAGTTTGTCAAATGTGAGTATTTTTTTGGCTTTAGGATGAAGATTATCTTCAAGTTAAACAAGGTCACTTAAAGAGGTCATCACAGTTTTATAGACAAAATGATTACTGACTCATAAAGAAAGAAATCATTGCATCAGCATCTTATCTCCCTCTGCAGCACAAATTAACTACTTCCCTCTGACCAAGTGTTTGAGGTTTCTTTAGTGTTTGACACATGGTGAGGTAACCCGGCACGCAGGAAAGTATGCTAAACCTTGTCATGAGACGTGTTTTATAATTTCCCTCTTTTGGCTTTCAGTCGCAAGTCATGCTAGAATGTTTTTCTAGAAGGTGTTTCCCCCTTGGTCACCCCCACCACCCAACCCCCCACCCTACTCCCTCTTCCTGGTAAGTGTCTCCATTTCACATTAAAAGGATTGCTTAAGGTTATGCAACACAGGTTCTGTGTGTTGTTCCAGAACACAATGGATAACTGTGGGAACAAAGAGGTAAAGTCATTTCCTATGCGAGTCCATTTCAACATACATATCTTAAGTTTCATCGTTTTATTCAACCGTGAACTCCATCTACTGTAAAACCGGTATTTCTTTTTGAGAGGTGCCAATGCTGACAAATAGACAACGTGCTCCTTGCCTGCACATGACTGTTGTTAATCTTTGGCAAATAAAGGAAGGAAACCTTGTCAAATAGAAAGTCATTACTAATCCAATATGACTGGGCGTGTTTGGACAAGACAATTCCCACACACATAATTCATCTACAGCAGCACCTACACCTGGGTATCACCATTTTTTTTATCCACACTCAGAGAAGATTTTCCTGTTTTCCCTTTCACTGTGAACCTTTTTTTTTTTGTAGCTGCAGTGAGGAAAAACAACAAAAGTCAACCAGCTGGGCTTTGAATTGGGAAAGGGCTGCAAACTTATATTATTTAAAGTATAAATTAATCTGCGTATTAAGTTTTTTATAAGTAATATTTGTTTATAATAATAATTAAGTTTTAATTATGAAGAAAATAATTGTCAATGTCCATCAGAATTGAGTTGGGTCCACATGTCTTGTTTTGACAAGCCAATATCCACAAAGATGAAAAGAGATAATGGAAATAGATCTCTAAAAGAAACTCTAGGGATGTAACTGGAGGGTAATAAATACCAACATTATATGGGCTACAGCTCACTAATACAATGTCAGAAAATAGTGATAAATAGTCCATCTTAATTTACTAAAGTTATTGGTGCCACATTCAAATGTTGTTGTTGTTTTGTTTTTTTGACTGGCCAACATTTCAAAACCAAAGAATATACATAATTATTTAATTACTAAAAATAATTGCTGTTAATTTATGAACAATTGACTTATCCATAGATCTACAGAGATGAGAAAAAGACGCATATAAGTCTTCTAAAGTAATTCAGGAGGAGGACAAACGAACAAAAACACATTCCCTGCACTTTACGAGCTGTTCGCTGGGAAAGCAGTTTTTCAAAGTGGCTTACAGTATGG
The DNA here is from genome assembly GCA_037577475.1 of Chaunax sp. Z400. Taxonomy (NCBI): domain Eukaryota; kingdom Metazoa; phylum Chordata; class Actinopteri; order Lophiiformes; family Chaunacidae; genus Chaunax; species Chaunax sp. Z400. The sequence continues at coordinate 26,837,229 of CM075190.1, forward strand.
AAAAAAAAATCAAAAACATCTCCATGGAGGAAAAACAGCCTGAAAATGGAAAACACGCCAGTCACATGCTGTCTAAATACTTCGTTCATTACACACGGCTTTCCAGGAATTCCTTTAGCACTAGCTTGAACACGAGTCTACTGGTGCACCAGTAAACAACAGCAGAACTTCGTCTTAACAATGAAACGATGTACAGCGAGTAAAAACATCTCTGTCACACAAATACCGTAAGTTTTTTGACTCACCGCGACCCTCGGGCATGCGGAGGTGATAATTCCTCCACATTGGTCCCCGTAAAAACACTACAAGCTTTCCTCTGTGACTGCCTGGGATGTCTTCTCTTCCTCGTCTCTTGCTTATACTAATTGTGAGGAATCTACTGCCTCGTTTTCTCTTGTCCGGCGTCAGCCAATCAGCAGCGTTGTTCGGTGCTCACGTGGATCACAGGAGTAACAACAACACTAGCCATGTGTGTTCCTCAGCCGAGCGCGCGCTACTGGTTACATTACAAAGACAGATGGGACAAAAAGAGCAAAATGAACACTTAAAACAGAAAATTTAGCTTTTTAGTTTTCATCATTCTAAATCTTAATAGCTACTAAAGATTCATGTTGATGAATGAATGATAATGTCTGCCCTTTGTGCGTTTTAAAGTATGTTATTGATGCTCTAACACAATTCCTCGCTTGTTTTAATCCATATTAGCATAGCTGTAAGGATGGACAACAGTGGTAGAAGAAGTACCTAGAGGTAATAGAACATCCTGTGGTGATGTCACCATGACGACATGGCCTCAGTAGAATCTGCTTCATTCCAAATTAAGTAATACCACCTAATTCCCTGATTCTGGTGATCATCTTCTAGCATTTGGAATCTTGTCTTTATCATCAGGAGTTTATGAGTCACTAACAACAATGCGATATTCCATAATGGCAGATCAAGATCTATTTTCTGACTAGATATAACTTCTAAACCTTCACAGATACATGAAATCACTTTGAAGACTGAATCTGTTTGATCTCAGCTACATATTGTTGGTAGTGTCATGTCTCTACCCCTTTCCATTACTGAACTATGACCCAGTACATATTGCCTGCCTCCAAATGCATATTTTCAGATCCAGATTAATATCCAGATCTGGATCCAATTGCACATAGTGGTGGAACATCACGAGTTTTTCATTCCTGGATATTTTGATTTTGATGGGCCAGTTTTTTTATTGTTTTTACTATAAAGTTAACACGTTCCTTTAAAAAAAAAAGGTTCTATAAATGTTGAAGAAAGTGAAAAAGTGATCCAGACTCTGCATCAACAATTGCTGGCCCAAGATCCACCCCTACTCATCAAAATCTGTTAATAATTTTTGAGATATCTTGAGGACAAACAGACAAAAAAAATAAATAACATAACCTCATGCATAACCTCCTCCAACTCTGTTTGGCAGATGTAAAAAAGATTTAATAGAGACACTATGCAAATGGGACCTGCTCACATTTAGAGATAACCCAAATAAATCCAGTCATAATCAGACCTGATCCAAAATGCAGTCAAGCTGTGCAGAACTTAGACATCCCAACACAAAACAGCAATAATGTATTAATAAAATGCCCCGAGAATTAACGGATAAACTGCGACTGCCACACAAAACACCAAGTTGGATCATAAAAATAGGCCTATATTTTTTAAGCTGCAGGTAACAGATGGGAAAGATTAATATCTATCTTATATCTGTTGTGTACATTAGGTAAATAAACATGATGCCTTCTGTTGATTTACATGATGAAATCAATTCTCAAGGTCCCCAGAGGTGGTCATGTGATCCATTCACTTTTCCTGTAGTATTGGACAAACTGAATTTTTTTAATTGAGGGGTAAACGCGCTTCTTACAACCACAATGAGACGACAGAAAGATTTAAATACAGTGAAACTGAGAGTAATAAGGCCACAAGTGGAAATACAGCATGATTCATTCATGACAACAACAAACACTGCATTGTCGATTTGGAGCAGAGATACCAAACTAGAAGAGTGAAGACAGATGTCTCAGTTCGCTCTACATCCTGATACCACAAATGGACAAAAAATGGACAAATGAAATAGGAGTCTTTTTTTTTCTCCCTGTGAATTTAATTTTACTTTTCCCCTCCAATCCTTATGGGTCCTTTCACATCACTGGGCCTGTGTATTAAACTGGAGTTGATGCTGATTTCTCCTATGAAGGCTAAATTCCTGTATGGACAGGCCTGGCCCCCTGGGGCCTACTGACAGCGCTGGGTCTGAGTTAACCTCATGGTGATGCTGGAAGAAAAGTTTTTAAAAAAAACTCTATAAAACGTTTTATAGATTTAAGACAAGATAAGGGATAAGAAAATACTTTAGTCATCCCGCAAGGGGGAATTCTTTATCCACAGATGATGTAAAAAGACATGGCAATCCATCAAATGTCTGTTGAGGTAAAAGTAAAAGTAAAAGTTCTGGCTGACTCATGACATCAGTCACCCATGATGGTTAAATACAGGAAGTTACTCAACATCACTCAGCTTCAAAGATTAAAGCTCTTGGTTGACTACTGTAAATGTCCTCGAGGTTACATGAAGTCAAGCTGCCTCTCACTTACTTCTACTGTCACACGTCTTCACTGAATCAGAAACTTCATGAACGCCTGCGTGTTTACGCCTTTGTCGAAACTGACCAGGGAGGACATCCTGTTTTATTCTGCACAGGTCAAACATCCAGTTTATGTCAACACAGCTTTTTATCTCATCATATTTCTGTCTTATTTTGAGTTCATCCAGCCACAGAGCAGCGCGGCTTTAAACACTTGTAGGAATCAGAAGATAATTCGCTTCCACACTTTGAATAAAATCCTCAACATTGGCTTGATCAAGGACCCTAACCGCTCCTCCCACTTCTTCATAAAGTTTGCTTTGTCATCATTAGCCAGAAATATTAAATTGCTGGATCAAAGCTGAACTTTCCGTGGCAGTGCTACACCTTGCCCCACAGTTATAGCCTATTAATGTTTAGCAAAGCACATTAAGTCCTCAATTTCTGCATGTCAACATGTTTGATCAAGATTTGAATTTTGCATGACAGAATATGACGTTAGGGCTCCAAGACTCCGGAATAATTTGTTAAAGGAAAACATGGGAGAAGACGCAGGTTATTCTGAATCATTATCATAAGATAATAGATAAATAAAAATAGAATAAGTCAGAAATTAGAGCTACTGTAGAGCTAGTAAACTCAAAAGTACTGTAAAGCTAAAATCTAGATTTATAGCTATATATAAAGCTAATCCTGGTATAAATGTATTGCATAACAAAATAAGAGGAAGAGTACAGAAAAAAAATACTAAAAAGTAAAATCAAAAATAAACGTAAGAAAAGGATGACAAATAAAAAACAAAAAAGAAGAAATCTCCCAAATAAGATATACTATTAAAAATTTCTACACAGGCAGGGATGCACATTCGTAAACAAAGCAGCGATGCTCCGTTTAAAACATGTGCACATAAACTTTGCCAAAGCACATGAGATAACCTTATTTTATGAGTGTGTTAATTATTTTGAAATAAGAAAACATCAGTTGTAAACCCAAATGTTTCCCAAGTATTGTTTGGTGGAGAGAGATTCAGTTCCTATAAATGGGAGTGACTTCAGAGTAAAAACCTCAAGGGTCTCCTTTAGGAGGAAGGGGGGTGAGTTCACTGAAATGTTAGACAGTTTTCAAAAATGCTCTGTGACCATCAGTGTAACTGTGCAGCAATGACAGCAAACTGCTGTCCGGCTCACACAGGCTCTGGCAGGACACACAGAAACCTGGCCTGACCTCTCAGCTTCATGTCTGATGGGATTATTGTAGGTGGGAATAGGGAATCTACAATCCTATAATTATTCCCCAATCAGGCCCGGTCCTATTACACCAAATAGTTCCCATCTATTCCTCTACACGTATCTGCAGTAACCGAATAAAAACACTTCACCCACTGATGTTGAAATCCCACCTCAGGGTAGAGACTTGTTTTTCAGGTTTAAGAGACGAGGCAGAGAGGAACTCCAGCATCATTAACATAACGGCAAACGCAGATGTCATCGATTCTGAACATTTCTAGGAGATTTTAAAACCATTAATAAGCTGCACATGTCAAGTCCCTGCATACCAAAAAGACAAATACTGAGGAGTTACTTACGCATAAACTCCAGGCAGGCGAGGCATTTCACAGCCAGCACAGACCCCTGCATGGACATTTCTTAGACAGATCACAGGCGCCGCTAACTCAGTTGTAAATCTACCTAAATGTTTTTTGTACGTTTAAACCCCTCATCCTGTCCCAGCAGTCCCATATCCGTCCGCTCTGGATTCCTCGGAGCCCCACAGCTTCATGGGCTCACAGTAGGATTGGGTCAGTGAGGTTTTCCCATCCCCCTTACCCAGCATAAAGAAATGGGCCAGCACCAGCGTCAGTCATCCTCTGTTGGGGTGGCACTGACCCTGCTGCCAGGGGATTGGTCATTCTGTATGGTTGTCAGTGGTAGGCACGGGGCCCGGGGACGGAGATGAACACAAGAGATGGAGGGGGGGGAAAAAAGAGAAAGAATGGCACAGGGAGCCCTAGTTTGAAAGAAGTGACAGAGGCAGGGTGTCTGTAAAGACCTCACACAAGGAGCTGACAGAATTCAGGTCACAAAGATTGGAGATTCAAGCATGGAAAGTATTTTCATCGCTGATTCATCAATGAATGTTCAATTTAAGTTGTTTTGCCTGTCAAAATAGTGCAAAATGTTGATATCTCCAAATGTGCAAGCAAACACAAATCTGTGCATTTGAGAAGTTGAAACCCTGCAAATGTTTTTTGGCCATCCTGTCTTGTAAGGTTCTATAAACAAATGTAAAAAAAAAAAAAAGTAAAAAAGAAATCAAAATGATGCAGCTGAGGTCAAGATGTCCTGGCTTTTAGTCCCACGCATGATCAAGATCCATAACACAGGAAAACACAGGAATGGAGTATCATCTTTGATCAGAACCTGCATGTCGGGTCAACTCCCATTTCTTTCAAGCTCCACACCAACATCCATTAAGAGTTACTGATAAAAAACTTTTAGGCTGTGGTAGAATAGTTTTTATTTCCTGATTGAAACGACCTGGAAGCATCAAACTGGCAACCATGATGGAATTCACTAAATGCTGATGACAGGTGCTTCTAATCTCCTTTAGCGTTGATACACTGAACTATCCGAAACAAAAGGGAAAGGAGATGACTGCATCCCACTATTCCTTGCAGTCATGGCGGGCGTGCAGTCAGCCTCTCTTAGCACATCTTTCATTGATTAAGGAAAAGGGTTTTTTAGGAAAAGAACTTGGAAATTCTTTTTTTGGCCTATTCAACCACAGCTGTAGTCTCTGGATATCACCTGTGATTTTTTTTTTTTCATTTAAAATTAAAAAGTGAAAATCAGTGCAGATGGTTGTTTGTGAGGACATGTTCAAAATTTAAGGTTAGATGAAAAACCATCCAAGTTCAGCTGGAGAAACATCAATAATTTAACTGATAATCAAAATGGTGAATTTTCTCTCACCAATCCACTAATTGTTTCAGCACCAGCTATTCACACACTAACAAGAGGCACTGAGAAATGGCAAGAAAAAGGAAGTCATCAAGTTATAGGAGGTTCTTTTTATTGTTCAATGCATGGCCACACACACATATATTGGTTTTGTTTTGCACTGTGCATGAAGGGACAGTCACTATGGAAATGATGATGTAGTTGGGACACATTGTAGGAGTTTACAGGGATTCATACATAACCCACAGGCCTCTGGAAACGTCAGGTGGCGCCCTCTCCTCTGAGCCTCCTTGATGACTAGCTACAACATGAGGCCAATCAGTTTCTACCGCCTTCGCTCTAACAGGACACCTTGTTAAATAAAATCTGGATTATAGGTTCTCTAATTTCCACAACTGAAGAACTTAATCAGTGGATCAACACACGACTGCAAACCCTTCCCTTTCCATTAAACATTCTTGCATATTTCATTCATATTTAGCTTACAAAAAGCAAAATAAGCATCATTTGGGTACAAAAATAAAATCCAAATTAAAATTTAACAGAACAACCGTTGTCATGTTTTTTTTTTTCATCTTTTCATACAGAGTACAATACATAAGTCACTGGTCACAAAGTACACTGCAAATAAAGAAAACCAAAACCAAAAAAAATAAAATAAAAAAAAGCCACAGAGGAGAGAAAACCAGTCCTGGAGAAGTGTATATTTGTTTTCCTCAACCCTTCCTAGAGGCCAATGAGCTACGAGACTCCTGGTTTGTTTTCTAAGGCCTCAGGTGTCAGGTGGAGAGAATGTGTTCTCTCTATCTTAAAGCTGTCATCATACACCCCTGACTTTCCGAAATGCAGCCCTACCACATTCGCATGTTCTCAACCCTGTTTCTTAAATACAGGCTTGAAGGGAAAGGGGAGGAGGGAGCAGATTTCCAAACCACTTCTCTAAATATCTATATGGATTCATCTGAGCATGAATGTCTTTATGAGTGTGTCTGGTTTCTCTCGACAGGTATGTTCTTGTTTGCTAACATATACAGTGTATTCCTGGTTAGGGTGTGAACCAGGGGCACTTAAAAGTTGTGTAGCGTTCCCCCACCATTTCCGCACCCCAACCACTAGGGGGTCACTCTTTATGTTTAGGAATGGAAGTGGGAGGTGGGAGATCTGCTGTTACTTTTCGCGCCGTTTCGCCCGCATTCCTCTTAATTTTTTACTCCCGTGTTTTAACTTTTCCACCCCTCTAAGCTTTAACTCTTTCCTTCGATTCATCTTTCTTTTGAGTTGGTTTTTGCCTTTGGAGACGCAGATACACACAGAGCAAAAGAGTGGGAGAGAGAGAGGGAGCGAGTGTTGTGATCGATCAGCTGTTCGCAGCGCCGACAGCTGCACCCGTTTGACCTCTCAGCCGATCTCCTTCCACTGCCGGTAGAACTCCACAATGTTCTTCAGCTCCATGCCTGCTGAGCCTGCAGCCTGGATCGCCAACTGGCAGGGGAGACAAAAAAAAGAAAAGAAAAAGGAATGCAAATAAATACAACATGAGATATGAAACATGTCCTCACAGTGATTCTACATACATATTTAAGTCATTACACATGGTTACAATGATCATTTGGTGTTTCACCCACATTAGAACAAGTTTTAAGATTTTTTTTAATTCTATTTTCAAATTTTCTATTAAACAAAACATAAATTCACAAAAACACCCAGTATTTGTTCTGTCTGTAAGGAAACAAACTTCACCAAGTGCCTGACCTTCATCGCTGCTGACCGAGCGCAAAGCTCCTCCACCTGCTGGCCAGTCAGAATGGTCACCATGCCAGCTGTGTCTTCATCTCCGTTGCTCTGGGAAACTGTCAGCTGACGACAACTGTCCACCATCTTGTACAGATGCCTAGAAATTAAAAAAATAAAGAATTAGGAATAATCTAAATAGAAGTCACGCTCTTTCAATGAGAACTCAGAGGTTACTGTAGAATGGCTTTACCAGGCTTCGATGTCTTGACGTTTCAGTTTATCTCTTTCAAAACTTCGACCCGACTCCTTCTGGCAACGTATGTACCTACAGAAGGATGTGACACGAAACATTTAAGAAATTCTCCAAAACTTTGTGCGGTTGTCAATTTTCTTCGTGGAGTTTTATGGACTGGAACTAAGGTTGGTGCTCAAAATATCTAAGGAAACAAAATAGTTCAGATCCCTCCATAAGGGAGCACAGCGGGAACCTCCATCCGTCATCGCACACGTAAATCAGGCACCAACCTGTTGCCTTTGCGAAATTCAGACTCCAAGAAGCGGATGCCATCCCTCGCTCCAGCATTTTCCTTCTTCAACCTGTCAAGTCCATCGATCACTAGAACACAGAAGTAGTCCAGATTGAGTACCTGAGCCAACGGCCACATTTAAATCCCAATCAAAAACAAAAAACTATACTTATTCTGGTTCAAATATCAAAATTTTATGACATTGCAATGGTCACGTTGAAATATTTATCATTGTTGTACTTTCTATTTGGCAGCTTCGACACAAAATAAAGTGTCTTGAAACCAGAGCTGTCACACGTCTGGTGACATGTTTAAGGCTGAATTAATCAATTCTTTAGTCTATAAAATATCAAAAATATCATCACAAATTCCAAAAGTCTAAGAAGACAACTTCTAATAGCTTTTTTATGTTGGACCAAATTCCCAAAATATTATTTGAAAGTGACAAAATCAGGAAATCCTTTGTTTCGGAATGAGGGTTGTATTATATCCATTTATTTTTTACTTTTTCCTCCAGTATGGAACAATAAGCACAGGATGAAATTAATGAAACCATTTTATTAGTGAAACCTGCACCCATATGGCAGGAAATGAAGTAAAATGACTAATTCCCTTAACTTGTTGTTGTCATTAACACTTGCACATTATAGGACAGTGAGCTTCCTCCCTACTCTGCCACTGCTAAGAGAGGTGACCGTTGTTGCAGGTCTGATGGTGCCGACTGAAGCTCCATTAAAAAAGGCACACAGTCACAAGAATCCTATTTCTACTTTAAAGATGTATAACATCTTCTAAAAGCCTGAAATGTCATTGGAACACATTTCATAACCATAACTAAAGCTGTATTAGTATTTATAATCTAATGTTGTTTCAGACTTTTTAATACCAATTAAATACATATCCTGTCTTCCATGATTTCCTCAAACCAACCATTAAACTCTGTTAATGTTGTCAGGTGCCAGATATGAAGCAACATTATGTCAGATTACTGAACGGAGGATGGATTCCTTTAAATTAAAAGGTATAGTCTGCTGTTTTGCATAATTTTCGCTCTCCTCAGGTAAGTCAGAGATCATGAACACAACATGCTGCTCAGGACGAACGTCGAGGCAGTGCACTGACCTGTCCGTGGGATGATGATGATGAAGCAGCCGCTGCCGGCCAGCTGTCGGATGAGGTTGAGGTGCTGGCAGAGAGCAGCTGTGTCTGGCACCAGGTAGGGAGACATGGATGACTGAGCCTTAGGTTGCTGAAGGCTGCCCTCTAGCTGCGACACCTCCAACTGCAAAGAACAGAAGAGGAGATTTATGTTATTCATGTTCTTGTCAAATCAATCATATACCTTCCAAACATTATTCTTCACAGCAGCAAATATCCAACTTAAAGTGGATCTTAAACTCAATGGAAAGGTAACTATATTATGCAGTTTGTTGTAAATGATGGCATTATCAGCGCACAGCTGTGTAAATGTTGTATCACTGCTAGGGAAACACAGATGAGGTAACAGTCAGCGGACAGAGTGATAATATTAAAAACCTGTAGCCGAAGCTGCGCCATATCCCTCATTAAACGATTTCGACGAGCCTCCTCTTCAGCCTGGAAACAAAGATAAAGGCAGGAGGGTCGACATCAACAAGGGACCACGGCATGATTTGATTCCAAGTCATTCATTGAAACATTCTTCTCAACTATTTAGGTCAGAAGTGACATGAACAAAAAAACAAAACGTTTCCACAATCTAAACGGGACAAAGATAATGAGACCTGACTAATGACTGGCGCCCTGTGGCTCCTCTGGTCATTGTTCAGATGACACTCACCATTCGGAACTGGGCCTTGGCCTGCTGCACCAGATTGTCCTGTTCGGACTGGCTGATGCTGGTGAATATGCCGACCTCCGGGTTGAAGTGCAGGACGTTGCCTTGGAGATTTGTCAGGAAGTGTCCAAAACTGCGAATGCAACACACCCGCACCACACACTGTGGGAAAGAGACAGAAGGAAACATGTTATAGCTTTTATATTATGTTCATTTAATTATAAATTTAATTTGAAAGTTTCTACAATAATAAGATGGTAATTTGCATGGTGGAGTGGATGCCTTTTATTTTCTAGTGTTTTAACCAGGACTGAACATCTGGTAAAGCTGAACATCTGTTTGTGTTTAGGTGTGTTTGTGTGCTCGTGTATACCTCCTGTAGTGGGCTGAGGGAGGGGTTGTGGTGAGTGAAATCAAGGCGGCGGTGAGCTATGTTGAGAGCAGGCAGGTTGCGCATCGCCAAATCCTCGGGCAGCAGCAGAGTCTGGACCAAACCTGGCTGCTCACACTCATTTAACAGCTCTGTCACCTCTGCGTTCAGACCAAGCTCTGCATTACACACATATGGATAGACAGATAAATAAATGAGCTGCAGATTCTGAGCATTGGTACATAAAAGTCAAAGGGAGAGAGCAGAGTATTAACACAGTACAGGGATGAGATCAGAGCTCAGCAATATGGACAAAAAAATTAATAATATAGATTTTAAAAAATGTTGACTGTTTACATCATTTCATTAAACTACATGGAAAAAAAAATCAATGTGTATTTTAACAATTAAACAACAACAATTTAACAATCAAATAATCAGGATCACCTACAACAGGTGCATTTCATAGAAGACAGACAGTTAAAATTGATTTAGGTTGTGCCTGTCAATTGCAATTCTTGTTAATTGCATATCTGAAAGATCAATTTGCTAAATTTGCACCAGCTCATAGTTTAGGTGCACCAAATAATTTAAGAAGTGCAGATGTTAAAAGCATCGACAAACTCAAATACATCAAACTGAAATAAACGCTGAGTGTGGACAGAAGTGCAGACGTGATACAGAAACTATTTCCACCCATAGTTAGACTATAATATTCTTATCAGTTTACTTGGATTCTCTACAAACAGTGACAGCAGATTCATATGAACGTGTCTTAAGTGGGTTAAATGTTGCATTGGCAGGTCTGCGTTAGACAGGTTGTTTATAAAATGACTGAACCCTCAATTTAGTCTCATATTTATAAGGTTGTGATAATCTGGTCATGGGCCACCTCTCCCACCGTCCAGCTGTTTTCTCACCCGCTCTACCTCTCCTCCCACCATGTCAAAAAGCTATCAGAGGTAAGGTTGAGATGTCTAATGTTTCTGCTTGTTCATGTGGAATGTGGGAGGAGTAGGCGGCCCAGACACACACACACACACACACACACACACACACACACACACACACACACACACACACACACACACACACACACACACACACACACACACACACACACACACACACACACACACACACACACACACACAGTTTGTTTGTTAAAAACATTTTTAAACTGGAGGCCTGATTCCGACCGATTCTGTCAGCATGGTGAGAGATTTAGGTAATGAGCGAAGTTTAACTGCTGTGACTCACATAAATGCTCACAGAATTTCTCTTAATGGGGAGATGTTTAAACCAATTTCATCCATTTGCAAACCATCGATCAGAATGTTAATTTTTGTGGCTTGAACCTGCCCGGTCGGTGGATGTGACTGTGATCCATGCATCACTATATGATTCTGCATAGCTGAAGAGTCAGCATCACCTTTTAATCATCACCGATTAGGAGTGTGTAGCATATCTGCAGAGATCCTGTGTATATATACCTGTCTCCATCTTGTTATTATTTTGATGTGTAGGCATTGAAATGTCTTCACCCAGTATCTCACATGACATTTGAGTATTTGTGGACCCATTGGGAATAAAGCCCAGACACTGTTGTGTCATCCTGTTCCTACTGAGTTATACAGGAGGATGAATATCTGCAGTGCAGTCTATCAGTTACTCACCAGCCTCGAGCATCTTGTTGCCATCTGGTAGCAGGTTGAGCAGCACAGACAGTCGGTTCCACAGGCTTTGAGAGCTCTGCAGAGAACCAGTTTGTTAAATATAGTCCTAAAATAAAAGTGTTTCATAAGCAAAAGTAGAATAAGCTGCCCTCTCACCTGAGCACACATGAGGATAATGTCGGTGTTTGTCCTCAGCCAGTCAACGAAGACCTTCACCACCTGGATCAGCCCCTGATTGGCCAGGATCTCCAGCTTCTCCAAAAGGGTTTTCTCACTATGTACTGAATGAGAACTGTGTTGGCTGCCTTCTGAATCAGAGTCCAATTCTAGAGGAGGTGACGCTATAACAAAAATCAGCAAAGTCAAGGTTCTTTATGAATCGATTAAAAAAGGAACTAACGAATAAGAAAACATCCAGAATAAGTAACCATGACAAAAAAAAGCACAAGAAAAAGAAAGTAAATTACCATTTTCATTGGTTCCATTGGCAGTTCCAGGGTTAATACTACTGGGAGAATCCCCTGGAGGGGGCGTGTCTTGAGATGGGGGAGCAGAGGTGTCAGTGGGTGTGGGAATTCCCGAGGAAGATGAGGCTTGAGGCCTCAACAACATGTTGCTGAAGGTTGGTGCCAGGCGGAAGCAGCGCTTTGCCTGGAAGAGTTGTGAAGACATGGCCTGGAGGTTGCTGCTGATGCTGGAGTCGCCGGGCGTGAGAGGCCCGTTAGTGGTAGGAGGCGCATCGCCGTCCCCGTCACCTCCTTCTTCCTTGGGTTGGTTTTCATCTCCCTCTTCGTCCTGGTGCTCGCGTGCCTGAGCCTCCAAGTTGTCAGAGTTTTCTGTGTCCTCCATGTCCTCCAGGTCTGAGCGAGACTCCTGGCTGTTCATGTCCGAGTCCGTCTCTACATCAAACGCCGTTCCTCCTTCCTCCTCCTCCTCTGAGCCGCTCTCCCAGCTGCCCTCATCACCCAGGTGGTCTCTTTTAATCTCCTTCCTGATAGGTGGAGGATTAGGTGAGGTTCCCGTCGTAGTACCACCTGTTGAATCAGTGTGACCCCTCCCGTCATCGTCGTCATCTTCATCCTCTTCGCTCTCAAACCCCTCGCTCAGATCACTTTCATCCTCTCCGCGAACGTCTTTGCGGGCACAGCGGCGTCTGCGGAGTCTAGAGAGGCGGGTGTACTTCTTCTTCTGTCTCTGTTTGTCTTCCTCCAACTTGCGTTGCTCTTCCACACTGCTATGCTTTTTGGCACCGGGCCTTTCACATCCATCTTCGTCTTTCTCCTCCTCGTCATCCTCTCGTTCCAGGGAGCCGTTCTGCAGAGGTTTCTCTTCAGAGCGATCTGCCGGTGGAGCTGATACATCCCTCAACTCCAGGTCATCTAAATAAGAGAACAAAAACTCACTGCCTTTTTTCTGTTTTCAGTCAGGCTTTTGTCACTTTCATATTACAAAACAAATGAATGTCAATGTGAATAAATTTATTCAACCTTTAAGCTGCTCTTGACTTGTAAAAACTTTTTAAAAACTTCAGTAGTTCTACCAAAAGATTACATTTTAAAACACAAAGATCTGCACTTCAATCATAAAATACACAGCTGATGAGGATACAACTGGAATGTAGTTTATGTGGCAGACACTGGATAGGAGACTTCCTGTGCTCTGCTGAATTATGAGGATTTTTCCTCACTCACCTGCGGCATCAGTCTGAAGTGGAGGCACCTGGCTCTCAGTTTCCTCTAGTTCAGCCTGAAGCCGGATGTTAACGTGATTTACCAGATGGGAGAACAGAGCCAGAGTGAAAGCTATGGACGCGCTGTACTGCTTCGATCCTATAGACACAATACGACATTTGTTAGTAGAAAGAAAAAATTTAAATGGGGACTTTCACACTTTTTTCTACTATTCTGAAGAGTTAAATATCCTGCCCACTACATTTCTTGTAAAATTCAGTTGTTAAATATACCTGATCAACAATACAATTTACTGTGGACGTGTGTCTCTGTGCACCAGTCAAGTTGCAGTTCACAATGATATCTGTTACCTGAAGCTCAATATCAACAAAACATAAGCAGTATGACTACTACTGTCTATTACTATACAAGTTTACTGAGAAAAACACAATAAATAATAAAAATCAAACTTTAGGATGTGTTCACATGCTTAGTCCATAAAGCTAGAACACAGAAATCATATTCTAACATGCGGATTCTTCACACTTAGTTCAACCCTGCAGCACAGAAGATCTATACAATCAACAAATTTTCAAGGTGAGAACCCAAGATCAGTGTCACAGATGTAGTATCTGACCAAAAGTGAACACAACCTCCCCTTCATTTCCTGAGTTATGGCGTATTTGAATAATGGCCATAAAGTTCCTGCAGAACATGCTGATGTCACAGTGAACGTAATGTTTAACCTTTCGGATATAAAATGTCATACCTTAATCATTTTCTCCTTTTCGAAATTTGTGTGAAAGTTTGTCAGAGTTAGCAGATGAATTCTGGAGTTATGATCAAAGACGCGTTTTGTGAGGTCACAGTGACCTTTGACCACTTAAATCAAATTAATTCATCCATGGCCAAAAAAAATACTGTCTTAGTGGGGCTGTAATAAAAATAAGTGTCTGTAAGATATCAAAAACCTTAAGTTGTGTTTCTTCAGATGAATATTCTTAAGTTTGACTCATTTCTTCTTCTTCTTCTTCAACTAATTATCCATCCATACCTGATCTAATATAGCGGCCTACTGAAGATGATAAGGAAAAGACATGTATGAAAAGAAAGTTGTTTTTTTTCATAAAGTTTATGTTTTCACTGTTATATATATATATTATATATATATATTATAAATATATTATAAATAAATATATATTATATATATATTATAAATATATTATAAATAAAATATATATATATATATATATATATATATATATATATATATATATATATATATATATATATATATATAAAAAACAGTGAAAACGACGTTTTAGGACCCTGAAATTGTGAAAAACACAACATCCTTAACATCAAACTAACCTGCCCTCTTCAGGCTGTGCACCACCATCAGACAAGTGACCACCATCTTGAAGACAAGTGTGTCCGACAGCATCGGGCAGGAGCTGTCAGCGTGCTGCTGCTCCTCCTCTTCCTCACTGGGGGATTGGTGAGCACCAGCATGTGTCTGTGGCGGCAGGTAAAACAGCACCAGGTTGAAGTCCTCCAGCACCGACTGGCAGAGTGACGTCAGCTCCGTCTCCACTACACTACATACAGACAACGGAAGGGGGGGGGGGCAAAATCATGAAAACAAAGAACGCAATAAAAATACTATACAAACAATGAACGCTCCAAGGAAAACACTAGCGGCTCAGTGGAATAGGGTGAACAGGTTTCATGATATGATTATTTTTTGCTGTCCTTGACATTTGCTTCTGAACTATGAGTGCATTTTATTGCTAGTTAAGTCCTTTCAATGTTTTTACAGGCGGGAATGCTTTGCCAGGAGTCATCACATTGAGTCCACTGGATACTCACAAAACCAAATATCTAACTTTGAAATCACTGGTGCAGATAAGAGGATAGTATAGATAGATTAAACTGGCAATGATTGAACATATGCAAAACACTATGCCTAGTCTTCTTAAGCCAAGTCAAAAGTTGATTTCCACAGTGGACAGGTTCTACATCAGTGCAGGAACAGAACGATCCATGACAACAGATAAGTGACAGCCCATGCACTCACCTGTTCTTGGGCTGCAGCAGGCTCTGAAGGTACATGAAGCTCACCAGGAGGCGTTTAATGTCTTTTGATCTGCAGGGGGGGGGAAGTCATATTAAATCAAACTTTTATCAATCAGATTTAGCATTTTTGTGACCAAAAGCAGAGAAATCCATTTTATAATTCCATGTTTTAAAGTGTTTTCAGTGGTGTGTTGAATGCATCATGTTTGCACAGTATAAAACTGCTTTTAGCAGGGCTATAAAATTATTATCACGATTATTTCAAAGTTTTACCTCGAGTAATTTGTTATATGCATTTTTTTTTGCACCACCCAAATGAGGGACACTGCATTCTTATAGGAAAAAGCTTCTCTCACCGTCTCCTCTAGCCCCTCATATTTCTGGTCCTCGGAGCTGGTAGTTTATGTAACGGCATCAGAGGAATGTGGAGCTGCATTGTTATTGTATCGTTATATAAATGTTTATGCTCATGTCAGCCAAGCCGCTTTGCACGATCCTTAGATTTGAGGGACTAATGTTAGTTGGACAGGGCAGAATGACGATGACGAACATAGTATTTTCTAACGGGCAATTCATGAACGCATGAGACATGAGAAAGCTTACATCGGTCCAACATTCTCCATATTTATTTTTTATAAAATCTAACGTTTAAAAGAATAGCTGGACATTTGGGGAATACACTTACTTGCTTTTTTGCTGAGCTAGATGAGAAGATTGATAGCACTCTCATGTCTTTACGCTAGATATGAATTTCAAGCTTGTTAACTTAGCAGTGAAATTGTACACAGGAAGAAACTGCAAACCTCTTGAAATCAATAATTAGCACATTATATTGTTTCTTTAATTCAGTCACAAACAAAAATGTAAAAACAAAAGTGTGGTATTGTCAACTATCAAACTTATATTTCCCAACATGTGAATAAAATTGATAACTTTATGATAAAGCACAATATTTCCCACATGGCAGTATTTCTACAGGTAAACATTGGAGACACACATGATGTCGTACAAAGTGGAGCTGAACATTTTCAGTAACCACCAAACAAATAAACTGAGTGTCAGTCATGTAATGAAACAAAAACTGTATTGTTTTTGGTCCAAGTGGCAAAAGAATTTGTTAATCTTGCATGAACAGGCATTGCTACCAATCTTTAACAAGCAAACCAATTCAAGATTTCTTTTAGACGCCACAATGGACAAGAAACACAGCATGAGGCATATTCTGTTCCAGAGGTGTACTTCAGCAATCAGGCATTGACTCTTCAAATACATTCATCATAAGTGTGCATATTTGTCTTTTACTCCTACTGATATGTTACTGTGGTTGCTTAAGAAATGCAATTACCCCACAGGGATCATCAATTATCTGACTCATCTGCAGACAGGAGCTGCTTTAACCCACCACTGGTGAGACTGCCTTTGTGATTCAAATGTCGGGCGAGCCAGTCGTGTATGAGTGATTAAAGATTCTTTTAAAATTACTCTGGGACGTCAGCACAAGAGAGTCTAAATATTCTGTTTGTTTCAGACTGGTTGTACCAGACAAACAAGTGAAAATGATTAGTGCTACCACTGCTGTAGATTAGGCTCATGATCTAAGGAAGCCTAAGAGGGACTTGGATGTGTTTGCATATAAGTCTGGAAACCAGAAAGACTTGGGCTGCATTGGTCTACTGTCAGAATTTCTTGGGACCACTCTTGAAATTGTTAGTGGTTTATCTTATGTGTGAGTTTTCAGACCCTCTATAATTCCTGAGAATCCCCCTCACCGTTGTCGGGAAGGAGACAGCTTCTTCATTTCCTGTTTCTTCACTTGGTGGTACATCTTGGCAGCTTTGTCAAACAGGCGCTTCAGGTTGCCATATGCACCCTCAAACGGGGTGTCGGATTGGATGCTAGCACAGATGAGATATGTGTTAAAAGACTCTTAAAATATTAAGTTGTGGTACAGTACTGTATGTGAATGCTCCTCACCAGCGAAGGTAATAGTAGGTTGCTTCAACATTGTAGAACTTGCTCCCTGCCAGTGTGCCCAGTTGGTTAAAAGGCATTCCTGTGGAAACATGGGTAAACAAGCTCAAATTCATTTTTGGAGTTTCCTGACGTGGAGTAAGAATAATCTTACCCAATGTTCACTGCTTGATCTGAAAAAATAAAGATTATATGTTCCAAAATGTTGCAGCAGCAACAACAACACAAATTCAGCAGAACTATAGTAATGTTCCTTTTTAAAAAAAAATTATATATATTAACATTAGAGACTGTTACTTAGTGACTTTGGGGGTGTTGGAGGCAGATTTAATAATTTCTACAGCTTTTTTATATATTCCTGTCACTCCCCCAGATCAGAAAACACAAACTCTACCAGACTCTCCCTGAAACATGGAAACAGAGAAGTGCTGTTATAAAATCTTCCTTTACAGTCACTCACCTACGTGTGGCATAACAGACAAGGCTTGATGGTAAAACCTTTCTGCCAGCTGCTCAGCCTCCACTCCAGCAAGTTCATTCTGATAACGGGCTGCAGATGAGGCAAATATTAAAACAGTAGAAAAAGTATTGAGAAATGTTGAAACAAGATAAACATTTCCTGTTCTCATGGAACTAATATAAGCAGAGTGACAAAAACGGTCAATAAGGATGGAGAAATGGTTTTGGGAAACAAACACAAAAACTAAATCTTAAACTTCAGCTAAAATGTGAAATGTCAAAGGCAAACCTAAAATGCTGCCGACAAAATCTAATTTGATTCTGTACTTTTCCGTTTAATAATGCAAAATCAATTAAAATACTAATATCTTTCTAAACCAACAGCCTTGTACCAATTATAATCTATAAAGGAGCCAAAATTTCCATTTCCCATGCTGAGTGGCACACATGCTGTCTCACACCAAACTGGGTACAGAAATGAATTAATTGCATATTATATTATCATGTTATTACCGAGATCTCCAAGGTAGACCAGACAACGGTGACAGGCCATCTGTGCCCACTCCATCTCCTTGGGGGTGGCTGTCACTGGTTTCTTTCGGCCTGCGGAGAACAGTTACACAGGCCTTTATTGTTCTTTGCATTTCAAGAACTAAGCTGATGAACTTGGAGTTAGTAAAGTTCCAGAAAAGCTACAATTTATAAACAGCAGATAGCCCAAATATCAGAGACAGCACCAATATATCACTTCAAACACTGTTTCCCTCGTGTCCAAAAGTACTGCAGTTTTAGGTGGCCAAAAAGAAACTGTGTGTTTATTTCTAAGATTACTTCAAGCTGGAAGACAGACTAACCCCTGGTATATAAGCCCCTGTTGAGTGTCTGAGAGGATCTCCATCTTTATGTACACGAAATCCGTGCAGTATGTTTGCAAAAAACGTGAACATATCAAACCATAGAGAGGAAGACAAATCCATCTGAGGCAAAGAGGGACTACAGGCTGCACACTTCCACAACCATAAGTGACCCTGCACCTGTTCATTTCTCTTTGCAGACAACAGACACACTTAGCACCTCTCCATCCATGTGTCTGCTTTGCATAGTGTAAGGGCACACTGACATCTGACACAGACAGAAGGCGGACAATGGAGACATAAACCCATGGTGTAAATGCAATCATGTGATCATTAAGTTCATTATCCGGAGTAAAAGTACAATACCTGCTATAAAAGAGGTCTGACTTTCCAGGGGAGCTTTTAGTGGTGATACCATGGTGAATAGGATTTACAACCAGTTCACGAGAATAATGCTACCACTCTTGTGGGTTCCTCAGTGATGACATGAGCGATGATGACGTTTCAACAGGTTTTTAATTTTAACATTAAACACAAAATAAACTCAAAACAGCTTTTCAGGTTTGCAAACAAAATACACAAAACACCTGGAATAATTAGCGCTCTCTCCCTACACTGAACACACCCAGGCTGCCACAGCTCCATTCCATCATGGTGTTATGATTAAGCCATTAAAGTGAACCAGCATGCACATTACCAGGATCCTGACATCTTACAGAATTTTTGCCATCATTAAATTTGATTATTCTGTACTGTTCCCAGTGTGACCTGTCAAAATATCTTCCAAATGAAGGGCATAAGCCCTTGTGATGTGATGTAGGTTTCTCAATTTAACAAATTACATTTTTTAAAATGTGGACAAGCGGACATCCTGTTTGAATGTGTGGCTGTTATTGCGTGAGTCCATTGGGCATGGTGCATGGCATCCTCACTGCATCAGGGCCACCAGAGCTAATTACATACATTTGAGACAATGCTTGCTCTTCAGAAGCGTTTCAAGAAGCAGCTCTCTGCTCTGCTCCACTTAAAATGTGCAGCCAGTCTAATTTTGACGGACACAGCATCAGGCTGCACAGAGCAAAGTGAGCCGAGCAGGAAGTCAGACACAGGAACAACTTAGAGAATCCAGTCATTTTCAAAATAAAACACCTGGTTAACTACGCAGCCTAATTTCCCATAGAAGAAGCACAAAGAAAAAATTACGACAAAATCAACAAAATCTCTGTAAGCAGCTGAGCAGGAGAAACACTTGTCCTCTGAAACAGATGTGTATGAAGCTGTGCGGAGGACATACACAAACATTTAGTCAGAGATTAGATGCTGCTTGTGGGCTTCAATGTTCTATGTCTGTGTGAGATTGAATCTCACCAATCAGTGGGTCTGTGACGTGGGTCCAGTCGATACAGTCCTGCAGCTCCAGCTGGTAATGTGACTGGATGTAGAGCAGCAGGTGCTGATAGAAACCCACGCCAGCGATCAGGTGTGTACGGTAGGCACACTCCAGAGCACTGCGGCTATGGATGTGCTACAGTAAAGGAAAGAGAGAAAAGAGAAGCCATGGCATGAGAGATATGACCAGAACAACTATAACAAACATGATCTATGTAGCAAGCATATTGTGATTTAAAATGGAACACTAAAATGCAATGAAGATGTGGAAAAATGTAATCGAAAAAATTATGCAAAAGAAAGGTTTAAGGTTGCAGGTAGTTGGTCCAATAGCAGAGTTCTGTGGCAAATTGGCATTTTAGGGGTTCTTGTCTCCTCTGACCACCCATGGATAACATGTACACACTTGGTACTCCATGAGATACATTACGTGCCAGTGACCACAAAATGGCAGATGTCATAGTAGTTGACCTTTAAGTAGCTGCCAGGATCTCAAGCCATCTTAGAACAGAAAAAAAACAGGCATTTAAAAAGGATTTTTTTTCCACAGCTGCAGGGACAGTTACCTTCTTGTTGGTCTTGATAACCTGGATGACTTCATAATAAACCTTCCTCCAGAGCAGCTCTTCAGCCTTACGGCCATAGTCGGCAGGATGAAGAAACATCAGCTTCACACAATGCTCCCTCAGCCTGAAATGACACAGAAAGAAAAACAGGTGTAGTTGGGTCATCGGTTTAACGAGTGGACCAATGACTCAGCCTAGTTTCACATGAAGAGAAGGAGCTGTGCAAAACAGAAGCACCCATTAGGATATGAACTTGAATGGTGGGCAGTTTTTGAGTATTAATCAAGTACATCAGCAGATTAATCAATAACAAAAATATTCATTCGCTGCAGCCCTACTTTATAAACATCACATCAGTAACAACCAATGATTCTGGTACTATGAAAAAGAAATATCTATAGCATCACTAGGAAGCATGTCTTTGCCTTCTGTGACTCACATGGTCTGTATAAACTGATTCAGAAGTCAGAGATGCTCATATTATTGTGAAATCTCAGTGCCCAGTGTGTGTTGCCAATGATAAGATTACGGTAATACAGTTGTTAGGTGAGCATATTCTTTAATGCCAAAGAAAAAAATATAACACTCAACAATTATATGGGCCTCAATGTACACTGAGGTCACAAATTTTCCCATTTTGAAGTGAGGTACATTGTGTGGTTACCTGCTCATACACTAAATGATGTCTTGAACAAACTATTAGATAATCAAATCTATAACTTTATGGCCCCTGCAAAGCATGTGTCATTATCGAGTAACGCCCAAATGTAGCCCTGGCCAAAATGAAGGCCTATCTAGTGCACTGCATGATTGACAAAGCTCAAAAGCAGTCACTCAGCTGGACAAGATACCATTTCCTCTGCCTCCGTCAGCATTGACTCATGCTCAAGTCTTTAACATTTACTTCAACTTCCTCTTTTGGTTCATTGTATCCAGTATGACAATAACTACATCCTTAATGTCACAGTGCATAATTTGTCCTTGACATAGTCAAATGAGTCTGTTGAAACACAAGTGGTCAACTTGGATACATAAGATATGCTAGGCGTCACTTGATTTGGACAATATTAGGATGCAGAATTGCAAGACAGAAAAATCTTATGAAGATGTCATGGGATTTCTCAATTCAACACACAGAATAACAGTGACGTTAGCTGAATGAACTGGAGACGATGATGGGTTTAATTCCACACACAGGAGAATTCATACTTATGTTCACATCAAGAGACAAAATGCATGCAGTCTAAAAGGTTGAAATAACACTTCTGTCTCCTTTCAGACATACACACACTGCTGGACATACTTGTTCCGAAGGCTGATGTTCTCCGGCTTGAAGACCTCTCTGTAGGATGCTTTGCTGCCGATAATGACATCCAACTTGTGCACGGACTCCACCACTAACCTGGGTAGCATTGGGCAATACAAAGCATTGACATGATGACTGGTCCATTAGGTTTGCCAGGAAACAAATGCCAGGCTGCCATGATAGCAATCTGTATCTGTAACAAGAGCGCTCATGACAAATGAAGCTAAATCATGTTTTGATAAGCTAATAAAGATACACTACCATTAGCTGAAAGCATGATGCTAACCGGTCAGATTACCCTGATGTTTATTTACACAGACGAGTATGTAGGACTATTGGGCTACTCATGATCGAAACAGGTCACTGAATTGAAGAATAGGTGGACCTTGTCTTGTGTTAGCAAACGTTGATTGGTTAGCTTAGTTAGCCAGCACGACAACGTTCAATTAGCACCTTGGTTAGCCAAGTTACAAAAAACGGCCTCGCCAAATTACCTGTAAAGCCGCTTGATTTCAGGGACTTTCGCCTCTGGCTCGCTGTCCTGCCCTGGTCCACTCATATTAGCGAGAAGCCGGTAGTTTGACCACACGCTCCAGCGTTTAGTCGCCGTTTCCTTCAACCCTCCCGACAGAGTTGTCAGAGCTACTCGGGTTTGTTCCCCGGCAGTGACAACCCTGTTGATGGCCAGCTAGCGCGAGCTATCAAGGTGCTGCTAGCTTTCCTTCCTTTCCCTCCGAGTCTCTTTCGTTTCGTGTGTCCTTTGGCAAGACCCCCTCTACCCATCCGTTCAGAAAATCGGGTAGGAGGGGGTGCCCAGTAATTTCAACTCTCCCCGGTCAGCTAAAACGCTCTGCTATGCTTCTTATGTTGTTCCCTGTTCCAGCCATTGCTACGAAGGCGGCCATTATTTCAGTCATGCAGGGACCGCTTGAATATCGCGAGACTACAGAGCATAACCCATCAGATTAGATATTGGGTTGCCAGGTAGTAATGTTTCTTGCCATGAATCAAATCAGGAAGATATTACAGATAACCTTATCAATTTCAAAATCAAACTAATGTAAGACTTTAAAAAACACACAATAAACATCTTTTAAAGTCCCTACTCACCCACGGACCTGCAGCCAGATGTTTTCACTTATTTTGTCTTGTGATATCTCTTATCAAGTATCTTACTCTTCTACAGACCTTTTTTAATTTTTTTTAGATATATATATATATATATATATATCTTTGCAATACACGTGTGATTTATTAAAAACTGTTGCTTATGACGGCATAATTATATTTGATTATTATTATATTATATATATTATATTATTAAAATGTTTTTGGCACAGAAACTATAACCACTATCTGTTGTTGTAATTCTCCCAGTTGCCAGCAGAGGTCTATAAAGATCATAGATTACTTTACAGCTCTATAAATGCAATGCTAAAGTAAATTCATTAAAAATATGTATTTTTTATGTCTTTTCTGTGTGTGGAAAGAGGATATTACTATAACACAGGCTGATGGAGGGGATCGCTTAAAGATGTAAGACAAAGATGTAAACTAGTTGGGAAGAAAAGGGTAGTTTTATTAAGGTATTCTATTGTAGGTTGGAATTATGTAAGGATTTAATGATGGTTTCCAGGAGGTAAAAGTAATTCCATTTTTATTCAAAACGGAAGATAGCCCATAGTTTAACATGAAAAATTAAAACCTTATCATTCATTGTGGCATTAATATTCTTCAGATCTCAACCTAGCAGAATAATTATATGAATGCACAGTATTTGATGCTCAGGTTTGGAGCAGGATAAGGTGGATCCCTCAGCTCTCTTCGCTGTGTGTACACAGCATGAACTGTCTATTGCTCCTCCATTGTGCTAATCTTTTTCCACTCTGTCCAAACTCAGAAGGAGCCAACCCACCAAGGAACTACAGACGATTAAGTGTAGGAGGACGAGGATAATTACAAGCTTGCTATATTCAGTTCACTCCCCAGTTCCCAGATCCTGCCATGCCATCCATACTCTCAGCACCTCAGCTGGGAAGAGTGTGAGGAGATGATCTATTCTGCTCACTAAGAGAAGAATCCTAAGACACCAAAAAAACCAAGATGACCTAGATGAACAAGCACTGTGATGATAAGATATGAGATAAGATAAGATAAGATATCCCTTTATTAGTCCCACAGTGTGATACCACAAGCTGCAAACATTTACCTGTGAAATGTGAGGATTTTTCTGCTTTTCTGTGTTTTCTGTGATTGTAAATTAAGTGTTCTTGGTGTTATGGACTATTATTTTAAACTAATTTAGACATGTCCCTTCAGGCTCTGGGAAATTTTGTATGACTTTGTCTTTATTTTCTGTTTTTTATGGACTAATCAATTGATAAATTAATCTAATCATTAAGTGATGAAGCACTATGTCCAGACAGAAAGTAAGCCATGTGTCTGACCATTTGTGGGCAATATTCTATATTTTTGTTGTTGTCAAATCATACCATGAAAACACCAAAAGCAATAATGTGTTAGTCTGCCTCTCTCACTACTTTCCAGCTTTGCCTGTCTGTGGCTTTCAGTCAAAAATCTTTTCTTT
Organism: Chaunax sp. Z400; assembly: GCA_037577475.1. Taxonomy (NCBI): domain Eukaryota; kingdom Metazoa; phylum Chordata; class Actinopteri; order Lophiiformes; family Chaunacidae; genus Chaunax; species Chaunax sp. Z400. The sequence continues at coordinate 26,861,798 of CM075190.1, forward strand.
TTTTTTTACTGGAGATGTAAATCTTTTAAAGTGGGTCACAAATATACTTTCAGTGGTTTCCTAAAATAACTCGGCATTGTAGTTTCCAGCAGACATTACTCAAACAGTAGTAAACAGTGTATTTAGTGGGGACTGTTTTCACCTGCGGATCAATCAAGATTTGGTGCTGTAGCGATTATTTATGGCAGTACGACAGTGTATGTGGGTTTGAGTCAAAATAAAGTACAATCTTTGTATTTATGGTAATCAGTAATGGAATGTAGAGTAAGTAAATCTACCCAAGCACTATACTTAAGTACATTTTTTATGTGCTTCTACTTTACTTGAGTATTTCAACTTTCTCCTGCTTCAACTTGTACTTCCACTCCGCTACATGTTGGATGGAAATACTGTACTTTATAATCCACTATATTTAATTTATAATTTTAAGGGCTACTTTGCAGATTGCATAATGCATCAGACCCAAAGTCCTGCATTTTTAAAGTAATTTATTTAAAAAAATACTGATTCTGATAATCGGAAAAATGCAGAATATCGGATACAATAATTTGGCAAGCAGATAATCAACCCTATATACATGTACATATATGTATATTTATTTTGATACTTCAGTAGCCTACATTTATTGCCACAATATTACTTTTTATGCTCAACAACATCTACTTTCTTATGTGTAACTTTCACTTTTACCACTGTAATATTTTAGCACAGTATATTTCTTTACAAGTCTGACTTTGGGGTACATTTTACAACACTGATGATAATGAAGGAAGAAGGAAGGTGTTGTACGTTGATGTGTTTTTCATATTTTTTGACAACAATGGTGTTCTTGAGACTTTTTAACCATAAGAAAAATATCACCTGATTAAGCCTTTAATCTGAAATTAATGGATGATGTGAGAAAATTAGGAGAGCCCAAGTTTTCACCCCAAATATGTTTTGTATGTGTCTTTGTTCTTTGTGCGACCTGTTGACTAAGTCAGTGCATTAAGAATGAAAACACACATTTTCACACCTGGTTAAGAATTAAATTATTTGTTTATTTATTAATTTATTTACGTATTTCTATCTCCAGATTCACCCACCCGAAAAATATAAATTCCGGTGTATTCCAAAAGAAAACAAAAAAGGAACAATGGCATCTTCATCAACTGCATCAAAGGAATCAATCAACAAAAGTGGCAATAATTATTATCATTATTACAATAATAATTCAATGATCAGAATATCCACATTCATAACAAATCCATATACAACTGCAATACACTCTTCAACACCACTCTTCCATTAATATACACAAAATCCCCAAATGTCTGTCCTGTCAAAACAACGATAGAGGAGTTTTTGGGGAGGGGAGCTATGGCTTGTCAAGGGGGATGAAGATGAGTGATCATTGGAGTTAATGGATCTAAGGTTAGTAAGAGTATAATGGGGGAGGCACACTTATTTAGTAAGGACCTATACAAAAACAAGCAATGTTAAGTAATGACAGTAAACTTTCATGGAAGGGTTTGCCAATCTAACCGAATTATAACAAATGGTTAGAAAGCTCCACGAGAGGCAGAATTTGGGGAACAAAACTTCAAGAAATATATAATGGTTGTCAGAATAAATATATAACTCTGAATGACAACCGTTGCAAACATATACAATAACCTAAAGTGAAAATCGAATACGCAAGAACTCAAAACAGGTTGAAAATTTCAAAGAAATGTAGATGGAGGTTTCTGGAAAAATTGTCATAGTCTATATATGTACAAACATTGCTTGGTCACCCAGATCTACTTAAAAAAGCTTTTTAGTTGGTCAGAAAATGAGTGCAAGCTTAAGATTATGCGAGTTACTTCTTGTATGAGAGCCTCAAGAATGCAACTAGAAGTGACAGACCTTGCTGATATTTTAAGTCTGCACAGAAAGTGCCTCCAACAGCTCGGTTCCATTTAAAAACCTTTCCATGCCTCAGTATTGGTAACTTGAGAAGACCTACTCATAGAAGGAGAGAGAAACATTAGAGGAAAAAATAACTGTACACTCTGCATTTACAAACAATCTGTATATACACATAGACATACCATATATACACATTTATCCAGTATATACACACAGATTTAGCCAGTACGCACACTTATATACAAACACATTCACTCATTTTAGCAGGACCTCTAACATATCTCTCTCTGTTTCAGTCGTAAGTGGATTTATGGCAGGGATTTCAACTCAGACTGGTGTCAGTGGTGTCCATCCATAAAAAATAAATGGGGAGTTTTACCGCAATTTTGACTGCAGAAATGTGGCCACACTGAAACCAAGAGTTCATCCTCTGCTCGGTGAAAACTCTACAGATAGTCGAAGTGGAGTACAAAACAACAGCTGTGAGGATGTCCTCATCCAAAGACTTTCACATCGTCCGTAAATGGAGAGCTCCAAGGCGATTGTTGGGCAAGAAACATCCATCCACTTTTTCCTTTTTTTGTCTAGAATGATTAGAACTAAGGGGAAGGAGGGTGCAGTTCACAGCAACGTGCAAACTGCCATAAGGGGAGTAGGTGTAACACAAGTTTGTCCCTTTCATCAGCGTCCTTAAGGGCAACGATCCTCTCCGCAAGATTGTCTTAGTAAGAAAACTTGGTTCATATAAAATGGATTATTTAGGAACTTCCATTAGATAGAGGCATCTATCTATATCAAGAAATAAATATCTGCTCCGGAAGATTTCTGATGAAGAGTTTTTTTTTTTAAATACGATTGTAAGAATAAGCAGTCTCGTAGAAATATAAATAATAACATTCTGTCCGGTTTTTCAATGTCTTCATTGAAGCAAGAGTTCTGAAGCAGTTTCACTTGTTGTATTAAGCTGTGCATATTTAGTTTCCTTTAAAATCAAAGTCTGAAAGAGCTGGGATCGGAAGAGCTAAAACTAGGAATGGAGAAAGTGTCAAGTGTGCCTTAAGTGGAGTAAAAATGAAGCGGTTAAATAATGCTTATAGATAAAGAGTGAATAGATGAATCAAAAGGTAATTTGAAAAGACTACAAGAGAGATAGAGAAAGAGGGAAATAAATGCTTTGAAAGCAAATCAGCTTTGACTGAAATTTTAAGAAAAGTCAAGCACCGTTGAAATACATCTTAGACACAATACCCTTCTCCTCTCTCTCATTTTCAGCATCAAGCCTTCCTTGGCCTTTGTGTTCCTCCTGTCTGCTGATTGGTCAGACTGCATAGCTGTTCTTTGCATGCTCGGCAGGCTAGCAAACGCCAATACGTGTCCAGCCTACCTTTTAAAAGTAAAACGTAGATCCAAGCAACAGGCGTCAAAAAATCCTGTTATCAAATCAGAGAGAGAGGGCCCAAGTTAAGTATTAAAAAAAAAAAAAAATAAACCCAGCATTTCCTTACATGGTCCGCTGGGGCTCTGCACCATCCTTTGAGCAAAGAGAATGGGACCAATGCCCCAAGTTCTCCCTTTGTCAGCCAATCGCGTCACGAGAAAGGGCTCTGGAAATTTGGCCATGCCACCCTGCAGACTGCCGATGGTGCATCAGCCAATTAGGTTCCACATTGTCCTCCATGAAGCTTTGAGAGTGGCTAGGGGGAGAAAAAAAGGGAGACAGAGAGAGAGAAGAAACGAGGGAGGGTGCTTGATCAGGTGCTATTGAAGCATTGCGAGAGACTGAGTATCTGCATGGTGGCAGTCTTTCCAAAGCTGGACTCATCTCTTTTCTTTAATTTCAGTGTTCAGCTCTGAGGCAACTGCTTGTTTACCTGAGTCACTGAGGTATTTTCACAGCAATGTTAATTTCTCAATCACGGATCATCTCACATCTCTGGAAAGACACTGATGTTCAATCCTAATCCAACAGTCTTCACACACAAGTAATTTCACAAGAAAAAAAGTAGCCCTGCAAGCTGTATAAATAGGAGACAATCTCTCCTGCTAGCATTATTAACATTTGGTGGTTAAACAGTTAGACATTCACTGAAGGTATGAGCTAATACACTAGCACTGGCCTAGAAAGTACTAGGGTTGGCCTTGTGGACTCTGATACTGCAAAGCAAGTGATTTTTTTTTTTTTTTTATCTCTCAAGAGAAAAATGGCTGACACAAATGTGAAATTCTTCAACTCTTCTTTGTTCAACCTGCACATTTAAACAAGCTGAGTTGAGTGACACCAGAATATGAGGCTACAGAGACAAAAACAAAAAATTCACATCCAGATAAGCCTTACAACAGACACTTAATAGACGAAATGAAGGAATATGGATACACATTACAAACATTTCAAAGACTCATGTTTGACTCATGAAAAACAAGATTTCAAAAATACATCATTCGATACTTTTAAAATTCTAGTTTTAATGTTATCAAACAAGACACATGGCACTATTTTCAATTTGAAATGAACAAAGACATATATAATAGCTGATTTTTTTTAAAGCATCAGGGGTGTAAATATTCTTATTGTCACAGCAAGGCTTTATAATGTCCATCTGGTCATTCTAGCCGTTCTACTGGCCAAAGGATGCTCGATATATTTATCCCAGGCACTTAATGGTAGGCTTAGCAGATCTAAATGGTTGAAATAGTCTTTTAACATATATCTGGGAAGTTGTTATGATGTCACAATGTTCACTGTAATAAAAAGAGGTGAAAGTGCCTCAGATTGGACAGCTTATTTTTCACTATTATTTTAATGGTCTCATAACTTTATAGTTTTGTAGAAGATTGTGAGAGAAAACTGATTAAAAATGTTTTTGTTTTTTAAATGAAAAGTACTTATAAATGGCACCACTTATCTTCCATATATGAATAACACCATTTAATGAAAAATTAAAACTCCAGTCATCAATTTCATTCAAATTATTTTCAAATTTCTAGTTTCCTGAGTAAACTGGAAATAGAACTTTGGATGCTTGGGCTCTATAAATTTTAAATAACCTGTTCAACAGATGATCCGTCAATTCTGAGCAGGAGAGCTGCTTTTATTAGCAGTAAATAAAGACAGAGATTGGAGGAGGGTGCTTCTAAAACACAGAAATGGAAACCCCATTAGACATAAGAACAACGACAGGATGCACAAAGAACAAAGACACATACAAAACATATTGGGGAAGGGGGGAGTCCTGTCAAAGACAAATTGCAGGAGGGAGAGAGAAAAGACAGTGAGTGAATCATGAAAGAGGCAGTGCTATGGCAGACACAGACATTTGACTTGGAAAATGGCACCATTTGTTTCTGTTTAGCACCAGTTATATCAAAGATCGGTTCTGAGATTGAGAAGAGAAAAACTGCACGAGCTCAGTCCCAAAACAAGAAGTCCCTTAGATTGAAAAAAAAAAAGAAAGTTTCCCAAAAATGTCTTCCGTCACTGAAACCTGTACGACACTTGACCTTGTGTCTTCGAATTTTCAGCCAACAGATCACTTCTCTGACTAGCAAAGCTAACAAGTATCTCCATCTGTTGCTTCCGTATCAGAACTCTATTGGAAAACCCTGTTGAAAAACACTCAAAGGCACTAAGAAAGCCAGACGACATCACCACATCGCCACCGAAACTATCTGCAGCCTGGCGTGTTCAGGATAGATTTATTTAATGCACCTACATCCATGGAAGGGTTACCATAAGCTGGCACTTGCTAATGGATACTACGAAGTCTTTGAGGTGCAAGTCGTTCTATAGCGCTTGTTCCTTTATTTATTTCTCGTGACATGATTGCACAGAGCAGATGTTCACATATCGCTTTGGCATGTTCGTCAAACGCTTCGACCGATTCAGACAGTAAGTTATAGGGTATCATTATCTTGTCCTGCAAGACTGATACTAACCAAAGCCCCATGTGAGCATCAAGAGAACAGGTGTCCATTTAAGAGCCCTTTGTGTTGTGTGTTCATTTTGTCTTGCACTGTGCAGTAGCTGTATGATTGCTACTCGTCTCCCACACGCTTTTCTTCTCTCTCTTGCCAGGGGAATAAGAGTACAGCGCCAGTCAAACGTTTGGGTCCACCTCATGTCCAAACTTTTGACTGGTGCTGTATCTACGGTGGATTCTTTTCAAAGCATTGTCTTGCTAAACGGGAAAAGACGGGGACAGTGTTTTCTCTTGTGTCATCTCTCTCTGATTTGGCTCAGTGTTGTGTTTGACCTACTCCCCCTTCTTCTGCTATGACTGTAGTTGCTGTTGCTGTGGTTCCAGTTGCCTGTGAGGTTGTCATGGAGGAGGATGTTTTCTTGCCACGGAGCTCTCCATTCTGACTAGGATGTTGACGAGGAGTGGGTAGAGAGGGAGGGTCTACAGTTTGGGGGAGGACTCCATTGTGGGGTGAGCTGTCAAAGGAAATTCTTGTGGAAGAAACTCTGTGGCCTTGTTCGTCGGTTACCGCTCCTCCTTCTCCTCCTCCTCTGCCTCCACCACCTCCCCCTCCACCTTCAGTTTTCACACCGGGGTCTGCAGAACCCAGGGAGGAAAGCTGGTCCTCCTAGCGAGATAGAGAGAGAGGGGAGGGGAAAGAGGAGTGGGAGCGGGGAGAGATGGCCGTAGGAGAGAGACCATTCAATGAATGATGGGAGGGATGTGAGGAGTTGTAAGGAGATGTCCAATCAAAGCAGATAAAGTGATATGTAGAAGGAAAAATCACATGTGCAAGAGTTGTGACAGTGTAGGAGAAAGTGAGAGCAGTGTGAAACAGGTGGGAAACGAAGGACGAGGAGGAAAATCACAAGAGACGGACGTGATGGAATTGTGCGGAAAACATCGACATTGACAAAAGCAAAGAGCGGGTTGGAATGAGCACATGTAAAAGCAATGGGGAAAGCAAAGAAGGGAGAATTAGAAAATAAAAGACAAGTGATAAGGGATTGGAAGAACCACACACAAAGAGAGAGACAGAGAGAGGAGAGAGAGAGAGCCAAATGAGTCACAGGGTTGATGCATGACGTACACCAATAGAAATGGCAGCATAGGTAAAAGGACACAGGGAAAGAGGGGATGAAGGGGGATTAAAATTCTTGAGGTCAATGGGTCCTGATCCTCTCGGGATGAGTGGTGTTTGTCGGGTGTCAGGAAAAGTCAGGAAGTCAAATGAGTCATTCTTTGCCAATGAGTACAAATCATTTTCAGTATTGACTAAGCCTCTACAAAAGCACTCAGTATTCTGAGTATTCAGAATGAAAGATTATAAAAGACTATAAAGACTATAAAAGGGCTATATCTTAACAGCACATTGCGTTAGCCTGTTACTAGAAACATGCAAAAAGCCAGAAAGAGCTCAGAGCCAAATCTGAAAAGCAAGATAACGGTGCATCCTAAAGCCTGGCGAGAGAACCAAACTGCTTAGGGTGTTTTCACACTCGGTCCACTTCAGTCCTCAAAAACAAAACTCAGATCGATGACTCGGCTTTTTTTTTGCACACACGAGAACCACTCCAAACGAACTCAAGACGCCTTTAAAGCCAACCGAACTCAGAGGTGGTCTGAGTGGACGAAGAAACCACCGCACTTCTGCAGATATGGAGCGAAGAACCGCCGTGTCAAAGTAAAAAAAAAAAAAAAAAACATCGTTAGAAGTACTTTGATATATATGTGATAAAATGAGAAGAAATGTACTCCAGATACAATAATCCAGAGCAGTAAAGGTCTGAGCTCCAGACAGTGTGAACAGAAAGAGGACTGAGGCCCCATCAGAGCTGAAGTTTTGGTCCACTTTAGAGGACTGAGTCCGGTTCTCTTTAAAGAGAACTATGTGCGAAAACACCCTTAGAAATTCACCAATCAAAATGTCCAACCCAAACCCATTGATTTGCTTTACAATGAGCTGCTGCATGAGGATTCATCCTGGGTTGGAGCTTCTGATTAGTGATGAAGTCCAAGTTTGGTTTTGCCATCTTTTCCTACATACATCGGCGCAGAATAACAGCAATGCAATGCTAGATTCATTATTAGTCTATATCAAGGTCTTTTTTTCTTTTTTTTTTGCAAGCCTTCACTCCCAGCCGTTTACTGACGTCTGTGTAGGAGCAGTGGGGAGAGAAAACAATTGGGTTATTGTGCCAATAGACAACGATGAGGACTCTATTTATAATGGTGCTTACTGTATCCACAAGCTACAGCAAGATGATTTGTATATAGAAGTGTTTTGAAAGCTGAAATTCACAGTTTTACCATCAGAACAGGGTGGAACCTCTCGAAATAAATGCACTTGATTTATCTTGCCTGGCACATTTGCTGTGTGGTGTCTACATGTAATTTCAGAGACTCTACGAGTGCAGAGCCATCTAAAAGAGCTTGACTCGGGATTGTTCTCCACCAAACAAATATGTGTGTCATTAAATACCACTTAAATGCTAACATACAAGAAGTATGGAACACTGTAACATGAATGGAATGACATGCTGTAGAGAGGAAGGACAGGAAGAAAGAGGGATAGTTTGTTCTGCATCCAGTAGAAAATGAATCAAAAGCAAATTATCACTGGATAAGCTGCATCTGATGGGTGTGTCCATTGTGAGTGGAAGGTGTTTCCATTTCACTTTAAAAAAGAAAAAAAAAAGTGAAAAGAAGCACAAAAAAGAACAAAAAATTACCCCAAAATCTGATGTGAATTGGCAGGCCTTTTCTCTTCTCACTCAGAACCAAAATGAATGAATTATCATTATCAGCTGCTAACTGGTGCTATGAACAGCTACAGTGTGTTTACAGACAGTTATAGGATGCCAGTAACATGACTCTAACACTTGTTTCATTACTCTCAAACACAACCAACAGTGTCGTTTAATATCCATGTGTAGACCAATACACATGTCTATTAAAGTCAGAAATCAAGCAGCCCAACAAAGAAATGGCAAAATGTTTACTGACATCCTTTTTAACTTACCAAACTTTCTTCACTCTCTGTGGGCTGTAGTGTTTGATTACTTGATGCAATTACAGCTTGATGTGAGTGTTTTTTTTATGCTAATGAGAACTGAAACACAAAACACTTAACAAAGTACTGAAATGTTAGGTGTATAGTGGTAATACAGATCGTACACATAAGTTCTTACCCCATTTCCTCCAATCTCCAATCAATTTGAATTATGAGTGTCTAGGGAAAGCTGTAAGAATTTCTCTCACCTCCACATTTGAGAAAAAAAACCCCTGCTGTAATTTATATATGGCAGTTGTTTAATTAGAAGAATAGCTTAAGATGACTAGCGTGTTAGTTTTAAGAGCTCTATTTGTGACACAAAATAAGCAAATAATAAACAAAATAAATAATACTTAGTATGCATGTCACACGTCATCAGACACTCCATAACTACTGGTCTACCATTCAACCAAATAATGTGCCCAGGCGCCAAACACATACACAAAAGACAGAGATATCAGAAACAGAGACTCACTGAAAGACACACAAAACACACAAAAACACATTAATCAGTGTTCTTCAGGGAAGGATTGGGTCAGATACGGAGATTTCCCATAATTCCTGTTGTTTGTCTGAGGGCGTGCTGAGAGGGATGATGAACTAAATGGATATGTGAGGTTGTGTGTGCAGGAAAACACAGTGGTTAAAATATGCTGTGTGGGAGGAAAAATATAATTTAATAAAAGAGAATTCACACCAAATTGCAGAGACTTATTTAGTACCAAGATAGTGATAATGTCTTATACATAGATCCATGTTTGGGCGTGTTTTAAACAGATTTAAACATGCCAAACATGCTGGACAGAAGTCTATGACACCATAAAGCATGAATTCTCTTTTACTGAATATTTTTGTGTAGCTAAAGGTAAAAACTTTTGCATTCAAAATTGTTTAAAAATCATTTCTGCTTATTTTTTCACTGATGCATTGTCATTGTGCATTTGTGATAATCAGAGGCATCCTGTTTGTAATAACAGTAATTCTGTTTACTAACCCTAACCGTCACCTTTCAATGGTTATAGCTGACTTATAGCTGTTATAGATTGTATTGGTTAACATATTCACATTCATCAAGATGAAATGTGGTGACTATCTAATGTGATGAATATCTTAGTTGGAATTTTGCAAATGCCAACAGCTGAAAATCATGGAGCTTAAGAATCAATGGCATCCATTGATTATTTTTGTATTTCTCTGCATTTCAATAATTTACCCAAAGCAAAGAGTCACAGGAAGGTCTCCGTATATGACATGGAAATCATGTACGAATTATAATGTTGGCATATATGTCAGTGGATTGCTGGTTATAACTGTTTTTAAAAAAATTTTTTTTATAAAAGAACATTAGAAAGTTCCAAGGTGCGTAATATCTTCATTGGTCAACATAAAGTGAAATATTAGCCTGATTCATCTAAAATCTCAAAAGTATTTCCTATTGGAGATTACACAAATACTGCTTGAAGGGTTTTGATGAAGCTTGGTAGAAGGGTTGGGTGATATTATATATATAAAATATTTCCCAGTGGATCTGGATAAAGGGGTTCAGGGATTTTTTTCCACTTTTTTGAATATTGCAAACAAGGCTAATTTGACCGTTTTTTTCAATTACGCTTAAACGACTTGACGGGCAATGAAACTGTATGACAGAGTGGGGACTTGTCCCAAAGAAGGACTAGAATTCTGGAGTAGATCCACATAAAGGGCTTCTTTAACATTGTGAGAGCCCTGAGTGGCGCACATGTCTTGACTGTTGTGCCTTGGTGGAGGTATGAGCCTTCCTATTTAGTGCTAGTTTTAGTTTTTTAGTCCTGGTTCTGTCCCAAACACCTGACTTATGGTGGAAGCAGGACTAACAATAGCCACACTAATACTCAGTCAACTGTTGTTTAGTTTAACCAAAGAGGTAGCGACTATATCTATGAACCCAATGAGCTTTTTTTCAGGGACGACATTTCATTGTGCCACAGTGAGAAAAACGCTGGTGAAGATAACGAATTAATGATGGCTGGATTTCATTTAGCCGCCTCAGTTGCTGGGTGCTTTTATTTTGCATCCTGGCTATGTCACACTGTCAAGGCTTAGTGGGACACTTGAATATATCTGAGTCATTGTTCATGATGTTAGTAAGAGATGTGCTTTTCCTGCTATGACAAGTGAAAACATCAGCCGTGAAAAAGGCCTGTGGGAGCAGAAGAATCATGAAATGCCTCCGTCACTGTTTACTTCACGTTGTAGAGTCATCTTCAGCTTGCATTGGGTGTATAGGCGGGTTCTTTCCTCACCGATTTACACGACTTGCCCTGCAGCACTTGGTCGTTATATAATGTTGGAGATATTTTCCACTTCCTTTAACAACATGAGGCTTTTTCAGGACTTTTAATGACACGTAAACTACTTGATGCATTTTCATGAAACTTACAGTAGTCAAAGAAAGGAGCGTGTACTAAAGAAGGAACCACTGAATTTTGAAGTAGATCCAGATAAAGGGGTGGATCCATGTTTATTTATTTTTTTACTTCCTTTAACATTGTGAGAACCCTGACACAACTAAAGAGTTTCCTGCCATTCTAAGACATATAACAGCTCTGAAAGTGAGCATATAAAATTGTTTAAATGGGGAAAAATTTATGGGATTTTTACCAGATTCATTAAGATAACTTCTTACTTGTCCTTGTGCCACAACCTTCGCCATAACCATGTGTGCTAAAAAGTTAGCGACAGTAACGTAATTAATTGGTCAACTAGCTTGTAAACTTTAGCCAGCCACTGTGCTAAAAGAATAACTGATCAGCTCAGTTGTTGTGTCTAAATGTTAAATCCAAATTATTTTTCACCTACATTGAATTCCCATCCTCTAAAATGCATCTAGTATCCTTGAGTGAAAAATCATCACAGGTCAACCTCTTGCTGCGTATTTTATTGATACCGCTTTGCATGATTTATGGGTTCAGACGTATTTTAGATGAACGCTTCTCACTGCCAAGTCTCTTAGAGCAGCTTTATATCTTTGAATTATTTTGTTGTCACTCTGTCATCATGGCAGCGTGCCCTTCAGAACCATCAGTAAACTAAGTCCAAAACGTTCTGTGACAGGCCTCTTTTTTTTTTCTGGAGGATAAATGGAAAAACGATGTGGGCCTGTCAGTGTGTTGGCTTGCAGTGTGTTCACAGGATGCTGCATATGGACAGGGACGCACATAGAGAACAGCAGAAGTGGAAAAGAGGCAGCAGGTTATGGATGGAGAGTGAGAGTTTGCCGGTTTGTTTATTACCTGGTTACTCGGGATGGGACGGGCGCGAGACGGGGCTGCACTAGGATGGACTGACGCCTCCCCTAAGAGAAATCACCGTATCTCATCAACATAGGAGGAGAGGAGAGGAGAGGAGTTTGGATAGCAGGAGGCGGGAGGAGGAAACAGACAGCATAGGAGGTAGAGAAGGCTTCTGTGCAGTGGGGAGGGTTGAAGTAAACAACAGCCATCCAAACAACACAATGCAGAACTAAAAGTAAACAGAAATAAAAGAACATAAATATACATGAAAATGCTCACAAACAGACATTTACATAGACATACATACTGTAATGGCAACCATACACACACAACGTTATGAGACAACCCAACAGCCTGAAAGCATTAAAGCAGCATGCCATGCAATGTACCAGTAACACAAATCATGCTGAGGACAGCAGAGAATAAGGCGTTAAATTAAAACTCCAATCGACATCTGCATCTGAAATCAGCTGATTAATCCAACAGCTTTTGGAAAAGATGTTTCCTGTTTCAGAAAGGAAAAAAAAACCCCCGTCATGCTTATCAAACATGCAATCATCGACTCTATGAAGATAAATACAAACACACTCAGAAAACCCAGAATTATATTTACACCGATACATTATATCCAAACACAAAGAGGAACAACACAGAATAGTTGTTGTTTTTTTGCATTTCACAGTAACTCATACTGCACCACACACACACAATCAAACACAAACAACACAAGAAGTGAAAACAATTAGTACGGATAAAGGAGCGCAATCTAATCTGATGTGTATGAAACACTGATAGATTATTGATGTACATCTGGCTGACAGCTGCTGGACAAACAAAATGACAAAGTCTTGTAAAATATTAGGGTTTTAAAAATGATCAATGACAATTAAATGGTAAAAACTGATTATGTGAAGTGACGGCCAGATACTGTAAATAGTAAATACCTTTGTAAATTATTCAACTAGCAATAATTACAAAAAAAAGAAAAGGTTTGTTCAAAGTCAGTTCATAATGTATTAACTCAGTTTGTTCACGTATTGGTCAATTTTATTGCATTATTGAATAAAAGATGTTCCACTCAATTTGAAATAAATAATTTGTCACTCCAATTTGATACAATTTATTGGATTAACATAAATTTACATAAGGTTTCTGCTGTGTTCACTTTGTTATATTAGTTGCTTTTAGAGACCTTTTAATTAACACTGAATGCAATTTATTTTCCCACATACCAGTCAGAGGGTGACGATCCCAGAATGGACAATGCATTAATGAATCGTCACCTATACTGCCCTACAAAGACAAAGCGCAGTATCTGCAAAAAAAATGCCAAACTAAGAAAAAACAGGTTTTTGTGTTTTTCTTTCTCCAAATGTAAGCGTTAAAAGATAGATAAAAAAAAACAACAACCAATATCTAAAAAAAAAAAGGTATATGCAAAAGAAAAAATTGCAGATACTGCACTTTGTATTGTTCCTTGGGCCATATCCTACATGTTCTAATAATTTCATTAAAATCCATTCATGCATTTTTGAGTAATCCTGCTAACAGACAGATAAACAACATTATCCCTAACTTAACTTAAAGGCTGAGTGTGTTGGGAAATCTTGAGCACATGTCAGCATGCAGATGTAATTTCATTAAAGACAAATTAGCATTTAAATGAGGGTCAATTTGTTTGAGTTAACACGTTTTATAGAGTGATTAGAATTTGGAACATTAATCTAACAGATTCAACCTGATATAATGCAAGATTCTTTTGTGATGTAATTCTCAGTTTGATTGAGGCAACATATAAAATCCATAGGGATTTACAAAATGCTATGTAGAATACTGCTACATGAGTATCGTATGCTCAGCCACAGAACAACATGATTCATTTGGCCTCTGGAAGTCCAGGATCTTTATATTCACTGTAAATGTGAGTCTCCTTTTGGTTTCATCAACTTACTTTTGCTCTAATATGCTTTAAATCATATCCCACATACTTTTATTCCTGATTGCCAACACTTTGTGGCTCAGTTCATCATCCTACGCAGCAGAGTGTATCCATCAGGTACCCAACCAGGCGTACAGAAAACACAGTATTTGTCTTTGGGAAAATGCAACATGGATCACAGGAGAGCTGAAAGGATTTGCCGAATAATTGATTAACAAATCAAAAGAAAATTAATCTGAAAATATATTATATTTCATATTAGATATTGTATTATTTTTTAAATTGATTAACTGTCATTTTTAAGGTACCCACATATGAGAATTAGCGGACTTCCGTGTCTTAAATTAAAGTGAACTGAATATGTTTCATTTATGGACAGTTGGCGGCACAAAACTAGATATATGATGACATCATTTGGCCTCTGGGACATAGAGAGAGAGATATTGCAGTTTTCACTGTATTTGATGGTTTATAGACAAAACGACTGATTAATCTGAAAAACAATCTCAATATTACTCAATAATTAAAATTATTGTTAGTTCCAGTCCAGATACAGAAGCCTGGAAACTGCTGTCTGCAATAATATACATAGCATATATAATATATACATATACATAGCATATATACAGTACATATATGAATATATTGCATAGTATAGCAGTACATTGCAGAACATACAGTAGCTATAAATGTCACATTAGTTCTATTAATGGCATCACTGTGATGCTCTGAAGCTTCTGTGAGCTCTTCCTTCTGGGATTGTTTCATTATTTTTTTCCCTCCTTTCTTTTGATGAATAACTAGAAATCTACCATGAAGTGTTTCTTTGATTTTTCATGCAATTAAAAGACATAAATTCATAAATAGGACCAAATGAAAGAAGGAACACATCAAGAGGGCCTATTGTTTGAACTCTTTGAAGGCTAGGATTAGCATTAAAATGTGTCACATGAACTTGCAGCAACATATTTATGAGAAAACCCACAGACGTGGCTGCAGTAATGAAGGGATCATTCAACTATGCTTTATTCAATATTTATTGATGCACCTGGATTTGGCTGTGGAGCAGTTGAAAATGCAATGAATGGTTGGGTCTGATCACTCATTATAGGAGTTGTACGTGTTGCAGTTGTTCTATGGTAGACACAAACAGACTAATGCTGATTGGATATCAATGAATTAGCCTCTCCTCTTCCAAAAGCATATAATAATGAAAAATGAGCACCATTTTATAGGCAATGTTGCTTTAAATATATTAAATATTCAGATAGATTCAAATTGTAATACAGTAGATATACTTATATATCTGTATTCAACATCTGAAACAAAAACTACTGAGCCACTTTAGTGATGAACGGGCTTCTTCAGGCCAAATTCATAAGCTGCATATAAAGTAATGACATTTTGTCTCATCTTTAGCTGCAACACATTAGAGCATTAATAATAAAACTCCTGTAATAAATATACAATAATACACATTAATATCACAGGTAGGGTTGGGTATCGAGAACCGGTCCCAAATTGGAACCGGTTCCAAAAACTCTGATTCCATCGGAATTGTTTAGAAATTTTAATTTCGATTCTACGCATCGGTTCCTAAATAAATTTCACTCAAGCTCAAGTTAAGTTTCAGTTTCCGTGGTGATGGCACGCAGCGTTCGTTGTTCCCGTCTCACGGGTTGGATGGGTACGGCGTCATGGACCACAGCAAGCGGCGCTCAAAAGTGTGGCTTTATTTTGACCTGAATAATGCTGAGTCAGCACAGTGCAACACCTGTGCCAAACTTATTTATGTGTAAGGACGGATGCACAACTAACATGACTAAGTGTACCGTGTATATACTATATATATTGTATATATGATATACTTGATTACTGTAAACTGTTTCAAATGCAAACACTGAAATATATTTTTTCGTTGATGAACGTTTGCAGATTGCTAACACGAGTAGCCAGTTTACTGCCGCTAAGCTCGTGGCGGTGATCCTACGACGTGACACGAAAGTATGAGTCATTCATAATGTTTCTTATTTATATAAAATGGCTTGTATCAAGTTTTGTTTTGACCCCGCCCCTCAAAGAACCGGAACCGAGAAGCAGAATCGGAATTGGAATCAGAATCGTCAAAGTTCAAACTTAATCATAAGGCCATTTTACATCATATTTTCACGCCAATACTTTTCCACTTTTACTTAAGTAAAAATATTCCATGCATGACTTTTAATGGAGTATGTCTACATGGTGGTATTGTTATTTTTATTGAAGTAAAAGACCTGAGTTTTTCACCATTGGTGGTGCGATTGATCAAGAAAAAAAGTATTTTTAATTTTTTTTTACTTTAATATGAGTGTTTGGGTTGCAATTCGAAGAAAAGTCACTTATCTGGACAAATATATGAGTGAGCTGAGTAGTTGGTGAGTTAAGGGCATGAAATGAAAAGCTCTAAAAGCACTAAAGAGGGACGACCCTGAAGACACAACAACACTCAGCACCACCACGCAGCATTTGGGGCTCAGCTGTTCAATAACTTGAATGCACGTCTGGGTCTACGTCATGAGTGAAAATGAGTTTCATCCCGACATGCTCCACAGAAACATCACAGACCGAGATAAGCTCACAAACCCAGCTAGAGTCAGACATCTCCAATGCTCGAGCTGAAGAATGCAAACAGCAACACTCCTGATCTTCAAAGCTCCCAGGTATGTTGGCAGACGGATGGCAGTCAAACCCAAACACAGGGACAGGGCAGGGACGGGGCAACACAATCAGAGGGACCACATACACACAGCAGACAAAAAAATAACAGTAGCAGGGAGGAAAGAGAGGCTGAGGGGAGAAAGGGGGAGAGAAGACAGCACGGGCCGTCGTACGGACTCGACGAGAGAAGAGGCAGTCTCACAGACCTGATCAGCGAAAATCCTGGTTTTTGGCTCAATCATGGGTCCTCCCCTTATCTCATCCTCCACAGCCATGAGTCTTGGAAGCAGAGAAAGAGAGAGGAAGGGGGTGGGGATGGGGGGGGTGACAGAGAGAGAGAGAGAGAGAGAGAGAGAGAAAGAGAGAGAGAGGGAGTATTATGAATTCAAGATGATACTTGACAAGAAGTTCTCCAACATCTACACAGATAAGATGCTGGTTTCCTGTATTTCAAATCGGATAACCAAACCTGTTAGAAAGCTCTTTTAGGCCTGCAGTAACCCAACCGATGCTTTTCAGGGTCACTGCCAATTTTCACTGGTGGAGCCTTTTTGTCTTCTTCTTTTTACCCAGTTTAAGGTGTTTTCCCAGTTCAATTACAGCCAACTGTGGACAATTATGCTCGACTGTGTGAAGGGAACGGTTCATTAACGGATCCCCATCATCCCCAGGGAATTGCCCATCTTGCATAACATGGACTGACCACGGCACTGATGGAAGATCCTTTGACTAATATTTCAAAGACTCTGCTCGTAGATGAGCGAGCTCACTGCTGCAGTTTTCATGAGCCAACGGACCGTGCGGGCTTCCCAGTTTTTGTGATTATCCGAGCGCCAGAGAGGGTCATTCAAGGATATTTCTTTACAAGGTTACCTTGCAGGTAGACAGCCAACTGGTAAAACTGTGGATATTGTTATGGTGGTGATAAATGCCAAATAGAAGTTAGTGTGAATTTTTAAAAAAAAGCCTTCCTCATATGAGAGATTAATGATGGATTGATTTTCCATCCGTTTTTACAGCAGCAGAAAAAACATCCTTGCAGTATTTTGACATGAAATACGCTTGTTGGAACATCATCCTTTTATTTAGTGGATGATTGCAGATTTCTGCCCATTTTGTCTGAGTGAGATGACCGGAACAAATGTCACTCGTGTGTTTATTAGGTCATAAAGCCGATCAAACCGTTGACCGAATAAATATAGCGCCAATCAAGTCATATTGTGTCGCTCAAGGTTCCCTTCAGCACATTCATAAGACTTTATTCAGAAACAGAGAGGCACATGATTGACAATAAAGAACGAAAATCCACAGGTGAAGTTTCAAACAGAAGCGTTTGGATGTTTTATTCCATAAACAATGTACAATGTTGAGAGTTATTTTACAAAAGGGGAGAACAGGAAAAAGAAAAGAATCAATCATACTTTAAGCACAGACAGAAATATCAGCACTGTCCCAAAAAACAATGGAATGTAACATGAGTATACAGCATTAACATTTTGACATGACTTCAAGAGGCAGACAATGATTCATGTGGGTGATATGTGATGCTTTTATATCCAGTTGTACTTCAAGTAGTGTGCTTTTGAGGTCAAGTCATACATGTAGTCAAAAACAACGTGTGCATCTACCGACATGAGGTCACACTGTCCGGATATTTTGCTACAGAGAAAAAAAGGCAAGAGACAAAGGTGTCAAATAGGATGTAAGGTTCATGTAAGGTCAGCGGAGAGAAACGACAGACCTGGATCAAACAGCAGCTGCAAATACTTTCTTTCTTTTTCTTCTGCCAACAAGTGCAACATGGAAGTACGTGTCGACTGAAAACTTACCTCTCAACGTGTGATTGGTGTCGCAGCAGACACCCCCCCCACCCCATCTGGTTCAAACAGACTAAGAATTATTTGCAACTATTTGACACAGGTCTGTGCGAAAGTGACTATAAAGCCTTGACTGTTGCTACAAGCCATGTCAATCAGACCAATATTGATCACACACATCAAGCCAAAACTCATCACCACTATGAACTCATTTACAAGGTTTTGCTGTAGTACAATCTATGAAGCCTATCAATATATTCTTGCTATAAAAGAGGCGAATATACTGACACCAAAATATCATCTATGTCTCTGGAGAGGAACAAAAATAAATAAGTAACTGGTTGCCCTTTTAATAATACTGAAATCATACTGTGGCTGCATAAGTTAAGTGACAGTACTGTCTAGCTTTCTTAAACGACTACTCCGATCACCACCAATGACGGACTGCAGGTCAAAAGTCATATCAAGCATATACAGCAGAAATGATACAGATATAAATAAAGCTCTGATTAATAAATAATATCCATTGAAATGCAGATAAATTCACAAACACCATACAGATAAGCCAAAAATAAGTCGAGAACGTAAGAAGACGCTTTGCAAAGAGTCACGTCATTGTTGTCATGTTGCCTCTGTGGTATTTTTTGTTTGCCCTTTACAGTTTTCCACGTCTTTATAATCTTTCTGTTTAGGATGGTACCTGGTTAAAAGATTTTGGCAGGAAGTTTCTTCATCTACACATGATGCATAAATATACCTCAGCAGGATCCTGCATGTGCATTTGCACAGACAGGACATGTCAACATATTTTTTTTTTTACCTATTATTGCGCTTCTCCTGCAAAGAAAGTTAGATATTGCAAGGTTAAAATAATTAAAATCTCACTCTCAATAGAATTCCTATATATATCTCATATATTTTTATTGTTATGGCTCTTGCGTCATAGACTTTAATATGCTATGGATTATAGTTAAAAATAGATTATTACTATGACAGACAGGCCTACAATTAAGACCACAGATATTATTTCCCCTACTGCAAATTTACTGCATCTTTCCAACTTATATCTGATGTTCAGATCGCAGGAAACAGCCTGAGGAAGATAAATAGTTTATTTATAATTAACCAAAAAATGAATTTAAATATTTGCATCCCCCACCCCCCCCAAAAAAGAGAGCTGGACCCTCCCCCCTGCTCAGATTTAAGTGCTACAAGTAAAAACAAGTGTTTTCAGTGTAATTAATCTAACATGACCTAAAACTCAATATCTGGCTTTGGTTTAAATTAGATTGTTAAGAACAGAATGTGAATCTGATCTAATGACATATTATTATATATTGGATCTGCTCTGAGTTTAAAAGTGAAGTGTATCCACAGAACATTAAGGCTTTTCTAAAAGAAAATCTCAACACTAAACGTTTCAGTTCTGCAGATGATGAGGGGTTTTTAAGCCGAGGAGTCGTGAATTCAGAGTCACAAACGCTCCTTTTTGCAGAACCTGAGCTTACAGTTGCGTCAATATAATCTATTAGAATGTGAAAATGTAACATAGAAGTCAGTTTGTGATGAAATACAACAAAAGGCCATGGTTACACAAGGATTCCAATCAATCCAGTGCCTTGGCCTTAAACCATGTTTCTTAGCATCCACACTCTCTACGCTTTGTGCAAATGTGTTGAGATGGTGCACAAGCCTTGTGATGCATTCAATGACATGGCCTTCCTTAGTGAATTGGGAGTAAAATTGACTCGGAAGCATCCAGATGTGCTACTTAATTCATCCTTGTGTGGTCTGATGATAAAAGTCACACAAGCTGCAATTGTAAGCCACGGAGATGTCAGTTTCCTCCACACTCCTTGGTGTGTGCAGCAGGTTTACCGCATTCGCTTTAAGTTTATACTCCAGGGGAGCAAAAATCAATGGTTTGGCTTTGAGTGCTCATGTAAAGTTCCTCTGTTATGTGGCGTAACTCCTTTATGCCTTCATGCTTGAGTCTTCATCATAGTCTGTGACCCTCGTCCCTCTTGATTTTGCACCAAAGCATCTTACGAATGTAAAAAAAAAAAAAGAGAGAGAGAGAGAGAGAGAGAGGTATCGATCCCCATGTTCACTCTGCTGAGAGGTTAGCAGTCCTTCAGTGAACATGCTTCACCGTGGTTTAAAATGGAAGAGCTCATATTAAAACCATGTCTTCCATAGTCCTGTGCCTGGAGGTCCCAAACAATGCTTTGTTTCAAAAAGTGCAGACATATTTCTGAAGTTATCAGTTGTGCTTTGACTGTGCAATCTCACGGGAGAGTCTATTGTAAATGAAGATATGTGGAATCATGTGAAAAGATTCCGAGATCCAGCTGAGAGGTTTGCTCATAAAAATGGCTGATGGTAAGTGCAACGGCACAAGGATAGGGAGGGTGTTTTTAGGGCCGTTTTGTACACAAGGTAAGGAGTTAAAGATGTTTTCCATAAAAGATGAGCAGGACTGTCTCTGTCTTCATTCCATGTCTTCTTTCCTGGAGTGGATTAGAAGTGGCAATATTCTCTGTCACAGATATCCACCCTTCAGTTTGCAGACCACAGACTATTTTAAGATGTGAACAAGAAAATGTTGCACTCTTTTCCTTAAAAAGCCTTTTTTTTTAAATCTCAACTCTCCACAATAAAAAAATAAACTAATTGTGGGCAGCGCTGCTAATGTGCAGTCACACTTTGGTTTTCCTTCCTAAAATCAACTGAAATACAATCAATATTCCACCCTTTTCCAATCAACTACTTCATTTTGTGATCAATTAATAAAACCTAAAGACTGCACCATTACAAGCATTCAATAAATTAACACTCAGCTGGAGTTCCCCACAGTCGTCCAAATGAGATGCTCTAGAATGAGCAGTAAGCAGATATGCTACAATAAGAGCTTCCAGGACAACGTCCAGCTTAACTCAGCTGAAAGCAACCAACCGCCAGAGGAACATGGCCTGCATGCTTATCAAAGAACAAATAGATCTCTGTCTTCCTTATAATAGTCTCTCATTTAATTTGTCACTCGTTACATGTCTGCAGCTTTGGCTTTCAATATACTGTGCAGCTCCCTGCCTTTCTCCCAAGGCTGTGTAGTACTTAATGGAACAACCTCCTACCCTCCAATATTCTTTGAAAGATAACAACCCCTGTAAATAGTCATATTCCAATGTGCAATATATGTATCTCATGAAAAACACATCACCGCTTCATGTTTCACTCTGATTAAATAGAATCCAATATGCTAAAGTTGCGCCGAGTCAACCAAAGTTTTCTGTTTCCATTTACTCCCCAGCAAGCATGGATAATGTATTTTAATTAATGCTTGCAATCTTTATCTGATATAATATGTCCCTTTTGTTTTTAACATATTTTGGAAGAAAACTCATATAGTCTACTCACCGAAGGCATCATCATAAACAAAAGTAAAGTTAAAGTGAAAACCACTCGTCTTAGCTGTCTTGTGCCCTCAGTCCCAACAACAGCCTCCAATTACCTGCTAATTATTCCTTTAATTTGGGAGTCTTTCTCCACTTGCTGTTGCCGTAGCCTCCTCTCACTGTCATCGAGTCGATTCTGGTACTGTAGGAGGATCTTATTGGTCTGCTGCTCCTGTGTGAGGAGCCTCCGCTCGTACTCCTCCAGCTTTTTGTGGGACATCAGCAGGCGCTCCTTCAGGGAGTTGATCTCCTCCTCATACTCCCGTACCTGAGGCAGAGAGATGGAGAGAGAGCTAAAATCAGAAATGTTTAAACCTGGTTAACATGCCTTGATTATCTTACGTTTTATTTAGGATTTTTTTTTTCACATTCAAATTCCAACTTCTAAACATTCTTAGGAATTAAAAGTTCATTGCTCGTTGAAAATGTGCACTTGCATATTTATGCTATTATTACCTCCACGAAGGAGGTCATGTTCTCAGTCCGCTTTGTCTGTTTGTCAGCAGGATCAAAAAATAAACTACTGGCCTGATTTTCATGAAACTTGTTGGAGGGATGTGATATGAGCTAAGGAAGAATCCATTAGCAACAACAAAGCAGCAAATTAGAGGGGGGAAAAAAGTCACTTTCTAATTTGCTTCACAGCGGTTACGTTCAAAAGCACAAATAAACACACCCACACCTCCACACAAACCTGGAGGAAGGTGCCACATTGCTGCATTTTGAGTAAATTCAGATGAAGTACATGTCAAACGCAAACACACTGACAGAGTAAAGGAGAAAGAAGGAGATCGTTTCGTTTTTAGCCTATAGTCTGACCTCACATCCTGCGCACTGTTATTGGCCCACTATCCAAAGGTGGATACACAGAAACATCCCCAACACAGCAAAACAACAACAACAACAATAATAACAACAACAATATAATAACAATAATAATAATAATAATAATAACAATAATAATATAATAATAATAATAATATAATAGCAATAATAATAATAATAATAACAATAATAATATTGATAATAATAATAATAACAATAATAATATAATAACAATAATAATAATGATAATAATAATAATAATATAATATAATAGCAATAATAATAATAATAATAAGACGTGACTCTGTGTTCCTCTCCATTTTATGATGTATGGATCAAAAGTTTTTTATTTAAAAGGCAGCTCTTAAAAGTGATACCTACCCGGTCCATGCGTGACTCATCCATGCTCTTTGAGTACTCCTTCAGTTTGAACTCTTCACGGTCAATCCGCGAACTTTCAATGTCAGCCGACAGATGAGGCATGTTGGAGACCCAGGCCACCGTTCGCTCATTGGCTGGGGCAGGGGGATTGAGGCTGGATGGAGACTGGGAGCCCTAGGAAGAAAGGCCAGCACACTGAATATGAGTTTATTAGTGGATGCAAGTCAATTTCATGACAAGTGATTTTCTGCAGAGTGCCTCAGAGCTGCATTCTGGACCCTGGTAGGGCTCAAGCCCTTTTCCTGCCATGTTAGTGCACATGTAATGCTAGAAAAAAAATCTCTTAAGCTCTTAAGTGAATGAATGAATTCAGAGCATGCAGATGTTACCTGTTTGCTCATGGTGGGTTTGAGCAGGTGCTGTTGCTGTTGCTGAGACTGTTGCTGCGGTGACTGTTGGGTGCTCTGACTCGTGGTTCCCTGTGGACTCTGGCTTTCCCTGACAGAGCTCTGCTGGTGGGGCAGGCCTGGAGCTGTGTTGTCTTTGACGGGCAGCTGCCGAGGCCCGTGCTGCCTGCCGCCGTAGCCGGACTCTGGTGACTGGAGGAGATTCCCGCTCTGAGGTCGTGTTTTAGCCGGAGCGGTGGGTGCAGCAGCCGCACTGACAGACAGCTGATGGGAGGTCTGGGATTTGACGCGGTGGGTGGGAGGCGGGGCAACAGAACTCTGGCGCATGGGTTGGACTGTGGAGGGAGGCGTGGTGGCCAGGGAGGAGTGGGAGGTTCCTGTCTGGGAGGTCATGCCCATCATTTGTTGTTGCTGTTGGAGGTTATCCTTAAGAAGAAAACAGGTTAATAATAATAAGTTAGCATTTTCTTGTCTCAGCTCTTTTTGATCCAGATGATGTCACTTTGAATTTGAAAAAATTGAAAGAGGCTGTGATGGTTTGGCGTGTGTGCTTTCAAGTACAGGTGAGAGAAGGAAATCAATCAATCAATCAATATCTTGATATTGATTTGGGAAAATGATATAGCTGGACTGCTAGATAGCCTAGTAGTCAACTGTGTTGCTATTTTATTGTTATAAACTCTGAATCTGCTGACATAAAGTTATTTTTTTCTGGCTCATAGCTGAGCCACAGTGTTGTATGAGATGAGTGGACTGGAAATATCCAGTTGTCAAGTTGCATCCAAGGTCCTTTTTACTGCAGTGGTGAACAATGTTTTTATTGAATAGGACCCATACAGAATGGTAATGATTGTTCCAGGTATTAGTCAGGGGAAAAACAGAGTAATGGCTTGGGGGAAATTTTGATTGCAAATTGACGGTTCTGGCTTCCACGTCGTCTCCTTGGGCTCTTGAGAATTTCTGATGGTCATTTCTTGCTATTTTCTATCTTAAACTAAAGCTTCTAAGTCAACAAAAAAATCATCAGTTCAAGTGAAATCAGAATAAGATGCTTAATCTACACATAGCAGCTTTAAGGTGTAAGAGAGTACAGTGGACATGTACCTGCACTTGCATGGACATCTGCCTGCGTCCATAGTCGACCCTGCTGTAGTCGTCACTGTAGCTGTGTGAGTGGATGATGCTGGGTTGGCCCAGGTGACCGTCCCTGGTCCTGAGGGTGGACAGGTCCTCACTGCGAGAGAACCCCCCGTGGGCGAACTGTGGGATGTAGGCCTGGTGAGAGGGCTCAAGGTCTGGGGCCAGGAGCAGGGGTGCTGGGGGTTGGGCCCGGCTGTGCTGGTGGTGGAGCTGTTGCTGTTGAGGCCCATCAGCAGTCGCCAGATGAAAGAGGGGATTCTGGAAGGAAAGCGGGTAGCGCATGGCGGCGGCTTGCTGTTGCTGCTGCTGGGATAGCGAGTCAGAGGTGGTGCCCATCTGGCTCAGCTGGCTCAGCCGAAGGCCGCCGGACATGCTGGAGCCGCCAGAGCCAGCTGACAACCTCCCACCAGCCCGCAGCTGACTGCTCAGGCCCGACCCCAGGCCGCCACCGCCTCCGCTGCTCAGCCCTCCGAAGCTGCCCATGCCGGCGATGGAGGCCTGGGAGGAGTTGAGCATGTCCACCGACTGCAGGTTAGACACGCTGTTCATTCGGGAATCCTGGAGGTCCATCATAGATACGCTTTTATTGACACTGAGCACCTAAGTAATAAGGGATATGAGAGGCTTGCGCGCCCCCCTGTTATTATGTATGTTAGGTGGCTACGGATGATATGGGTGAGGGTGGTGCAGGTGTTTGTTACCGCGAGGCCTGGATATCGGAATGCCTCAAAGTATTTCCCAGGAAATACTGCTAGGATGAATTGCGAGGTGAATCGGTGGAAAAAAAGCAGATGTCATGATATACTACAACCTCGATCACACGATGGCAGATTCTATTAAGTATGACTGACATGCACGTCATACTAACCTCACTTTGAAGATAAACCCAGTGGATGGGATGATGATTCCCCAAATCAGTGTGATAAAACTCACCTTAGGGTCAGGCTCCGTGATGTCCGAGCTGCTCGTGCAGTAGGCCGGGCTGGACCGGGCCAGGGGAGGGCGTGATACGTAAAACATGTCTTTGGAGGACGCTCGATGGGGGTGGTCACGGTCCTGAAAACTCATCTGGGAGCGGGATGGTATGATCCCTCCAGTGGAGGTAGGGGAAGGCAAGCGAGTGATATCTATAGAGCTGGAGAATAGCAGTGAGTAAAGCCAACGGTTGCTGAAGATAGAGACTAAGAAGTAGCTAGAGCTGCAGTGACCTGTTATTTAATCAATTAGGCAATAATCTGCAACAATTCTAATAATCAATTAATCATAATTTAACATAAATAAAAAATTCTCTCATTACTGCATCTTAAATGCAGCTTTTTGAAGTGTTGGTTCGACATAAAAACCCATTTCAAGATGTGACTTTGGGCTTTTCCTGACATTTTATACATCTAACAAATAAACAATTAATAGAGAAAATAATCACCAATTTAATGATGAATGATTTTCAATGATGAAAACAAGTTGATAAAGTTATTTGATTACCTTTTAAAGTAAAGAGCAGGGTGGGGATTCAGATTTTAACCAGATCCCAGAACCACTCCATTACTTTGGCATTGAGAGCAAGCTTGATGGATCTTTGATCAGTTTTGTCTCTCTGCTAAAACAGTGGATAGACAGGTCTGGGACAGGCTGGCTTGGCTCAGGAGCTTGAGGTGTGGGGTGACGGTTAGGATCTATCAAACGTTTGTCATATTTTTTGGTGTCTTTTTAGGTAGCTTGCTAATATTTGCCTACATCCAAGAATTGCTTTTTTTGCTCAGAGATGTAGGGCAGCTGAGATCGGGGCCTCTAGAGAGATGTGTTTAGGATCGATTCACCTCCCTCTAAGCTAAGGTAGTAACTTTCCCAACACCGTTTGTGAGAAATACACTTTTTCTGCATAACTGCGCTAAATATTACATAATATTTCAAACACAAAAACAGCAGAGAAATCAAAGTTTCAGGAAACAGAAAACAGCTGATGATGATGTCAGCTGTTATGGTCCTGTGTACCTATTAAGATCCCTCATCATGAGGTTCTGGAACTCAGATGAGATTCCCCGGTTGAAACTCGGCCGTGACAGCAGCCTGTCTGTCTGCCTCTCCTGCATCCTGTCTGTCTGATGGCTGGGCTGCCTCTGGAGGTGTGGGTTACGCAGGGCCATACTGATGTCATTCAGGAGGCGGGGCAAAGGACCCAATTTGATGATGGCATCCTGTGATTAATGGAAAAAGAAACTGAGTTTTGCTGCGGCTTTAAATAATAATTTATTTTTGTTGTTGTCTAAAGTAAGGATTTAATAAATAAAATGCCAAATATTCATCTACACTCACCTGGTGCTTGTAAATCAATGACAGTTCAAATCTGATTAATAACTTAGAGCCTCATTTAACTAAAAAAACTTTAAGCTGAGAGAACAATAGGACATTTATAATGTCAAATTATTGATATTCATTCCTGAAATATCCAGTCTGAGTGTTGTAAAGTTTGGCTTCATAGTAATAAAACCTGCAGAAACTGCATATGCAATGCTATTTGATGCAATAACTCTTTAATAAATATTACTTTTTGTTGGAACTTTAATTTAGGCCATAATTACTGGTGGGTTTGTACTTAACTGCATTATGTCATCATGTGCTATTATTTTTTGCCCTTTACATGAGAGGGTGCAATGTAGGCGTCCAATCCCTGTTTGGCCTGATTAAAAATACACCAGTATTAGCAAATTAAAAAAACACACAAGCAAAGTAAAAAGTGTTATATAATACACAATGTTGCTAAAAAGGCAATTTATAAAATTTATAAAAATACATTTTATTCTGGAAATAATCACAGTAAATAATTGACGTTTATAAAGGCATATATGATGTTTCACCTTTGGGTTTACCTTGCTGAGCTGAGCCATGACCTCCCACAGGAGACTGTGCAGTATGGACAGCTCCCTGCCAAGGTCGATGTATCCCTCAAAGCCGCCTGCGTTGCTGACGCTGTCCAGGTTGGAGATCTCATACAGGAACTGCTGCATGGAGCCCCACTCCATCTCTAAGAACTCATTCATGAAACACATGTACTCCTCTTTATTGCCAAACCTGCAGGTGGGAAAGGAAGGTAAGCCAAGTTAGGAGTGAGGAGAGTGAGGAGCATATGGAGGGTATGAAAAAGAAGAGAGGGGGTTGTAAAAAAAGGGAAGAAAAGCAAATGAGGAACATGTGAAGGTGAAATTAAATGTGGAGTGTCCATCTATGACAAATACCAAAACATCATAATTACATTTTATTGGTTGCTTGTTTAAAATCCATTAACCTTTATCATCCGTCACTTTCTATGTGGTTATGAGACACATAAACCAAACTGAGACAAATCTTTGTCATAGCACAGTTTGATGACTTTACAAGACTATTTGCTGCTGGCAAAACATGAAGCATGTAAAAGTTTCTCACCCAAACTAAAGGGAAAATCAAGGAAATGTATTCAGTCAATGTCAAAATCACATTGAAATTCATGTCTGTCATCTTTTTTGGTCTTAATTACTTATTATGATCTACATTTAGATTTGAATGCAGTTACATAAAACTAATGCTATTATTGCAGAGATCATATAATATTACTATAAACATTTTGGGCACATAAATAAACATAAATGGGAAAAATAAAAACATATCTAAACATTTTATGTAATTGATGACCATCAAATTTTAGTTAAAAAAAAGGCTGGCCAAGAGGAGATATGTTGCTTATGTGTTTTTGTGTGATTGATTATGAGTTTTGACTGAATGCATGCTGTTAATGCATGTCAGATACTGTCCAGCATACAGCAGTGTACCGATTAATGACTGGATGCAAAGTGTAAAGGCATAAAACGAAATAAAACTGACTTGGAGAAGTTAGCCAGGTTTTGCACTACTTTGGCGATGAGGGTGAGCGTGCGTGACGTCTGCTCGTCGGGATACTCCTGGGTGAGATTGAAGAGCGATGGGGACATGATGGCGGGACACAGGAAGCGCAGGAAGAGGGAACTGCTGATGAGACGGTCGGCGATGTCTTCTCGACCTCTCTCAGCGCAGCGTACTCTCCAGGAAGCAAAGACTTCCTTTAGCTCTCGAGGGAAAACACTGAAAAGAGGAAAAGCTACATGATCAGAAACCAACTGTGGACTTTTAAAGCATCAGAGAGGAGTAAACACACTCAAAACAAAGGATTGTTTTTGCATTTTGCTAACTACTCACCAATGGGAGTTAACAATCTTGCAGAGTGCTAGTTCACAGCACATTCTGAGATTGGCTTGGTGGTCTGGGAGCACAGAAGGTGGTATTCTCATGGGGTCCACTTCACAGTTTTCCTCTGACTCATACAAGGCCCTTATGAACTCCCCTACAAATGACATTTCATTTACTAACGGCAAAATGGTAGAAAGTATGAACTATGATCTAAATCAATGCAGTGTCGTTAATACAGAAAAGCAGCAACAAAAACAAATAATACAAAAAAAAAAGACCATTCTGGGAGAGAATGAGGATTTTACACCAGCAGTAAAATTCACAGACCAAAGGCAGAGTTTGTGTAAAGAGGCATGAACATAAAACCACGATAAAGCTAAGAAACCTACGAGCAACTGTTACTTTTAACTAAGAAAAATATTCTTACTCAGAAATGATGTAGACTCATGACTATTTTGTTTTTACTGATGCAAAATAATTGTTTTGGAACATTGGTATTCACTCCTCTGCATGAATGAAATGCTCTTTTAATTGGATTACCAAAGGAATCAGTGAACAGACGTCACAACACAGGTGAAATAAAGCCTGTTACGCTAATCTTAGCATATCTGCATCAGCTCCATGTCTTTTCAGAATTGGTTTTAAAATGTCATTATTGTTTACAAAGCTCTAAATGATTTAGCACCTCCATATTTTGCTGGCTGTCACTCCCTAATAACCACTGCCTTGGCTATTGAGCAGAACAGCATTAAATAAGAAAGAAAATAGAAGAAAAGAAATATAAAAAAAAAGTAAAAGACCAATAGTTTTACTGTTTTACTTTGCCTAAACATACAGTACATGTGTAGGATTATTTATTTATTGTATTTCATATATACTGCATATGTTTGTTTGCCACATTTTCATTTATTTGCTTAATATTTTAATTTTTTTTGTTAATATATGGATTTTGATATAAGGCAGTTTGAGCATTTATTTTTTCATTATTCATTTAGATAATTACTCATCTTGCTTCCACTTCCTGTTTATTGTTTGTTAACTACAGTGTCACACTACAATGTCATTGTTAGTAATTTTATAGGTGTGTGTGAGAACGTTCATTCATGAAGTAATGTTATTAAGTAGAATGTAATATTGGGAAGTTGATTCCTCTAGTTTTGAGAAGAGCTGCTTCTTGATCTAATAGACCGATCCAATCAGACATTTGTGCTGAACTTGGCTGAACATAAAATTCTATATATCATCAATCTCCATGCAAAAATATAAAAAAACAAAAAGTTTGACTCCGTATAGTTGAAAATATTTTTTTTAAATCTCTTTGAGCAAAAAACAATTAGTCAGGCTGAGAGAAATTCTGCAACATTATATGAGTGAGAATTTTTCATTTCATTAAAACTTCTGTCATTCTAAAACTTCCAGAAGTTCATGTCCTGTTTATGCTGCAGCTAATTGATACAGTGACAAACTGGAACCTCATCCCATGGCTCTGGCTCACCTATAGCATCCTTGAGGTACTTATGTCCGATCAGTTTGAGGTACTCTTCTATGGCTTTGGTGGCCAGAGTGTTCTCTCTGAAGATAAGGTGTTCTCGGTCGATGAACCTGTCTACCTCGCACATAGCCATGTCTGACAGGAAGTCCTGAGCAAAAAGACAACTAAATTATTTCTCTTTATTGTTCAAAGGGAAAAAAACAACAACTTCAAAGTTTGGTTTTAGATCCGTTTCACACATACCAATAAGTCACATAGGGATGTCCCTACCTTAGCTTTCCCTGTGCTCTGTAGAATATGCACCAATGCACAGGCTACTTCCTCTTTGCTCTTGACGCTCAGCACGGGCTCCAGCACAGCACACATGGTGCGGTAGTTATTGGTGACATACTCTGCAAACTCCTTGTACAGCTCCATGGGCAGGATGTTCATGGTCTGGAAGCGGGATTTGAGGCGTAGGGATGCGTTGATGACCTTCCCCCCTCCGACACCAGCTCCCTTGGTGAGGACACTGGGCTGGATGACCGGGTACCACTGCTCCACAAACTGACGTCCAGTGATGCTAGAGATGGGGATGCTTACAAGTCCTAAGTATGTGCTTTTTTCCTTAGAGAGAAAAGACAGATATTAGACAAGGTAAGCATGAGTCAAAGAGTAGTTGTCTCTCATAGCATCTGTGCAAATTAAATAAATAATAATCTAAAAGTCTGAAAGTTAATTTAAAGCGTTAGCACTGAATAAATCATGAGTAACAAGACTGGATCCCTGGAGTTTATGAAGGATAAAATCAGTTGTTTTGTCATGGCGGTGCTACTCTTGAAAGAAACAAACAGAAAAAAAATGTTATTTGTTACTCACTATTCATTCTTTTGTTTAATTAATGCATCTCTTTCTAAAAGCGACAAAAGCTAAAGGGGCAACATAGCACAAAATGACGTTCATGTTGTGTATCTGCAGGGGGCTGATAGGGTTGTTGGTCCATGTCAATGAGTCAATGATTACTTCATCAGTTACGACTGTTTCTGCTTCTCTTTTCCTTCGAGCCTGTTTCTCTGTGTTTGAACTCGACTCTCACTCCCATGTGTCTCCGACCCAAACTATGGATTTTGCATAAGCATAACTTTATAGTTATGAATCCTATAAAGCAAAGGACAAAGACAGGACTGTGCCACCACGACCGACACCCCATCTGGCTATTGGCTATTTTAATATAAAGCCTCTAAATCACAATGCAGGAACTCTGAATGACATCCCCTCCTCACAGTATGTTACTGCTGCAGCTGCAGCAGGGTTATTAAAGATTTTATACTAATGTATTACTTTAAAATTCACTTCTAGGACATTCTTCCAAACATTTACCTCTTTATCCGGCAGTTAGGGAGAAACACTGTCATTCATTTGGAGACATGTTTCTGTCAACCTGCTGAATGTTTTAGCATCTTTTAGCTCTATTATTATTGGCTTTATAACAGCTAAATGCTCAACTATGTTCAGTAGCCAGTTGCTAAGTGTATTTGTCAGCTCTTTGGTGTTGATCACATAATGTTAAGCAGGGTTTTAAATCTTTTACACTGAAAACACATGCCCACTCCTGCTGATAACCAAACAATGAGGTGATGATATGAAGCCTGAAGCAGATATAATTCTCTGTCCATCATTACAGCTGACTCCTGTCACGCTGTCCCATTGCTTTCACATTGTCATTTCATTAGTTTATTATAAAATGATCAATTACAACTACTTTAGAATTCACTCTTGGGTCTATCTGAGTAATTCCATTCATATAGAATCCTAGCATATGTTACTACAGAGCTTCTGTCTTGATTTTGTCGTCACATACTAGCCATTCTCTGACCTCCATGTTGCCTCACAGATCTTTTTGCTACCTTGCGTCTCTTCTTGTCCGTCTCCTTGTATAGATGAAGGCGTAGGTTGCGGACAGCTGGCAGGTTGTTGAATTCAAAGTGCTCGCCCCAGAAAACAGTGTCGGTGCGGGGCTTGCTGGTGGTGCGTGCATACAGCATGTCGTCCAGGCAAAGTTCGCAGTAGTAGCGTTTCTTGACTGGAAGCTCGCGGGCCTCGATGATCCACAGTTTGAGCACATTGTCCACCCTCCGGCTATTGTCCTGCGTAGAGATGAAGCCGGGTCAAATAAGGTAAAGTGCATTTAATAACAGAGTCACGACAAAGCTGTACAAGAGAAGGTGATAAAATGCATGGAAAATATGACAAACAGCAAAGAAAAAAGCTCAGCGATATGGAAACAAGAGACAGTGTGTGTGATTAAAGGGCGACAGCAGGTCAGCCTGCAGGAGAAGAGAGTAAATGACAGGAAATAAATGGCTGATGACGTGGCGGTCGAGCTGTTGTGGATTGCAGGCTGTACTTGATGAATTGCTCTCCACTCTGGCCTTGAATACGGAGACAGAAGACAGCATGACAGTGACACAGAGAAGAGAGATAACAGAAGATGTGAAGGCTAAGAGGAAGATAGTCTTGCTGGATGAAAAAAAACAACATATAAACGTAGGAAACAAATGATGCAATACACGTGCTGCAAAGACGAGAGACAAACAATGGTGGGAATGCTTCTGTAGACAGCTACACTTCCTAATCATGATCACAAAGACCAAGTTATATTTGACATCCCCCATGGGAGGAGAGAGTGCTGTGTTGATTGCAGAGTGATGTTTCAGCGAACGGGGGCTGAGTCAATTCAATTGTCTCAAATGCCATTGTTGTTAGCCCCCTGTTTGCTTCAGACTATTAAAGTCCTAATTTAGACTGCTGAATATGTGAGCATCAGCTATCGTTCTAAAGTTCTCCATTTGTGTGCTCTTTGATAACCAGCGCCAAACACAAGGCATAATTAATTCCAAACCTCTGAGTCTGAATGTGCCGGGCATCTGGCTGCTCAGTTTGCTAGTGCACAAACAGCTCAGCAGCACCAGCATGGGCCTGAGTTCTCCGTCTTGATATCGAGTTACATCTTTCCTAGATTCTGTCCCGTGTTACTACCAAGAAAGTAATGAAACAGTAAAGCAGAGAGATGTGACTGATCTGAAAAAAAAAAAGCTCAAAGAGAGAATTAAAAGACTCCAGAAGCATATTGATAATCCTCGTCTCTGCAGCGAGCCTTATCTCTGTCGACGCATCTGGTCTGAGATGCATGGGGCATGTTGTTCCGGGGAAGGAGGGGGACGATTTTAGGAGAGAGGAGTCCTTGGTGCTTCATGACTCAGCCAGGACTCCCGCGGCCTGAGCATCTGG
Organism: Chaunax sp. Z400; assembly: GCA_037577475.1. Taxonomy (NCBI): domain Eukaryota; kingdom Metazoa; phylum Chordata; class Actinopteri; order Lophiiformes; family Chaunacidae; genus Chaunax; species Chaunax sp. Z400. Next base: position 26,895,591 of record CM075190.1, read on the forward strand.
ACATGACATTCAACTCGGGTGATGTTTCATCTCCGTCTGGCTTGATAACTCCGAGTCCCTGACTGCCTTCAAAAGCTGCACATCTTACACGTCACTTTTGCTAATAACAGAGATGAGAGATACGGGACAATTTTTACAGAACTGTAAAATCTGGGAGGAAATTAGGGCTGAGATCTGTTTTCATAAGCTGCGAGGGACGGAAATAAGAGTCACAGCACCTTAAAGCTGCACTAGGAAAGATTTTAATGTGACCGTCATATCTGCTTCATTAAACAATACAGCTGCAAAATAAGAGGAGGATCCCATTTGCACGAATTAACTATAACCTGGCATCAGATGGGGGCACACTAGCATTGGGCCTCATGCAAGAACATTTACCTTTACACTTTATTTCTATGAACCCTGGTTTTAAATCAGATTTAACTCTTACCTGGGCAAAAAAATAGAAAATAATATAAATAAATAAATAATATAATATTATATAATAAATATAATATAATATAATATAATAATATATATAATTATATAATAAAATAAATTTATAAAATAAATTTGCTCCCAGCAAAATGTCATCAAAGCAGCTCTGCATTAGTACTCTAACAGAAATAAAGAGGGATGTCTTACATCCATGACTGATACAAGAGTTGGTCAAGGGGTTGTGACATCACATCACACTGATGAGGGAGATGTTTTCTCCTATAATAAATGATGCTACCCCGTCCAGAGCAACAGATGATCAGATTGGACACAGGCCTACAGAAAAGTCTTGGAGGCAGCTGAGAGAATTTTCCAACTGAATGGTGTAAGTTGGTGAGTCTAAATACACAAATTCTAAATTATCTAAATTATCTAAATCTTATTCTAAAATCTTAAATATCTTTTCGGTAAATTAATACGTTATGACGATTTTGCACTTTTGTTAGATGTATATTTTATTTTAGTTAATTTCTTTATCATATTTAAACTCCAAATACAAATTAAGGTACTTTGACTTGAAGAATTGGTGAATGTGACAAATATAATAATACCTTTATTCATATAGCGCTTTTCAAAACAAGTTACAAAGCACTTAATAAACAATAAAAAATTTGAAAAAAAAGCAACAACCAATAAAACGTTATGGTAATAAAATGAAAGTAATTATTAAAAGTAAATAAATTTAATAAAATAATGATTAAATCAATGGAAGGCCAGTCTAAAATAGTGAGTTTTTAAAAGTGACCTAAAAGAAAATAATGTTTCAGCTTTCCTGATCTCCTCTGGAAGGTCGTTCCACAACTGAGGGGCCAAAACAGAAAAGGCCCGGTCCCCCTTAGTTTTGTGGTTTGAGCGGGGAACGAGCAGGAGTGACCTGCCAGAGCATTTCAGGCTCGTAGGAGGAAAGGTCTGCTACATATTCTGGGCCTTAAAAGTGATCATTAAAAATAAAATCTATTCTAAAATGGACTGGAAGCCAATGAAGTTGTTGTAAAGCTGGTGTGATGTGTGTTCTCTCCCTGGTTATGAGTCTGGCTGCGATTATTTGAATCGACTGTAGTTTATTGAGGTTTTGTTGGGTGAGACGAGAGAAGAGTGCATTCCTTTAATCTAACCTGGAAGAAATGAATGCATGAATGACTGTTTTCTAGGTTTTTAGTGGATAGGAATGATCTAATTTTCGAACGTTTTCTCAGCTGTAAAAAACATGAAGTTGAAGTTATTGTTAAAATATGTGTGGTTCTTGCATGAGGCTCACATTGAGAGAGGATCTGGATCTTGTCCCTTTAGTATGATGTAACTCAGACTCGCTCGGTTGGTCGACATGAGCCTGCTGTGTGTAATTTACTGGCATCACATGACCTGATATTCTTTTTCAAAGCAGCAGTTTGCCTGCTCCACCCTGCAACATCACCTTGCACAGCTTTTAATATTTGCTTGGAGGAGATAATTGTTCAACACAGACAGACAGACACGAGGATGGAGTTCACAGAGAAATGAAGCGATGCGCTATTATTGAAAAACAGACAACAAGGGGAGACGGGGAGGAGAGAGAGAGACACACAGACAGAGGGATCATCCTTTTATCTTCCTCTACCGCATCCCTTTCTCTCCCCTCACCTTGTTGGGCTTGACAGCTCTTTGCAGGTTCTCGATCCATTTGTCTCTCTCTGCAGCTGAGCGACACGCAAAGCACTTGGTTCCCGATGCTGTAGTCACCTGAGGTTATAGCCAATGGTAAATTCAACAACCACAGCCATTAGTAACTATGGAGACTGCAACTAAGGCGCCAAAACATTGTCTCAGCCTCTGTCATGTTCCACTAACGGTAAGGTGATGGAAAAAGCTGCAGCAAAATTATGTAGGGACTAGCATGTAAAAATTAAGATTAGTGTCACTCGTCAGACTGGAACATTTCTGATGGTATTTACTGCTCTCTAATCTGCACTGTGTTTGTGAGTGTGTTGTTGTTTCGTCCACCATGTAGCTCAGCTCTCACCTCAAAGCAGTACTCTTGTCCCAGGATGCTCGAGTGAACGGGTTTGATGATGGCGTCCTCATCCAGCGTGAGGTCCAGCGCTTCGGCAGCGCTGCTGGGAGACAGCAAGGACTCATGGGAGTGGGACTCTTTGAAGCTCTGCATCAACCGGGTCCTGGGAGGAGGAGTGATGGATGTGGTTATTTAGATGTGGAGATGGAAGGCTCTTTTGTTTTATAGGGTGGCATCACGCTTCAGTTTTGTGTACACGAGATTTAAGGGAAATTTCCGTTTGTCAATGTGTGAAAATGACAAACACTAACAAACAGCTGGTCATAAAGGGGGTGTAATATATATAAAATAAAAATACTTTTTGTTCATAATACACATATGATAATATTGTGTAAATAATTCAGTGTGGATGTTGGGCATTTTATGGCTACAGACTCTCTCTTCACCTTCATCTGCACTCATATTTTGATAATTAATAATTTAATAAATGTAATTCATTTGCACAAAAAAAAGAAGAAAAATCAGATGACAAAGTTAAAGGTGAAGATGACAGATAGCATTAGATTAGCATTAGTATTAGACAATTTTGGTATCGTAAATCATTATGGCCACAATAATTGTGCACCAAGCATCATAGAGAAAACATGGAAAATTGGTGTGAACTTGGTGATAATAGTAAAAAAATAAGATGGAGATGCATAAAAGCAGGGAAGCTATGAATAACATACAAGAAACTGTGCAGCAGCACAGAAGAGCGAGGCAAACCTTAAACGGGTTTCAAGCATGTCTCCAGAAAGTATTAGTCTGTTAAATGTTGCAGTGAAGAAAGACGTTTTTAGCTTTCTATTTTTTCCTTTTTTATATCTAGCTGGCTCCCTGATATCTAAAGGTACTAAATCCCATATTTGACCAAATTTGTGTCTGTTTTTCTTACAGCTGTTTCTAGGAACCTCCAATAAACCAGCAGCAGATGATCACAGTGCTCTTAAAGGCAACGAGTGAGTAAAGGGAGTTAGAAATGTCGCTTGGTCTGAGCCCAGAAGGAGCAGTGAAGTGAAAATCTGACAGCATGACAGCCAAAAAGACATTCAGTTGAGAACACAAGTTGATCATCAGCAAAATATTTCATATACAACAAATCTCCTCTATTCATGGCCTGCATGTGAAAAGGCAGGAAAAATCAGGACAGACTAAAATAAGTACTTAAAAGACAGATTTCTATCCAAACCACAGATTTATAATTGTGTCAGACAAATGGTGATTATATATATTTTATATACATTTTATATTTTACATCCAAGTTAACCCTGTTACGATGCTGCCTCTACACTTTACTTCATAATAGTTCAGCCAATTCAACATTTTAATTTTTTTGGGATGTCGACGGCGAGTGATTATCATACAGCCAGAGGTTTTATTGCTTTCAATCTTTAAGAGGCAAGAAGAGAGAAACAGAGCGGCTGCTACAACCCAGGCAAATAAATAATGGAAATCTGAATTATTTAACAGGCAGCTGTAAAGCGGACTGACTGATTGATCATTCATTTAATTAGCGCCATTTCTAAGAAATCTGAGTCCATAGAACGGACAAAAAACGGATACTCATGAGTCAGCACTCGTGTAAACGCTCGTTATGAGCTTGTCGGACTCGCTTGCATCATGTCAGCGATTAAGCGCAATCAAGAGGATATTTTTACACAATGTGTTACAGTTTCGTCTTTTTTTCTTTCTTTTTTTGTTGTTGAATTTACAAAGCTGACGTACAAACTACAGATTTTTCCCTCCAGGATAAACATTTAAACTCTAATGTTATAAGATTATTCATAATAATAATCCTAAAACACACTAACTAATGAACAGGGTTTCTGCTAAAGCCTTACCCCCACACACATATGAATGCATGTAAAATCACCTTCACTAAGACAGACGTATGATGATAAGTGAGTGTAGCCAGAGAGCGAAGAGAGACGATCAGTTTTGATGAAGACCCTCAGTGGGGAAGAAAATGAGGAAAAGATAGAAATGATACTCGATATCCTCCGGGCTGCGTCCGATTCTCAGCGTCTCCCCTGTGCTCACAATGCTTTTGTCTACGCTCAATCAAAAATGTTCATCAGCTGAGCCTTGATTGCATGGAGGGGGCCGTGAGGGAGAGAAACAGAGAGGGAGAAAGAGAGAGAGAGAGAGAGAGAGACAAAAATAGTCCAGAAGGAATGAGTCAGATTGACGGGAGGGCAGAGGAGAAGAGAAAAAGAAAAAGAGTGGAGGAGGTCATGAGATAATGTGAGAGAAGAAGGGGGGGAAGGATTGAGGGGGAGAGAAGACTTCTCAGAGGAAATCCCGTTGATTATGTAAACACTGGCTCCTTTGGAGGGGAAGAAAGTGAGAGCACAGATTAAAGGGAGGAGGATGAGTAAGGGTCGGGGGGGTAGAGGGATTGAGAGGAGAGAAGGAGTGCTGGAGGTAAAAGGACGTGAGATCTCTGTGGGCAGTTAAGTGTAGGAAGAGCAGAAAACAGAAAAAAGATGACTCACACACACACACACACACACACACACACACACACACACACACACACACACACACACACACACACACACACACACACACACACACACACACACACACACACACACACACACACACACACACACACACACAACACACACACACTTCTTTAAATTTAAATTACAATGCATCCAAAGAACATAGAGAGAAAAAAAAGATTCAATAAGCAGAACTTTGAGATAAAGAACAACCAACATTAAGGAAGTTTACTGAACTAATCAACTGTGTATGAAGAGCTGTAAATAATTACTGAAGTAGTTTATTGACTGAATATTATTCTGCAACAATTATGAAGCCATTTAATCAAGAGAAAAGGTCAAACAGTTGCTTGCTTGTGTTCGTCCTCTGTTTTAATTCATGCTAACATTTCTGGGCTGTTCAGTCAAAGCAAGACAAGCTTTCAGAACCCGTGACGGATATTTTTCATAATAAAATAAATCGTATTTGCAGCCCTTATAAGTTTTAGCTAAGGCTTACGGTAATGTGAGGCTAATTGAAGGCTAAAGAAAAAAATCCAGATATTTATGATTTCAGTCATTTTGTATGAGGTTTTGAGGAATCAAATCGAATATCTTTATGTTCCGGAGAAGAAAATGAACCATTTGAAGACATCACCTCTGGCTTTATTAATCCGTTTAAAGGGCTTTTTCACTATTCTGTGACATTTTATCGATGAAATGACAAAGCAATCAAGAGATTAATGGATGAAAATACATGACATGTGACAGAAAATGCTCTAAATTGCATTAAGGTCACATCACAGGTCACTGAAACTGCCCAGAAACACTCGGAGATATATCTGTAGGAGCTATATGACAGACTCATCTACAGTACTGTAAAGTAAAGGGACTCTGGGATCCATTAGGCAGCTGCATGAACAATCAGTCAAAAGTAATTATTTGCTAAATGTGCAAAGAATATATATGACTGCAAATTTTAGAGCCTGTTTGGGAGCTAAGAGGCACATTTATGGCTGCATGAATTTCAGTTCTGTCAAAGGGTTTGTGTTCTCCTCAGACCCTCCCTGGAGGAATACGGAGGAAGAATAATTAAAAAGAGAATAATAATGAATGAAGCTTCAGGTGTTGGCCTAAAATCCCTGACAGAAAACATTCATAGTAAACCAGGAGCTGTGAGAGCAACCTTGACTTCACAAGGCTTTTGACTTTTTCTGTCCGTTCCGTCTCCTCTGAGCAGCCGGGGATAACAGACATTTACAGTCTTTCCAAATTAATAAATCATGTGGAAACGCAGCTCGGCAGACATCTGGCTCCAAAAAAAAAGGTCTCAACGTTCTACTGGATGCACTTTTGCTCTGTTTAGATTATCAGGATGACCTTGTTCACATTTGGAGTTTGAGTTTGCCTCGGCTGAAGTGGTCTACTGGGAACTTGGGAGATCAACTGAATAGACTAAATAAAAAGCTTTGACTGATTCAGCCTGTTGCTTTTATTGATTTGTGGAGAGAAAATAAATGCTGGTCATTTGATTTACTGCTTCTCTGCATCTTATGTCGCAGTACACTGAATACGTTTGGGCTTTGGACTGTCGGTTGGATAAAACAAGTGATTCTTAAGACATTTTGTTGGGCTTCAGGGAATTCTGATGGTGAAAACTGGGATTTTTCAGTATATTTTTGTTCCATTTACCAAACCAAATGAATGTGGTTGAGAAAACTAGGATGAGAGCACGAACCTTCTAAGAATTCTACACGTCTGTTTAGCTTGCCAGGCCAACGCACCGACTCTTCCACAGAATTTTGTGGAAATCGATTCGTTCGTTTTCACAGAATTAGGGAAAATGTTGAAAAGCCCAAACTCACAATAAGGAAAGTTAGAATAGATTCCAGGATCAGCGCCTCTCTCAACCAACCAACCAACAATTACAAAATCTGTGCAAACATTAACTAGCACTTTTTACCACTTGGATAGATATAGGTAACAAATATCCACCCTAATGTGTTTCCCAAAGCTGTGAAGAAAGATAAAGACTAGAAACAAGCATGAAATACTCAGGATCCCACGGATGCATTTCATTGAAGAAAGACAGAAAGACGTCATTGACGTTGTCTCTGTTAATTGCAATTCTGAGGAAAGGTTCAATTCTCAAAATTAATAAATAAATAAATAAAATACTTAAAAAATTGCCAAAATATCAAAACACAGAGACCCATACCTGTGCTGAGTATTTTCATTACAATGGTGGGTCATGAGTATGTCTAATAACAACAATTCAGACAGACAGATATACTCAGGTAGTGTATATAAGTTTTGAGGTACTTGTACTTTCCTTGAGCTGCAGTTACTTCATTCAGTAAAATAAAGTGCATACAAGATTATCTGTTGATGGTTTCCAACCTTTTTGACTTGTGTCCTCTCACAACAAGTTCACAGATTAACACAGCAGAAGAAAACACACACCGAGGCTTGGAATCACTCTCGCACACTGACTCACTGACCTGTCTTGGTCGGCACTGCGGAAGCGGGGGAGGATCATGTGGCGGAAACTGCTGGTTCGGTCCAGTTTGGGCTGACTCTTGGCCCTCTTGATGGAGCCCTTCAACCTTCTACTGAGAAAACTCTGGAGGGGAGGAGGAGGAGGAGAGCAACGAGAGGAGCAACACAGATGGAGGAGGAGGAGGAGGAGAAGGAGGACGCGTATGTTCGTGAAGTTACAGAAGGAGAAGATGTGATGATTCCCAAGGAATCAGTGAGGTTTGTGTCAGATGTGTTTTAAGCGACACAAAAATGAAATGGAGGCGAACACAAATGAAACACAGGATGCGTGATGGGGGGGAAGAGCACAAAGGTAGATTTATTGTCCAGAAGAAATCAAACACACAACCTGCCTTAACGTGCTGCAGTGTTCTAACAGATCCTGTGGTTGGCAGTGGTGTGCCATACAGTTTAACAACAAGCTCAGCAGTAGTGCAGTTTGTCCTACGCAGGCTTCCTTACATCATCAAGTCACCAGTATAACATAAACGTATGTGCACAGATCATTATCGCTTTTAATATTTGTAATTTCATATTCTGATATTATATTATGGCAATACCTTTGCTGATTTATGTTTGAATATTATCTCAAAAATACAACATGAATACAATTAAACATACTAAAGTATTAAATGTTTTATGTCAATTCCTTAAATGAATGAAAATGAGTTCCTATTTAAGGTGCACAGAAAAACAAAAACATCAGAAAACAGGGAGAGAGAGCCCAACGAGCAGGTCTGACAGGTAGCCTCCTGTCTTGTTTTCCTGTATACCAGGGATGAGATTACAGATTACAGATTACACACGAGCTTGGGAACGTGCAAATGACACATTCGGATAAGACCGGATGTTCGTGGTCCAGAAGCAACCAGATCTCGTTTGTTAGGCGTTAGCCGAGTACTGTTCAGTCACACTGCAGTTGTGTTGGCCAGTTCAGATTCAGTCCTGTCAGACCGTGTTGAGGGCAAAGATGTATCAGTATTCCTTTGAGCTCTGTTAGCTGTCTGCTGACAGTCCATCACCATGAGCTGTCATGCTAATAAACAGTTTTTAATGATGGTGGTTGATACGGCGCTTTTTACACTGTACACTGTACAAACCAACAGCAAATCACACACCACTCTGCCGTGTGTGAGATTCAGCAGTCGGCTCAAAGGTGGAGCAACGACGACACCCGATTCCACGTTTGTACCTTTTATACAGGACTTTGACGCACAATTAGCGGAGCAACAGTTCCACCTTGAACAGGCTGTTTAAAAGAGGCTATTCATTTCAGATTTGCAGAACATAGGAGTTGCTGCATCTCTGCTGCATTGATGATCTGTTGTGTTGTTGTGTCTGGTATTTTAACTTGTCAGTTCGGACCCGAACTGTCCTTTAAAACCCTTTAAAAATACATTTTGCTGCTGATCCTGTTGCTTCGCTTTTATGTTCGTCTGTCTGCCTCGCCCAAACTGGTGGAGCCGCCATCTATTGTAGGTAAAAACATATTTACATATTTCTCTTATATATATATATATATAAACTTAAAACTAGTCTGTAGGTGCTCTACGTTTGAAGACACAAATGTCCATAAAATTTGACTTCTTTAACAGAAAGTGACAAAATGTTGAAAAAGGTCAGACACTTAAACTCATTTACTTGTTCCATTTGCTAAACTATTTTACTTTGTGTCACGATCAGTAATTAATATTTAAATACTAATGTGTAAGATGTGACCTTTCCCCAACCAAATAAGCATATTCATACATATTAAATCACACATTTTCAGACCATAAATGTTAAATGTCAAAGCCATTTTCACACTCTTAACCTTGAAATGTTAGCTGTGAAGATAAAACATGCATGAAATATCACTCTTTTCTCTCTTTAGGTGCTGCTGTCCTCTGAAAGATGTTTCACTCATTCAGCTTTTCGGGAGCATAAACACTCACAGTAATGCCATTATCTGCAGCCATATTCGGTGGGAGAACGACTGGAGGGAAACGACGCGTCGTCATCTGGCATGAGTCAAATGGCTCTGAACCCTGTCTTGAAGAAATGACTACAGACTTGGCTCCATCTGCTGGTTCCTAGCTAATAGCCTGCATGACTAAATCTGATTTGATTAGCTGTTCTGTCTGGCACTTTGAATCTCAGAACGTAAAAGTATTCAATACAGGGAGAGAAAGGAAAGGCCGGATCACAATACACCACAATAAGATGCAGTAATAACGAGAGGAGGGGAACATCGGCTTCATCCTCAGCGGCTACGTTTGCTCTGCTACCGGTCACCTTCGGGCTCATCTCACGTCTTTATTAAAGGTTTCAGCCAATATTCATATTTAAAACACTCACTATCAAGCATGGAAGGAAATTAACTGCTGCTTGGGCTGAAATCTGGGTCATCAATGCCAGCAGCACATGAGTATTAATACTTCTAGCCTACTACAATTCAGAGGAGGGTATTGTAATTTTAACACTAACCCTACCTTCATTTGACAGCTGTAGTTACAGATGAACCATGTTAGACTATCCAACAGCACGACAAATAGCTAAAACTAGCGCCACTAACTGTAAAATGCTACTCAAAATTCATCTGTAAATAATAATAATATCATACTAGAGCTGAAATGATTAGTTGATTAATTGTTTAGCTTTTTAAAATGTGACTCTTGAATTTAATTTGTAATCCATGATAATAAAGTGAAGATCTTTTGGTTTTAAACTGTTGCAAAGTAAGACGTTTGTAGTTTGTTTGTTGTCAGTTTTGGTCTGCGGGAAGTTAAACAGGATCTTTTCACTTTTTATGCTCTCTATAAATAAAAACAATTGATCTATCAATCAAGGAAATAATCAGCAGAAGAATTGATAATGAAAATAGCCGTTAGTTGCAGCCCTTTACTGTAATAGTGCATAACAAGTGTTCCATTCATGCATTCCGGATTGTTATTTTTGACAATTTGAGAAGACTTTGTCAATAATATGCTACTTGCACACTTTTGCTGTGATATTAACTTAATGGTGTATTTCTGTACTATACTGGTTACCTATGTTACCTGGGAGGAGGCACTAAAGGGGATCAAGTGTTTACATGTTTAATCCATTAACTACAAGTCCCATTTACTTTATATTACAGTTAACTATGTGTAACCGTTTGTGTCGATCTTCTACATAATGGTAATGATAATGTAATTTTCCTGCCATCCCAGGCATCCATTGGTTTTCATTCATTCCTCAATGAGATGATACTCTGTTAGGAGACTGTGAAATTTATTAGAAAATTTTATTTTTTCCAAAAAAAGTTGCAAAGTGATTTTACAATTATAATAATTTTTTGTTATCTTTTTTGTTTTTAGTTGTATTTGTTTGTTTTGCCTGAAAGAAACCCCTGTTTGTCTCCCTTGTTTCATTTTGTCGGCTCACACTTGATTGGATTGGAGTTTGATTGTGTGTTGTGCATATTCACTACTATGTTATCAATGACAAGGTTTTAATTCTGCGAGAAAACAAATTTACATAATGCAGTGCAGCAATTTTAAATTAACCTGTACTTTTTTTTTTAAATTACAGTGCCATGATGAAGTAACTTTGATGAACATTCATGCAGATTACACAACTCCGGTGTGCGAGAGTCTTGCTAACTGATTTCCAGAATTCATTTGGGAAATGAATGGAGACAAATGACGGCTCAGGAAGGTAGATAAGATAATCTATAGCATGCATTTAAAAACTGTTTGTATTAAAGGAGCTAAAACTTGCAAACACTGCTGTGTTCCTTTAAGATGTACAGTTGTAATAAGAGACCTGAACTGAAAGGAGGAGTTTCCATGTTTTGATGCTGAATTCTGTTGGGTTTGAACCCGTTCCTCACCCAGACCCAGTTATCTGACCATATAGACATACATTTAAAGCAGTTCTTCTGCTTCAGCCATGTTTGTGTCACATACCTCATAAGGGGGCAGTGCTGCAATAAACGTTCCTCCTGCCACTGGACTTGAACCAGCATCCCTCCAGTCTCCACCCCAGTACAAGAAAGGGGAAGAGGAGGAGGAGGCGGCAGGCGAGTGGGGCAGGGTGAAGGACAGGGATGGGGAGAGGGCCAGCGAGCGCAGCAAAGGGGGCGTGCCAGGCCCTTTCTTGGAGCCCTTTTGCTGCTGCTGCTGCTGCTGGTGCTGGTACGAGGTGGGGGAGGGAGGGACAGCCAGGGAGAGGGGGAAAGGGTGAGGCGGGGTGCCACTGGCCCGGCGGACACAGGTGTGTGGCAGGCTCAGGGCGGGAGGAGGGAGGAGGGACAGCGAGAGGGTAGGAGGCAGCGAGCGAGGCCGGGAACAGGGGGGGTTACTCACGGATTGTCGGAAGGGTTGAGGGGGGGCAGTGGGAGAGACCTCCATGCTGGGCTGCTTCCCGGTGGCTATGCTCTTCCGCCGGGGGCGATTATCTAACAGAGAGAGAGAGACAACGTGGACAGGTAAGACACTCATAGCCACCAGCAGAAGGGAGGCATCAGAGGTTAAAGGAGGACAGTGCAGAGACAGGTAGAGAGAGAGAGGATGAGGAGGAGAGAGAGAGAGAGAGAGAGACAGACAGGGCCAGTGCAGAAATCAACAGCCACGTTAGAGCTGTTATTGACAGTCTGCCTGAAGGAATGAAAGAAGACTGGGAGGAATATGAGAGCTAGATGGATGTCAAAGGTGAGCGAGGCAGAAATAAAACCATGCAGGGGTCAAAGCCTTCAGCCGTCCCGTCCCCCCTGCCCCCCCACCCCCACCCCCACAGCACTGCTGCTGCCTTTACACACACGTCAACTCAAATACACCTCCATCCGTGGAGCAGAGGGAGTTGATGAAGTTTGGTGAGAGACGATTAGAGAGATGGATTTTCTGCCTGGGCGTCAGATGAGCCGAATGTTAACAGTCTGCATGCTGAGGGGAGGGGAGGGGGGGGAGGAACCGGGAGACGCATGAATAGAGAGGAGCAAGCATTAAACAAACAAAGCGCTTATCGACTTCCGTTAGCAAGTCTGTGCCTAACGCTCTGAATTGGTCAGTAAGGGAATAAACTCCAGTCCTGTGCTTGATGGATGAAGCACAGAGGGTAAACGTACACTTAGAGAGCAACAGGGAAACAGAACTCAGGAGGCCTGGTTGGCCTTTTTACCTTGTGAATGCACACAAATATAGGCATCGCCTTTTATCAGCCTGTATGTTTTCCCACCTCCCTTTCCCTGTTGGCCTTTTACCAGATGCTGAAAAACTCAATATAAATATCAGTGCTGTAAGTCTGTCTCAGCACCAGTGTCCTCAAGGCAAATTCCTGGACATGCAAAGGATGAAAGATTTAAGACAGCCACAAACGGGCCTCACGTTCAACAGAATTATGAATCTCACTGTGTGTCTACCAATCAATAAATGGTTTATTGCTTAAAAATACACATCTGATTTGTTTGTACAGATTGAAAATCTGAAAGTGAAGAACAAATAATAAGCCAAGGATGAAACTTGTGTCTGATTCTGATCCCCTTCAGAGACTTAAAAGTCAAATTATTCTCCACTGTCTTTAAAGGATGATATTTTCTATACATGCATATCTCTATTATTAATTTTCATCTTGAAACTTTCCAATAATTCCTTTTCTTAAACATTTCTTCCTAAATTGCAAGCCTAAATACTCTATTTTTTTATGTTTTTATTCTTGAGGTCTTTTAAAATGATTTTTTTGTATTATGAAACTGCTTAACAGTTGTGGCACTTGTGCTATATAATATATATGCAATAAAAGACTGGTCACAAACACAAAAAAGAGGAGCATTCTGCCTTTATTTAGATACAGACATAAGCAAGAGGAGCTGGGAGAGGAAGGAGAGAGAGAGAGGTTTATGACAGGTAACATTTCTACGATCTGAAGACGACACAATTCATGTCTAATGAGAAGAGCATGATGATGATTTAAAAAAAGCATACGTATCTACACCATTTATTCTTGCCCTGTCTCCTGGTTTCTTTCACAGCAGGACCCTGCCGAAGAAACAATTACTGCATGATAAACCTCATGCATGAAATATATTGGTTACGTTCGCTCCTATTTCTTGTCTCCTCGCGTTGATCATGCTGTCATTCCCGGCTTTTTTTTTTTTTTTTTTGCTTTTTCAACTCTCTTCAGCCTCTTCTGTCAAATAGTCACACTAACGATCCAACTCGCACACAGACACACACACCTCTTCTCTCCCACGCAGCTATTTTACATAAATCAAATTGTGCATTTATCCCTCTCCTTCTCTTCAGCCCCTGATCTCTCATCTTCTCTCCCTCCTCCTTCCACCCTTCTCTTGTTCTCATGCTGTCCCCACCTTCTCTTCTGTTCCAGCCCTCCATCTTGATCCAACATATCAACCTCATCTGTATTCCTCTCTCAACCTCAGTGCTCCCGTCTTCTCTCTTTCTTTCATTTACCTGTCTTTTCATCACGAGCCTGCCTGACTCTTTCTGTCTGCAGCGCTAACATTTCCTCCTAACCCACGCAAAGAGGGAGAAAGACGACTACAAAGATGTTTGCCACCCAGCTGAAGATATCAAACCATGCCAGTGTCTCTTTGACCAAAGCCACAGAGTCACAACTACCAAATCAAACTATGTGGGCTGGATGGCTGTAAGAGGAGTCGTCAAAATGAAGTCTGAGGGAGCAAGGATGTAAGGTAAAAAGGTTAGTGATTAATCACAGCGGAGAGGCAAAAGTCAACATCTATAGCTCCATTAAAAGGGATCAAGACCAATTCTGACAGTTTACTGGAATTGTGTGAAAAAGAAAGATGATTTTTTTTCTTTTATCTTCTAAAAATTGCGTTTTCAACGAGGGAAACATTATGGGACACTTTTCATAAAAGTAAAACATACTGTACGCTTCCAGGAAGATGGTTTGCTATAGCTCAAACGTTTCCACTCATTTTAAATGAGTGTTTGGTTAAAGTGTTCCAGGGATTGATCATCTTAAGTTCTGGGGTATTTAATCAGCTTGGGGTTCATGAATTTTTAAGGATTTCTTCGGTGTTTGTAACCCAGCAAGAAGTGTTAATTAACAGCAATTACCATGGGTGATGTCCTGTATGACTGGAGTTTAAGCCATCATTATGTCTGCATCATGACTGAAGCCACCTCAGTTAATAGTCTTACATAACACCGATATCGAGATCCACTTCAGAATATATTGTTTCCCAAAATAATTACTTTCTCCTGCAGGAGCGGGAGAGAATGAGGGGGGGATTTAGGACTCAACTGGCATCAAAAAAATAAACACAAGTCTGGGGCAGATTAGAAACACAACCAGTCTGTGATGGTGTACTATCACCTTAGGGTGATGAGGAAGAAAAAACAAACAAACCCCATGCCAATCTGGAGTCATATTCAGACAGAGCATGAGCTTTATTGCATCAACAGATTCATTAAAAGATGAGGCAGTCTGATTTTAGTTGTAAATCAATCATGTTTGTTTCTGCTTTAGGTGCATAGATGTGACTGTTGTTGTTTTCCTATGAAAATATCTACTTTTCTATATGTTTAAACGTTTATGTGTTCTGGTTACGACCCATCAGGATCACTTTTCAAAGGGCTGGCTATAAACTTTTACAAACGAAGCCTTGTCTTGTCTCACAATTACATAACCATAAAAGTTACTTTAAACTGCCAGCTCCACTTCTTATGCTGCCTTTGTGTACATCGTCTTGTGTTACATTTCATTCAGAAATTGCTGAGCAAAGATCTCCTGCTCCATGTAAGCATTTTCCTTCTTAATCTCCAAACAGACTCTGAGGCAGTTTTGGGATTTAAATGCAGTTTGACCATTTCCAGGCTTTCCCAACAGGACACAGTCTGCTTTTTTCCAGATTCTTCTGTATTTACCCACACATATGATAAGAGATCTGAATGGAGCATACAAATCCGTTATCTTGTCATTTGTAGTATTAGCCACACAGGGCAAGGCAAGTGTACAGTATATATAGTCATACATCATGACTATAAAGACAGGTCTGCAACACAATGGCTTAGAGAGTCTTCTGTGCACAGCTACAGTGGAAGTCAGGAGGTTAATGCATTTAACCTTCCTGCACTGATACAACTGGCAGATATATGGGCAACAACAACATACATCAACATGCATACAACACATAAAGCGGCACTAACTTCATCAATTAACTAACTACAAGTTTAAGTATGTTATCAATTGATTAGGTCTTTTAGTAGAACAAGTGCACATCATTAAATATTGCTGTTAATGTGCCAGAATAAGCCAAAAGGAGACTCTGATTTAGAGTTCCTGCATGATGTCACATACTGTGGACACCTTTAAAATAATATAAAATTAAAATAAAGGCAGGCTTACGCTTACATTAATCTTAAAATGCAACGATGAACATAAATTATTTAGCATGACAGTTTTTTTTCAAGATTTTTGAAACTATATGAAATTGCAAAACAACCAGGTTTTATTAAGTGCATTTTCTAACTCGCGATTAACTATCAGAATATAGATTTCATGCAAAATTATAGCACTGAATTAAAATAGGTTATTTGCCAAATTGAAGCATTCAGCTTTAGCTTTTGTCAAACATGGACAACTGGCACAAAAATTACAATTTGTCTATAACAGTGGGTGTAAACAAAATTTGAATCGATCATTGATAATTTTTGGTCCTTACTAAAGTGATATCCTATCGCTCCTATTGCTATTGCGTTTTGTGCAAAACAAACATTATTAAACAGGAAAAACATCTAATTAAGAAAAGACTGAACCTCAAAGGACAACTATATATATATATAGAACTTTAAGGAACCATAACACTCTAAAAATACCATTTCACTGCCAGATTGATTTAATCGTTTGTATTGCAACCAGACCCCCAATCCAGTTGCAGCAATATTCAGAAAACGTTAAAGAATTTGTGATTGTGGAGCTTTAATTTATTCTATATTTCTCCCTTTAAAACATCACCTTAAATTATTCTAAGAACACCAAGAACTGACTGAGAAAAAACATTTTTTCTGCCCACTTTCTAGATGCATTTCTTTCAGCTACACCCACAATAGCAAGTATTCATGTCAATGTCAACTATGTACCTGTATAGTACAGTATGTGCTGTGACCATGACCTATTTCATGTTGAATTACCTCTGATGGTCACATCTACTGTCTCTCATTCAACTAACGAGATACTTCAGAAATAAATGGACTTTTTTTTTCTTTTTTCTTTTTTTTGCCTTTATAATACAGTTTGAATGAGACAAATGATTGAAAAAAAAGAAGCCTTTGGATGAGAAATGAACCCAAAATAAAGCAGTTACATGTGTTCTGACGTGTGTCCTACATTTCCAGGTCCAACATGCACCTGGATTTTACTCCACATGATGCATTATCTATTTTTTGGTTAGAGGAGGCATCAATAGCAGATTTCTCATTTGGTAAAATGGTACTTTTCAACATGAATACAGAGCAAGTTTCACATCTCAAACATAATACACTGTGTCTGCTTTTTTTTTTTTTTACACTTAAAACATGCACAGCATGGAGATGCGTGGGCGGCATTCAATCAGTTTACAAATCATATTATCCACAGTCTTTATGGAAGGATGTGGGATGGGTGGAGTTATGAGGGAATAATTAAAATATGAAAAAGGCTATAGTCGTATTATTTAAACACCTGATTTCTCACTGTAATGATTATTAAGCATTCCGTTTCATTAAAGTGTTAACAAAAGCATCAGTCTGGAGCAAAACATCCATTTAAATCTATTTCTCACTCACGCTTTTTTTTTTTTTTAAATCCCAACTCAGGCTCTGTGTTTCGTTTCCATGGCAACATTTCTCTTCTTTTCTTTTTTTCCTGAAGCGCCTTACATTGTAGTTTCAAACCTACTATAAGCTCTGAATAGAGAAGAAGCTTGGGTATTTGTGCAGACACTGGGCTACTGTGCTGTCCTACAACCACACACACACACACACACACACAAACACACACACCTATACACACACACATCGATCAAAGGAATGTGTTAAGAAGTGACAAAGACTTGATAGATGACAGTATCTCATTCAAAAGCTTCATTAATCTTGGGATCAATGCTGAGTGATAACTGACATGATGTGCTAAGAGGAAGTGTGAAGGCACTTGTTTGAATTTGCCTGCTCTTCCTATTTTGAAAAAGGCTATTATGTAACTATTGTTTAGAGATGATGTAAAGGCTTGGAAAGCAGACTTGAAAGCTGCAGCCTGGCTGAAGCATCATCTTTTCATGGGAGGTTGTGATTCAGTCTGGCTGGGGTAGGTAGACGCGCTTGTCTCTTTAATTTAGCTGCTTAATAAATCATCCACGGGCTAAAATAACTAGTTCAAGAAGCTCAGTCTTAATATTAGTGTTGGAATATTGCTCTGGCTTTTTTTTTTTTTTTTTTTTTGGAAAGATGGCCAGGTGCATGTCAATTAAGAATTTAATCCATTAGGACTATGAAAAAAAAGTGTCACTCTAAATCTTGTGGAATGAATCAAACTGGTCAGATGACTGTCATCACAAGGTCAATTCCCACCTGGTATTAACATATGATGCGTTTCATTTTATAGATGTCAAATTACAGTCGTATGACACTACAGATGTCAATCAAAGAGGATGATTTATGTGTTTCTTCTTCTTTTTTCTTCTTCTGCTCTTCTACTATTGAACACAGCTATTGAGCTCTGATGGTCGGTTTTACACTTGGCATTATTATACTGAACAGCAAAAGGAATGCAATACTGGATTTGTTTCACATTTTCCCAAAATTGACAAACTATATCACCTTGAAACGCTTATTTATTTAAACAAAAGAGCAATAAATGCCATAACAACTGGTCCAAAATGACCATAGTGTGTCAAAGTGAGATACCTCCTACAGTCTCTCCAATGATGTGTATGGCCCCCTTGGGCTTCCATACAGCTTGGTGCAACATCACCTCAAGTTCAGAAGGGTGTGGAAGAATGCCTGAAGCAAGTGGCTCCACTTTAACACCAATCTCTGCTCCAACTGTCTACCAGCAACAATCTGATGCACACTTTTATCCCAGACGTGTTCAATTGGTGCCATATCCATGGAGAGAGACGTCCATGGCAGAACGCAGATGTTGTTCTGATTGAAAATAAGCCATCGACACTCTTGCTGTGTGAGGCAGTGTGTTGTCCAGTTGGAAGAACTACAGTTGAAGACGGGCAGCATGGGAACATGGGCCCATGCTGCAGTTTTTGTTGATGTTTGTGCTCAATGTCGCAGGTGAGTGACCCAGTTGAATCAATCTTGTGCAGGGAATTGTCTCCCTCGGGCAGCCAGAGTGAGGACAATCAGTGTGATTGGGTGTGTTCAGCCGCATTTCCACTGCATAGTACTAAAAAAGCAGTACCGGGTACCAGGTAATTTTTTACCTAATGGTGAGTCGAGTCGAGTAGAGCCGGTGGTACGCAGTGGAAATGGGGCTTTTGTGTGCATGAGTCACATGGACGCAAACGTTTGGACAATAATCATCATCTTTCATCTTTATGTTATCATACCATCATCTTTCAGGAAGTGTGAATGTTTATTGTTATGTGTTAAATGTTCAGAAGAGGTGAAGTTTGCGGCGTTTTATTGGGCTTTCTTTATACAGCATGAAGCGATGCGCTTAGGAGACCTTTCAACTTGTTGAGTGGATTTTTACGTTAAAAAAGTTCACGTGTCCTGAAAATCCTGATTTTGGTGACTTCAAAAGATTTGACTTTGCGCCTTGGGGGGGGTGTGATTAAAAGTCCAACAAAGAGCACTTCTTACCACACCCAGCAGTAAGAAATGTGGCCTGAGTTGACTGAAACTTCCAACCAGGAAGCCCCAGATCACGGCAAATCGCTGCTTTCATCATCTGAGAGCCTAGCAGATGCTACAAAGATGTCCAGAAGAACTCGAGCAGGCTGAATGTCTCGTCGTATCAGGGACAGGTCGGGGGAACCATGCAACAAGCCACAGCCGATGAGAGCAGTTGTTGAAGGTTGAAGAGGCTTCGTTGACCCACAGAAATAAAAGAAAATGGTTGATTTCCTCGCAAAAAATACATGCATAACATGTGGGGTTGGGACCAACTCATTAGCCTGGTTGGATACTTGAGCTTAGATTGTTTCTCCATCTAATCAAGGACATGGTGAATCTTCAGTGTGAAACCTCCTCTCTCCTTTTTGTGTGCACAGTTGAATAAATAAATATTTTCCCCGACTGAGCACTGTTCTTTGCCTGAGCAGTCTATCAGGTACTGGAGAATTAAAATCAGGGTTTATTCCACATTACATGTTGTTTTTGGAAATTATCCCCAGCCACCACTGCTAACAACACCTGTAAAGATCACTAGAATTAACATCTTGTATCTCATTTATTTAATCAGTACAAACCTAAATGTAAAATATGACTAATCTTCCCATCATCAAGGGGTGATCATAAACCGCAGAGAAGGGTAAGCTAAGCTAATGGCCTCCATTGTTCCGGCTCTATAATTACGGTGCTGATATGAGCAGGGCTGCAAACAATTTTCATTATTGATTTGAATTTGCCAATTGTTTTTACAATTAATTGATGAATCATTTAGTCTATAAAATGTCAAAGGATGCCAATTACCATTTCCTAGAGAGAAAAGTAGCTTTGTCAAATTCTTTCTTTTAATCCAACTAACAGTCTAAAACCATCTTTACTCCTCATTTACTAAATATTTCCAAACACATCAAGCAGCACATCCTTAGATTTATGAAGCTGGAACCTGGATAGTTTTGCTTGAAAAAAATACTGAAATGATTGATCAATTACAAATGCTGGCAATTAATTTCAATCAACTATTAATTGACTAATCATTGCAACTTTTGTCATTAGAGTTTATTGATCTTCTGATCCAATGTTAGTCCAGAAAAGCCAATGCATGTTTCTCCCTTAATGGGGTCTCAAAGTCAGATCAGAAAAGGACACGCAGGATTAGTGTTGATCAGCAAGGTATTCAAATGATAATCTAATCAATGAATAATTGTTTTGATTAACTTTGTTCAGAAAATGTCAGAAAATATGAGCATTACACTTTTCAGAGGTGACGTCCCTAAATTGCATATTTTTGTTTGCTGAATGATTAACTGACCAACTTGCTAAAAATCCCAGCATCTGACTGGCATCTACACCCAGGAACCAAACTTTGCATCTCACATGCAGTACCAATGTAGTACAGGCACGTGTGTTCACATGTGCAAACAACCAACGGGCATGTTCACATGCTTGTATGTACAGTATAGGCATGTGCAGAAGCAACATGTGAAATGCTGTGCTTGCTTATTGTGAATGTAAATGTGATGTGGAGCTGAAAGCTGAAGAGGGAATGTGTGGGTGGCAAATGCTTCCAGCTTAGACCATCTGAGAGAACTGAGAGAGAGAGAGAGAGAGAGAGAGAGAGACAGAGTTAAAAGAGTGGGAGGGATGTAGACACACATGAGTAAGAGGTTGGTTAAAAAAACAGAAAAGGAACACAGTGTGTGTTGGGGGGGAGAGAGAGAGAGGTGGGTAAGTGTTCGCGTAGGAGTAGGAGGGACAGAGCAAGACTGTATTGAGCGGAGACAGGACCACAGAAACAGAGAGCTTGATAGAGAGAGAAAAAAGGAGAAGAGAAATGGAGGAAACGCATCTGGGGGGAGCGGTAACAAGGGAGGGGAGGGTGGCGCTGAGGAAGGGGGGGGGGGGGGGGAGTTGGTTGGTGCGAGAGAAGGAGCACAAGAGTCAGAGATGGAGGCTGGAGAGGGAGTGGGTGTCTTAATAGCACTGAAACGCTCAGGGCTTTTTGTACGTTTGCCTTTGTTTTGATGGAACGCTGGTTAGCTCCCTGTTTGCTTTTGATCCACCAACTGTGACTGCAAACGGGAGGCCGTCTCACCTGTGTTTAAAATCCACCGCAGCTGCTTCATCTGGGACGCTACACTATTATAAAATTTGATGTGCAAATTGTCATTGAGAGCCCCGCAAGTTAGGTACGGCAAGAAGCTTATGGTTTCGTTCCCTACAGAAGCTGCAAGATACTTCTTTATTTTTCTTCTTTTTTTTTCAGGCGTAACATTTCTTGGAAACATTCATCTGGACCGGTCTGGTTTCCTGAGCTGATAAAACTGGTCAGTGGCTGTTCAAACTGCTCTTAAAGAGCAAGAAGTGTGAGGATATCAAGAAATGTTAGCACAGAGCTCATTTATAATGGGAAAGGTTTCAGTCAGTCAAACACCAGCAGCATTCATCTGCACACTATAGGCCCTGTATAACGTCCATTCAGCCTTCTGAACATATTAATAATGGACAGAGTGCAAACAGCTACAGTCCTTCTTCATGAATGATGAATGTAATATCAGTCAAGTTAACTCATGATCCATTTGTCGAGGGGCCATATTACCCAGTGGGAAGTGATTGATGGTGCTACTACCTATTATTTTCACCTATTTTGATTTATCCGTCAGTTATTTCTTGTTTTTGTTAAACCAAAATGATCTCACAGCATTTTGACATTTTGAGAAGCAGGATTTTTTTTTGTTTTTTTGTTGTTGTTGTTGACATTTTTGCTTGATGAATTAAATGCACACTCCACCAAAGTTCAGTCTTCTCATCATTACTCATTTATGTAACGTGCCTATGGCTAAAGGATCTGTCTAAAGTTTTTAAAAAAAGAAAAAAAAAGACTTTAGACTTCAAACTTTAGAGCTTTTGCTACAGGTACAAAGACAACAGCTGTACAAAACAATAATACTCAAATGTACAGGTAAATTACAGCTTTCATATCTGTGATTTTTTTCCAGAATTCACCTGTTTTGTGTTGGAACCAAGTTATTTTTCTGCCTTTTACCGTTTCCTTGGTGCATGATGCTAAAGCTGTCACGGGTCGACTTCTATGAGTTGACATTTTGTTTGAATTTAAGGAAAAGCAATTTTCATTTGGTAATGTTTGCTGTCAATGTCAAATTGTATCTTAGGCATACAAAGTAAAACTAGGAGAGCTTCAATATGTGCTGTCAATCAACTGCCTGCCCATTGTTTTCGCCTCAGTGGGAAGTTAATGGAGGGGAGAGCAAGTGAGTGTCTTTCTGCTTCTGCAAATGCACCTACTGCAGCTTTAACACGTTAAAGTGACAGGTCTAATTTTGGATTAAGCTCCTGTTTTATGTGAATTATTTGATTGAGTAAAGACTGGTCTGATTTATTGGGCTAATGCATGTCACACTACATTATTTATGGTAAAATCAAGTCTTTTATCGAGCTTTTAGCTTTGGAAAAGGGTGCTGTCCAACATTAGAGGAGGAACATAAATACTGTTTAGGAAGCGTTTTTTGCATGAATTATACATTGCATGTGAGAAAACAGCAGATTTGAAGAGCATTTGTGTGCTTGATGACACACTGCAGAAACGCACAGAGAACAGTGACATCATCATACAAGAGATGGGTGCACATGGGGTGAAGAGTAGCAGCAGATTTACAGCATGCATGTGGCACACAGATTTCTGTGTTGTATTTAAAAGTAATTGAAGGAAAGTATTCAAAAGATTAGATGTCAGGCATTGGTAACATTTATACACCCACTCAAAAACATGAGTGCTGCTATGAAAGGCACTCAAACTCACTATTAACAACGCCTTTGACATGTGCTTTCAATCTTGTAATGAAACGATTATTTTAGAAGTATAATCTGCACACTTTTTAAGTATTTTTAATTAAACATACGCCTGCTTCAGAATGAGATCAAATGGATTTGAGGGGGACAAAAGTCAAAGAAGAAGACAAGCATGTCCTACCTAGATCAGGTGGGGATTGTTGTGCTTTGTGTCCAGACTTGTAGAGAGAAATGTCTCTGGGCTTCCAGTCTATGTGACCTCACAGTAAGCCGATGTCAGCCAAGACTGGAGATGCATTCACTGACTTCAGCCTGTATTCCACTGAGTCTTGTTGTCTGTTTGAAACTGTACCAGCTCCGCAGTTTGTGTTACATTCCACCAAGCATCGGCACTTGTTCTGAATCGATATTCCAAAAAGCACACAGTGATATTAAATGTCTATAAATAACTGAGCGTGTTGGTGTATCTACACAGGGCACCTGCCAACAAGTGTCATGACGCACACATGGTTGTCTGACTGTCTGATTAGCAGGTGATCATCCTCTGGAGGGTTTGAGGCCTGTTCAAGTTCCAGACAAAGAAGTTAACAGATAGCCGTCGCTCAAGTTAGCCAAGAAAAAAAAGAAAAGAAAAAAAAAGGAATCAAGAGGACTCTCTAAAAGCCAGTGAAATCCATTCCATTACAAAAAAAGCTCAATACAGCGAAACACTTGCGTGTTACAAATGGATGAATGTGGGCCTTAAATCAATCCATGACTTTTAAATATTTCATAGACAAATAGGTATATGAATAAATGATAAATGTCCTGCCTCCACTACCAACGCACATGGAAACAGAGCTTCTTCAAGCTATCTGGATCTATCTTAGAGAAAAAGAAATCTCAAGGTATAATAATAAAAAAAAGAACTATAGTGGATAATAAATTTATAGTAATGCTATACAAATATCACAGAAAACTAGAAACTATATTTTATATATAATAATTCTAAATAAGTATTATAGCCTTGCAATATTTAAGACATAAAAATAGTGTAATATGGTGGCTGTAAACTCACTATTAAGCACCACAGACACCCTATATAAAGATTACAGAGATGTTATTATAGGATTTTTCTCTAGGATAAATCTGACTTAACTACGAACATCTATTTAAAAAGCAACCACTACACAAAGTTAAACTGGTGCAAGTGGGTCTGTCCTTCCAAAAAGGTACCACACAGGTAAATTCGCAGGCCTCTACTTCTCCAAAGTGCTTAATTTACCTTTAAGGTGACCCAAAAATGCCACGTTGATAAGAGTACACGATGACAGCAGGGCCTTTTAAGTGGGCCACTGTTCGTTATCTCGCATCTTCTGACTAATTAGTGAGAGGCAAAACGACAGAAAGACCAAACACTCCCAAAGCTATAGCTGAGTGTTATAATTTCACACTGAGGCAGTGTTCATCCTCCCCCCGCCTCCCCCCGGCAGCAGCAGCCTGCTTCTTGTGCACCGGCAGCAGCGGCTGTTCAGCGGCGGGCAGTCCGGCAGAGAGCTCCTCCTCCCCGGCCTCTCCTTGTCCTTTCTCCTCGGTGCCCTCCTCCCCGACCCTGCACTCACGATTCCGGTGACCGACGAAAGATCCGCTGAGGCCAATTTCTCTCATCTTTTAGATAGGAATGTTTCTGCGATGCTCTCCTTAGTGGGTGTCCGCCTTGTGCATGTCAAAAATGAACTTCCCAAGGATGAATGGGTGAAAGGTAAACGCGTTTCAGCCTTGGATTCGGAAAACTGGTGTTTAATTGCAATTGAAAGCTCAAGTATGGACGCAGATGGGAAAGAGCTGCGTGTCTGCAGGTGCATTCGTGTGAGTTGCACATGCAAGCGAGCGTGCGTGCGTGTCCGTGCCAGTGCCCATGTGTGCATGAAGGAGCGGCGCGGTGCGCAATTGGACCGCCTCTCTGCATGTGCGCCAAGTACAGGCTGAGAAAACGCGCTCTGCTCCGCTCCGCTGCTGCGCCTTTTAATCCTGATCAGACCCCTCCAACGGGGCAGCCAGGGAAAAAATTAAAACGATTGCATTAATTTCCAGTGCAGGCGAACATATGTGAACAAGCGCCAAAAGCCAATGTTGTGGGAGGGGAGAGAGAAAACGAAGTGACGAAAAAAAAAAAACCCAACAAGATAAATACCACACAATAAAGTAGTCTAAAAAAAAATTATAATGACTAAAAGCTGAACGTGAGCCAGCAGCTGACAGGCTGCACACAAAAAAACAAAAAAAACAAGGCTATAATAGCAATTTAGTCACGCGCCTTCACTTCATTTCCTCCAGTCGGCAGTTCATCCTCAAGTAATCCGCCTGTCAAACGACAGATGCTGGGGTGCGTCCTGTCTTCTGCCTGGACGGAGATAATCCCACACAGGTGGACAGCAGCACAGTTTGAGCACTGAGCAGCACTACACTGATGCCCTGCGATTCAATCTCTCTCTCTCTCTCTCTCTCTCTCTCTCTGTGTGTCTAGTAGTGTGTAAGAAGAAGAGCGAGAGAGAAGAGGGAGAGAGAGATGTTTAGAACGGGTGGGGCTGGGTGATTGTAAGTAGCCTTGAACACTTTTATCCTCTCTTCTTCTCCTCTTTGCCTCTTTCTATACCCCCCCCTTTCACCTGGTGCACACATGGCAGCGTGAAGTTCAGAGCCTGAGGCAAACGTGTGGGAAACATGCAAGCATGTTATTACTCACACAATATACGTCCCCAAAGCCCAGCGTGTTACCATCTGCCCATGCATACTGTTACACAACCACAGGCAAATCATGACTGATCAAAATTAACAATTAGAATGGTGATTTCAGTTCCCAAGCCTTGCAAGCCTTCTAATTTCCCATGTGTCTCCATGATGTATATATAAATACTGCTCAACAATCCACATATAAATGACCAGCCAGCCAATGTGTCCGATTACATAAATCAATCAGTGCCTAAGGTTGTGTCTGACTTTGCGTAGAAACATCTAGTACCTTTTAATGTCAGTCTTAAGGACATCAACACTGATTGGGCTTTCATCAGCGATAAGCAATCAGCACTTCCAGAGGGGTAAAAAGGATATCTTAGATCTGTTTCCATGACAACTGTGGGTTTGAAGCAACTTTTTTAAACCATCTCTTGAATTGTGACACTCCACTGTTGCTGTACTCACCATGCCAGAGTCTCTTTATCACTGGCGAGATAAAAAAAAAAAAGAAGGTAGATAAAGAATAATGTAATATGCCTCGTACAGGTGGTTTAAATCTTCATTCATGTTTGTTTGTTTTGTCCCACCTTAAGCTACCCCATCTCTGTGTAGATTTAAATCAAAGAAAAGATAAATACCAGGCAGATGACATGATAAACTTTATTCTGCAGCTGCTATAAGAAGGCGGTTACTCTGACTTAATGTGGGTTTAACTTCCAACACATTCCTGCTCCAATTCCGATAATCAGAGACTGCAGGGACAGGGTTTAAGGGCTTCCAACAGACGTTTCAGTTACTTTACCCCCCATGGCTTTCTTTCTCTCCTCGTCTCCCATTGTGTTTTATCCTCTGCCTCCCTCTTTCTCTTACTCTCCCTCTCTAAAACAGCCTGTCTGTCTGCTCTATAATTATTTCCATGGTTACCATTAAGGATGTGAAGCTAAGCCTGATGCACTATGGTAGTAATCTTTCCCTCTCCTCCGCCTGTTCCCTCGGTCCTCCTCTCTCATGTGTCGCTTCTTCTTCTTCTTCTTCTTCTTCTTACACTGCATTCCTACACGAGTCTTTGCCGCCTTCTCTCATATACTCCTTTCTGGCATTTTGCGACATGTGCAATCTGCTTAAAACCAACATTTAATTTGGAAGCTTACATAGCACCAGTATACATGCACAAATTCATGCACATGTAATCCATATGTAAGCAAGTCAGGCAGTCAGCCTCACCCATAAGCATTAATATCATTGTGTTCTACTGCTGCGTTGTCAGTGCAGCCGAAGATGCATGACAAACACCCAGCCTGGTGAAGTGTCCTTTAGCAATATATAGCATGAAAAACTAGACATAAAATATTATAGGCATTCAGAATCCCTCAATTCTTTGCAGACAATGTGAGGTGACTGCCAGATAAAGCACTTCTCAGGCTTAGACAGGCATGAATCATCAGCATATATGAGGAGTCACTATGCTAGAAAATATCTGTTTTTCAATAAAAAGTCAAAGGTATTCGTAAAGTTTCCAGGGAAACATGTCCAATTTTCTTTAGATGTTAATATTGATGTTACTGTCGGTACTGTAAATGTGGAGCGACAGTCAGCATCATCTTCACATAGCATAAAGAATCAAGGAATCGGGGGGGGGGGGGGGGTCAGTCTGGTTACGTCCAAAGGTATAAAACCTGCCAAACCAGCATCTGTCTTATCTGTTCTTTTAAACAACAGTAGAAAGATTCCCAAGGAGCATTTCAGTAACAAATATCAGCTGAGCTTAAGGTTTCATGGGTGTCATGATTTGTTTCCCCGACAGCAAACTGCAAAGATGAAATGCAGTCCTATAAATAATGGTGGAGGGTCATGAATATTATAGTATTTAGAACAATCAGTAATGAACTAAAGATGAAGCATTAAAACAAAGTCGGAATAATTTAAACTACTAAACGTATAGAGACTAGAGTGTTTCAATGTGAAGGATCACGAGGACATCATTAAAAGAAGACACTCGACTGATATCAAGTATTAAATTACTTCTATGTCCAAAGCTTTAGTATCCTGTTAAGATAATTCCTTATAGATTAGAGCCAATTCCCCCATAACGAAGCAGAGCTGTAGGATGCTTGATCTGTCCCATGGAAGTTTAGTTTCATTAGTTTCATTTCACATTAAGACAAGTGGAAAGCAGTTGAAACCTTACAGAGGAAGCAATTAAACTATTGCACTGACTGTCATTTGTTCTTGATGTGATATTCCCGAGGTCTAGAGCTCTTTTGTAACCTGTCTGGATCTCTGACGAAGAAGGCTGGAGCCTATAGGGGTACACCCTGGACAGGTTGCCAGTTCATCACAGGGGCTGATACATATGAGACAAAACGATTCGCGCTCCCGTTAACACCCGGAGAGAACCCACGCAGACCCAGGGAGACCATGCAGACCTCCTTACAGAGAGGTATGGAGGTCTGGATTCAAACCCAGAACCTTCTTGCTGTGAGGTCTCTCAAACCACATTAGCCATCGACTAAGAACCCAGAGCCCATCTCCCATGAAGCCAGTGCTTTCACTACCGGTCATGTGAAATGTGATGGAAATGATCTCATACTGTCACGTCTTGACCAAATGCCATCAGCTCCAGCTTCAGTGGAAACACAGGTGTCAGCTCTGCAGTGTTTTGGACGGCAGGTTCCAGCTGACAGCAGAGGAAGAAACCAGAAGAGTCGTAACAGGAAACACGCTGTGAAAGTCAGACCCCTGAAGAGCTGGAGGAGAAAACGGGAGAGACTGGAGGGGGCCGGCTGTTGCATTGTGAGAAGTTCCACGGAGAACGTCTTGTATTTGGTGACAGTATGATGGATGACTGAACAAGGAGGACAGAACTAGACATGTGCACACTGCCACCTGGCTGGGCCTAATGCCAAGGCAAGATGACAAGCAGGTGTAGAGGAAGGGAAGCCATGGAACGGGACGGGATGGGATTTTTTTTTCTTTTTTTCTTTGTAACCTTTGTCAGATCAGTAGAAAGGCTGTGTTCCATTGGGCTGCAATCTGAGTTGGACAGCATTTATTATAAATGACCTGGCTTTAAAAAATTAGCTGATCAGACCAAAGTATCATACAACAACTTAAATGGCAAATTAAAAATGTCATTCAGACAATGTTTTCATTGTGCAAGTCCTCATGGTGTCCCAGACTTCAGTACAAGGGCACCTCTTGCTGCCCCTCTAACATGGATGGAAAGGAAAGGAAGAAGAGGAGGTTACTGGTTGCACAAAGACCTGAGATGTGGTCAGACAGGTAATATGTTTAGGATTTTATTGCCACACGAATGCTGGGGGGATTGAAGAGGCTACTAGCTAATAGCAATATGAAATAACTGTAGAGCTCTGTAGCTTTTCATCCTTAGATAGAAATGTTGGGCTGTTGGTGAGTTGGTCTATTGCTTTGATGGAGACTGACATATCTCAGCTGATAATGAAATGATGAAATTTGGTTCAATGGCTCTCAGAGGGCGAAGCCAACTGTCACTGCTTTTTTTGTTATTTAGCGGTGAATTTCATATTTTCCACTGTCATCCTGCAGATTCAAAGTGAAGAGTCTCCAAAACAAAAGCCCACATTTTTAATAATTTAACTGCCACCTGCAAAATGTTACTGTACACCAACATCCCACATAATCACATCTCTGCAGCTCTTGTTTTTAGCTATCGGGTTATTGCAGAGTCACTTGTGAATCAACAGTGCCTCGCCAACTACTGCTGTGATGGGATCTGGAAGAAAATGAGTAGGTGATTATCAAGTACAACGACGCAAAGTCGATCCTCTTCCCCAGGCGTCATGGAGAGAATGATATCCTGAACGGAATGATGTACGACTACACTCTGTGTGTATGTCTGACATGGACGGCTGGGTAGAAATCATCACTGCAGATACACAGCTGAGCAGTTTGCCATCTCATGTCCTGCTTTCACAGTAAGCCTGAAAACCAACCCAACCATCCTTGGCTTGACTGTTATTCGGTTTCATTAAAAGGGTTCATGGAGGACACAAGGATGTATTTTGAGAAAATGGAGAAAAACTTCACAATGTCCCGAGTGCAACTCTTACCTCTGGCTACTGAACCACGTCAATAATGAATGGAAAAACACCGTTTCTTCATTACATCATATCAAAATTCAATTTAAGTTTGTTTTGAAGGCAAACAGATGGCAAAATTGACATCGAGCACACAGTCAATTTCAAGGAGTATAAGGACACTGAGATCTTTAATGAAGTTTGTTTGCTCACCAAGTTGCAAAGAACCCTCATCACAAAGTGTGAAGCACAAACAAAACATTCTTGGATTTGATATTTATAAAAGACACACACACACACACACACACACACACACACACACACACACACACACACACACACACACACACACACACACACACACACACACACACACACACACACACACACACACACACAGCTTCTGAAAACGAAAACATGTTAAACCTGCATAACAACATGAACATATTGCTGCTTTGTCACATCCACCTACACGCCTGTATGTATTGCGAATGAATCACTTCTAGGAATACTGTGCCAAAGTATTCAGAGTCGCACACACAGTGACTTGGGACTTGACTTGGACACAAGACTTCAAAACTTGTGAACAATCTTTGTTTATTTCTTTTGGCACAATAACGTTAAAGAAGTGTGCGAAAAGCATGAGCGCACGGTCACAGATGATGTGGCATTAACAAGACAATGGCAAGCACACCTGCAGCTACTATGACAGTTGTCAGAATGTTTGGTTGTAATAACTTGACGAGTCCTAAATAAAAATAATTGCTAAATACGTCTGTAGCATCACAATTGCTGCAAATAGTTTTGTACTTGCTAAGATTTAAAATCTTTCATCTGGAAGCATGAGATTAATTATCTTGTTTTAAACTTCTTTTTTTTAATCAGCCTACTTATTTATAGACTGAACCAGGGGCGGATCCAGGGGCGGAGCCAGAGGGGCACTGGCCCCAGCTGAAATCTGATTGGCCCCTGAGGTGCCCTTGTCCCGTCACTTGTCTGTTTACAATTTGAATACTTGACTGTGTCAAGTTTTTCTCCTCTAAACTGTTGTGTACGCTGTAATATAGTATATAAGTATTTTCTTTAATGTAATTTAAAATTATTTTATGTATTACATAATTGGAAAAAAAGTGTCTTATGTTTTATATTCATTTATGCATCCTAGTTTAAAATTCAATAATTGCTAAACTTTTTTGATGAACACAATGTGCTTGAAAAAGGCACAATTTGCATAATATATTCAATTATGTGTGTCTTTAGTAAAAGCTATGGAGCCAACAGCAAACAATGAAAGACTGGTGAAATATTCTGTGTATACATCTTACTGAATAAGGAAATGTGCATGAATGCTGGACATATAGTTGGCCCCGCTGTAAAAAATGTGGCCCCTCTATGGCCCCTGATTTAGAAAAATTCTGGATCCGCCACTGGACTGAACAAACATATTTTAAGATTTCTTGACAAGTAAAATCATTTTGCTGCATGAAAAGATAATTTCATTAGTATTAAGCCATATTCTCCCCACGTTCAGTGTTTATTTCCTGTATTTTAACTACTCTTTTCTGCAGTGATAAAGGATCCTGGATAGACCCCATCAACCTGAAAAAGCTCACGAGTCTCATATTGTGAAAATTAACTTACGCAGCATCAGTTATCTAATGTTAGCTTTCTACTAGCTTTATAGCTAAGGAGGTTAAATTGTTGGATTAGATTAGAGTGGGTTAGTATATTGAGAAAAGTGTTTGCTTGCCACATTTGTTCACATAAACTGGCTGAGGTTTTATTCTGGGTCTAATAATATGTTGTAATTCAGTTGTGCGCTATACCTCTTGCCTGTTGGCGCATGGAGAGCAGCCCTTTTTCTCCTACTGTGCTCCTCACTGGGTTGTTACAGTGCATAACCTTTGTCTCCACTTTCCCACAGCAGTCGGCTGTATTTGTTTCCAGCCTTCATACCTTCATGGAGAATTTTACATAATGCTAGTGCGCTGTGCAACTGGGGCACATATGGGGCTCTGTGATGTGTCATTACACAAGATGCAGTAGCTGAGCATAGTTTCTGATTGCACTGAAATAGCCTGTTTAAAGTGATCAGATAAAAAAAAAAATCAACACATTAATGCAGAGACTGTGTGTTGATAGATGACGGATTGACAGGAGCTCAGCACATTGTTTGAATTTCTTAAGATATAGCTATGCAGTGTTCTAAGCAGATATGGTAAGCAGCAGATTATAGCATGCTCATTACAACTATAAAAGACTTGAGACTTGATTTGAACTTGCGAAAAAGAAAAAAAGAAATTACTTGTGAGCATCTCTACCACACGTTTTGTACGAGAAAAGGCTCAGATACACAAAGATGTACAGATGCCACAAAAAAAGAACATATGATCAGTTGATGAATATGGAAATATTTCATATCAAGGAGGCACATATGGATGACACACTTGCAGAAATGAGCACTAAACACGCAGACACACACACACACATAGACACACACTCACAGAGCCACACATCTTACTCCAGGGTGAAGAAGACTGTGTGCATCAGCACAGAGCCTTGAAGTGACAGCGAGACATCGAGCTGGTGTTGGCTGACAACGCCAGCCTTCACTCTCCCTCTCTTACTTTCTGTCTCTCTATTGTGATTCGTTCTCTCTCTCTCTCTCTCTCTTAATTTCTTCTGCATACCAAGCTGCATTACGCTGCCTTGTGAAGATATTCAATTAAAAGGTTGGTGAGTACAAACTAGAAAGCCAAACGGTACTGCACACGAATCGCCAGGGAAGACCGTGGCAGAAAGGTGCAGACTAATATCACACACCAGTAGGTGTAAAGGGATGAGGGAGATTGTGAGATATTTGTCATTAAGGTACAGTTGGATTAATGCAGGGACTGTAAAGGGCTGCAGATTCTATGGAGCTCTGTGGCGAACGGAGAGACGGCTACTAGCAAAGGGATGTTTTTTCAGATGAATTCTTTGTGACGCGATGAATATATTTTAAAACCAAACTAAGAATAAACTGCATTGATTCTTCATATGCTTTGAGTTTTTTAAGGATGAATTCAAAGAACATCCGATCTTCTTTGATTAGCTTGAGATCGTACTCATCCCTCATTCATTTACTGTTGTCTTGCAAAGCCTATACTAACACTCTCTCCTTTTAAGATGTGTGACTCCTTTTCCCAAGGCTAAAGAAACCCTTCTTCACACACAATCAACCTCCTTTAACTAGAGATGCATTCCTCTGCTTTGGAATGAGCAGAGGACCTTTTTTATGGGCAGACTGCCCTGATATTGACCCGCAGCCTTGTCCGTTCATTATGCAGGGTTAGCTCCCAACAGCCCGAGGTGATTAGTTTAAAAATGCTACCAGCAGCTTTTTGTTTCCTAAAAGATGAAAAATGCATTGATGATCATAATAAAAGGCTGCAGATCAGCAATGCATGCACTTAAATAAATGCAACTAGTTTTGTAAAACTTACTTGTGCATGTTTGTATTCTTAACAGTGTTTTTGGCTACGTTGTTGTTTATGGGACAAAAGCATATGGATGCATACACCAAAATAGCAGAAACGATCTTTATGTTTGTGGGGTTTAACACGGCTAATCATCAGGAGAAAAGCCTTTTCTGAAAGAAGTTAACTTTCAGTCACTATGTCCAGCTGTTCATCTCAGTCTCTGCAGGCTGCAAACATCTGTTTTTGATACAGAATAATTCATTTGAGAAGCGAATTTGCCTGCGAGCGACATCTAAAATTCGAGCTGGGCTAATGCATGATACAACTTTCTTAATTTCCCTCTCTCGCTTTTTTTTTTCATTCATAAATTATGACTTCCAAATTTACTAGCACCGTAGGGCATGATTTGTGATGCAACTGATTAGAATCTTATACTCCAACAGTTTGTTATATGCCTCATTGTAGAATTGGCATGAGAGTCAGGACCAATCAGAGAATGCAGAAGAAGACAGAGAGAGAAGACATAAATTAACATCAGTCACTTTTATCCATGTCAGTGAGGTTTGAAATTCGTTTTCCGATCACTCTCTTAAGTAAAGCGCCAAAATATGATTTCAATACTACTGACAAAAATTATTACATTTTCATATTAACCAGCCACTTTATCCGCTTCACATCATTAAACATCACGCAAGTGTTTTCTGATGATAATGAAAACTACGCTAACCACAATTAAAATCATCGTGTCAAATGAAGAACTGAGTCTTTAAGCTTAGAAATTGTAATTACAAAAGAAATACGTGCCAGTCTGACTACACAGTTGCTGATATAGCCGCCATGGACCATGACAATGGCGGTGCATGCGGATGCAGCAGCGCCTTAAAACTTATCACATTTTTGTTTTAATCTGTTTTTATTTTTTGTTTTACTGTAATCAGAATTGGAGGAGGCGGCTTAGGAGCAGCAGGCTTTTTGGAGGGTAGATCATTGGCCGTGGCATCTTTTGACCATTAAGCCTCGGAAGGAAAGAGATCCATGATGGGAGTCGTGCTGTAGCGCAAACGATGGGGAAATGAAATGGACTAAATGGGACAAGATGCAGAAAATCAAAGACTGTTGTTGCGACCATATTTTTACAGGGACTGCAACACAACACCCAAGATGAAGCTGTTGACTTGACCTCATGTATATTGTTTGTTCTTACATAATCTGTATATGGCTCTGTATGGTCTGAGATTCTGATTCTGACTGTTCTGAATTGTGTCCAGAGCCGACAGAGATACGACGATGGAGCCAGACTCCATGTGTACATCATTAACAAAGTTTCCCAGATGTTGACCATATTATCATCATCATGTTGTTGTTGTTTAAATTCACCCACAGGCAAATGAAAACAAAAAGCACTCACTTATTTCCTAAGAGTACACAGGTGTATGTAAGTGACTGTCTATATTGCTCTATATGATTTAAATCTATGCTAGTCTATAATGACTTTAATCACCAGTGTATATGTTCTATGTGTGTAACCTGCTGGGAACGACAAACTTAATATCCGAAGTTAATTGAACATGTCTTCTCCTGTTTCAAAACTCAGCTTTATTCTAAATAGTCAACTTAGGTTCAATTAACGTATATTTTGAAGGAATCAGGGACACTTGAATAAGCTTTATACGTTTTGAAATGCAGCAAATCTGCAGATGTTGTTGTTTTTGTCTGAGAGTGACAGTGTTTCCCTTTAGATTCCAGGAACCTCTATCATCATTATCTGTTTCTTGGACGACAGTTTCCGAAAATTTAAAACACCGCTTCATCGGAATCCCTCCGTGAAGCTTTGAGCCGTTTAATTTACGATTGGCTTTATGATTGTAATTAAAACACTTAGAAGTTTATACATATATCTCATTCATATGTCACTCAGGGAGTCATTCCTCCAAACTGAAGGGTGGAGAGAGACTTTAAAATGGTACAGTGGCTTTCACATTACTGCACCATTAAAGTAACAAATGGGAAAAAGAGAGATGACCATTTAGGAAAAGACAATCTTAAACTTGGCAGATGAGTATTCCACTCTCTTCAAATTAATCTACAGTCACATCCTTTACACACCACCTTTCGGTGATAAAGCTCTGATGTCTTCATTCACAAAGCAATAAAAGGCTCTGCTGTCGTCATGCTGGCTACCTTGTCCTGAACTTTTTTTTTTCCCACTGCTCCCTGAAGTCTATTTTTACTCTTTTGTCAAGGCGGATGTTTTCCTACACGCCAGCAGCTCTGTCAAGGTTGCTGCACCTTGTTTTTCTTGTGCATTTCTATAGCTACTCCATTGTACCACCACAGGGCTCATAATGCAGCTGTTAGGAAGCTCATCATGATTCACTCCAGGGTGGCTGATGTATAGCAGAGAGCTGGCAGGAACACGCGACGTTAGAAAAGAGCTCTGGGCTTCTATATGGAGCGTTGTTGGTTTGTATGGACCTTGGGAGAAACCTGAGGACATCAATACATAACTCAAAGCCACATTTTGAGCCTCAAGTGCTTTTCTGTTTGAATGTTCTCATGTTGGACCACATTGATCAACTGTCAACTGAAAGTGATGTATTGATGCACAGTGTCACTTATTTTTAGCAACACTAGCATTGTGGATAAAGAGACGACAAGGTAATTAGTCTGTCGAGCTACCACTTTGGTCCAGGCTCAAATATCTCAACAGCTCATGGATGGATTGACATGAAATTTGGTGCAAACGTGCATGGTGCCCAGAGGATAAATCATTACTTTTCATATAGGGTCAGCTTTAAGTTTTCATGTATTGTGTAAAAATGCCTCAAGAAACAGACAATCATGGTTTTCAATCAATTAGGTATATTTAATTGGGTATTATCTATATAACATTGTTAACAGGAGTCATCCGACCACCACACAAATTGTACAACAAATTATTCAGTACGCGACATATCACCCTGAGGATTATATATCAATAGAAAAAGCACAAAATAGACTAAATGTAATAATATGGTTGTATATGTATCAGTTTGGTAAAGCAAGAATGAATAGTTTGCGAGATACGGTCCGGATAAGATGACTACCCTTCAAGTTATGTTTCTAAAGAAACATTTTTTTTAAAGTACAACTTTGAAAATTCAAATTGTCTAAAGGCAAAACTGCATATCCTGGTTAATATATGTGTTAAGTTTGGTGAAGCTAATATTATGTATAGTTTGCAAGATATGCTCAGAGCAAAAAAAATAATTCTGGACAGTCAGATATACTGATGACGACATCCTCGCCGTTATTGTGTGTCCCACACTAATTTTCATAACTCATTGAGTTGATTAGTATATATCCCTCTTCTTGTGGTAAGAAAAAACATGCTTGCATGTCTCGCAGAGTCTTCTTTTAAAGCAATATTTAAGGTCCATAAATAGAAAACACTTTCCTCTGCACTCCATTCCTCTCCAGACATGTAACACACATCAGAACAGCCCAGCACCAAATCTTATTGAGCTCCACTTGATAAAAATCAGGGAAAGTGTTGCTGGGCTAATTTAAGTCCTAGTAAATACCTGTTCATTTGAAAAAATCCATCCCTGATGGTAATGCGAGGCGGGCTTAGTAAATATTTGTCCTGATGGGTAATTCTAGTGCGAGATATTTTTTATTTACTTGTAGTAGCAGTAGTGTAGTAATTGCCTTAATATTTTGAAAGCAGATAAGTGCAGGATGAGGCTTTTGACGAGTGAAATTTAGAGAGATTATTGTTGATAATGTAGGAAAACATGATGACACATGACGGTGACATGCAGTGCCAGTCCAGAGGCTCTAGGATCTTCTATACACACATTTCAAAACCTATTCACATACTTTTTATGCAATGCACTTAGATGTCTCGCCCATAATGAGCTGACAAGCACTGGTTTTGAATGTGGTGGAGAAGCTAGAAAACCACTAACAGCTACTGATGAGATGAGCCTAAACATAACACTTCACCCCAAAAGCTGTGCCTGAAGGGCTGTGAAGTGCCCAATAGTTGTTCTGGTGATCTGCCAGGTGTGAATGTAAGTCAGGGTGTCATTAAAGGTATGAACTGAGCTAAAACAGAAAAAGAAGTGGAAGGAAAAAGAAGAAAGCTGCAGTAAAAAAAAAGAAAAACGACTATTACCTTGTCTGGAGGTGATGCTGGTTAGTCTTTGATTCCAGCTAGTTTGAGTCCTGGGGGAGTTTAAACATATTGAACAGCTGCATGAAGCCATTTCTTTCCAAAAGGGATGTAGGCTGATGTGCCGGAGCTCCATAGTATCACCTCAGGGGATATTGTCGAATGTGTTGATGGGGTTTGATGTAGCTTATGTGCAGCTATCACCGTCTGTCTGTCTGTGATGTGAAGTATGTCTACGTCAACGTGACTGCAAGTGTCATGAAGACGTTAGGACACCTTCATGCCACGTGGAAAATATCAGGCGACCAAATAGTGAAAATTGTTCTGTCTAAAATTACATGTGCATTTTAATGCTAATTAAGGGTTATTGCAACAAGGATATCATTGACTTAGTTTTGGCCATCTTTTATTTATTTTTTTTATCAAATTGGACTCAACTCTGCCTGGAAACACAGCAGCACCTCTTTAATAATGAAGTGTCACTGCAAGAAACATATAAGCATTAAGATGATCAGACAGGTTGTAAACCAGCAGTTGTGCCGGCTGTACAATGTAATTAATACCATTAGGTATGGAACTCGAGAAACAGGCCAAGTTCTGGACAAGGAGGAACAAAAGCATCCTGACAGGAAACATGAGCTGGCATGGTGTGTGATTTGTGAAAGGCCCGGGACAGGAGGGTTCAGTAGCCGGTGATTAAAGCTGCCCAGGACATTATTGGTACAACAGCTACTGAGCATCAGAGACATTGGTGAGGTGAGGCGCCTGTGTAAGAGCCCAGAAGGATGCTAAATGACAATACACACCCCAGACACAGACTGTGTGTGTCCTCAACTCATCCTCCCCACAACACTACAGCTCTTCTTTCGTAGCATTAAGAGACGACAACCTGCATCTCATTATGCAACCCTGTGTTGTACAATGACAAATAAATGGACCTTGAAATAAAACTAACTGGAATTAAGAGCAACTTCACTTATAATCTTGTTTTTGCTGACCTCCAGTGGCTTGTACCAGTAATGTATGAATGTGTCAGTGTAAAATCACTGTTGAGTGTTTATAGGAGAGAGCAAAGAAGCACTGATTTTAAACCTGGTGTTATGTTTCACCTAAAAGCCCATGAAAACAAATATAAAGTATTTCTGCATAAAATAAGTATTCATGACTATATAAGTGACAGATATAAGTTATGATATATTATTTGTTTAATAAATTAAAATTTGGCTAGTCTGCGTTATCAGTTGCTGGCAGATTACTGTAAGCTAATAGTCTCACTACTGACAGCAGATTCCTTTATTCAAATATTACTGAATCCTGACTGGTGCATGGAAAACGCCACAGTTCATCCAAATGAGCCCCATCGACTGCAAAACAGCAAGAAAACTGTGGACAAATCTAAAATTACAGAAAATGTGTATCATGTAAAATAACCAAAATTGCACCAACTTTGGCAAACAGCTGTGTTCCTATAGAACCCCAGATTTGATAATGAGAAGCTAACTAGTGAAATGCTTTAAGTGTCTTAGAGACGTGTTGTTGAATGAACTTTTAAGGCAGTAATGTTTCTGTGCAAAGCTCAAGGCCCTTTGAATGTTTTACCACAGAGGATGTTTTTAAAACATTTCCAAGGCCTGCTTGAGTCACTGCAGTGGAATATGAATTTATATTTTCACCACCACTCTTTCCACTATACCTGAGTCCCTGTTGATATTTGTATGTACATGTGTTGCAGGAGCCAGCCGCCGCCAGAAAATATGGGCAAATGCCAGGAGCGCCGATTTACTGTAGGGACACATGACAGCAAAAGAGGGAAAAGCACACAAAGGTAAACTGTGACAGTGCAAACCTATAGCTATAGAGTTCTGCATTACTCAGTGAAATGTCTTAACCACCAGCACAAGTCTGCAGGGCTGCATACGTGTCTGTATAATTTAGTGCAAATCAGTGGTTCCCCACCTTTTTGTCTGAAGCACCCCAACAGCAGTATGTTATTTAAGACTATTAATTAGTCTTCCTTTTCTCCATTGCATCCATTACTGTCATGTATTCCCTTTATTACTTTTATCCATTACTTTCTGCTCACCCTTTTAATAGTTTTCACAAACTCTCAATCACAGCAGGTGCAGTTTGAACTGCCTCAGGCTGGTGGGTGAGAACATACCGAGCAGTCCGCCAGTTGTAGCTCATAGTTTATTGGCTATGGACATCATTTCTTTTTTTCTTTCCTATAACGATTGCAATAACACCCCCTGGGATAACAAGTACAGCAGCCCTGGAAAAGTGTTGGTCATCACTATTTCATTGATCACCGAGCTGTCAGATCAGTGATATAGTGTGAGGATCAATAAATCTTGCGATCTAGCTTGACAGGCTACTTCACCACCTGGTTGGGCAACTGCACCAATGTAGACCGCAAGGCGCCAGGGGGGAGAGAGTGGTGCGCTCTGCA
The DNA here is from genome assembly GCA_037577475.1 of Chaunax sp. Z400. Taxonomy (NCBI): domain Eukaryota; kingdom Metazoa; phylum Chordata; class Actinopteri; order Lophiiformes; family Chaunacidae; genus Chaunax; species Chaunax sp. Z400. Next base: position 26,935,595 of record CM075190.1, read on the forward strand.
CGGCACATTAAAGGGTGCGAGCTGTCCAGCCTGCAGGGGCTGCCCAGCCTGCAGGGGCTGTACACCCAGCGGTGCCTCAGGAGGGCCCTGAGGGTCATAAAGGACACATCACACCCCCACAACAGCCTGTTCTCCCTCCTTCCCTCTGGTATAGGAGATACAGGACTCCCAGGACCCTCACCAGCAGACTGAGGAACAGGTTTTTTCCCCTAAGCCAGAAGACTACCAAACAAAATAACCCATCCTCGTACAGTGCAACAAACCCTTGTGCAATATTTCTATCTATCTATTATTGTATATTATTTCGTAAATACAGCTTCCCAGCATACGTTTTTCCCACGATTGTACAACCGACAAGAAACATCTTGAATCTTGAGCCAACTGCAAGCATCTCTCACCGCCAAAACCATTAAGACACATTCCTGGACTTTTATAGAAAACTAATGAATGCAGATACTATATATGATGCTGTATACATATATGGATACTTTACCTTCATGGTGCATATAGCCTGAACATATTAAACACTTAGGGAAGAGAAGTTGACTGGTCTGATATCATTAGTTTCAAACATCTTGAAGAGAGGTCGCGTGAACCTTTCACAGAGGTTTTAAATCCGCTCATCGTTGCATGGCAGATAGAGGCAGTCCCCATGGACGAGAGAGCCGAGTGTGTGTGTGTGTGTGTGTGAGCTGACTACCACACCTGAAGCTGAGTAAGAACTGCAGTGTTGGAGAGCTGAAGACCCTTGTGTGCACTGAGCTGGTGGCCGACTGTCACTCAAACCGAGGCCAGGTTTGCTTGCTTTCTCTCGCTATTTTCCACTTTATGCATGTTGTTAAGGTATGATAATAAAGCTGTCGGTTATATCTCACCAGCCCACGGGGTGTATCACTCTGAAAGACATTTCATGTTATATAATCATCTCATTTACATATTATTTTGCATAAAAGTCTTGATGCATGGTGTTGTTAAGACTGCCCTGTCATATCATCTTAAAATGCCAACTGCGAGCAAACGCATTAAACTGCAAATTTCAACCTCATGGTAATGATGGAGGTAAAGTTTGGGGATCAGAATAGTCAGCAGGCTTCAGCCTATGAGGATCGAGAATATTTATGCAAACACTCATGGCAGTCCATGCAATTTGTTGACATTTTTCCATCTGGACCAAAGTGGGACCAACTGAACCACCAAACCAACACGTTTGATATTGTGGCAGTTTTACATGGAGCATGTACAACTTAACAAAAGTCCCAGTAAGGCAAGCACACATTTGTACTTTTAGGGTAAGATGCTATGCTAATCATGTGGCTAACAAGATTCCATCATCAACGAGTTAATTTAAAGTATGATTAAAAGCATGTGATTATTTTATATTTGGCTGAACATAGTATCAAAATAAAACCTTTGCAGAGATCCTAAATCTTTCATACAATAATATATGTGCAATATTCAAATGCCATTCTCTCAAAGAGTTATATGATGACTAATTTTCATTTTCAAGTCACACCAAGTCGATATTTGTTTGAAGCCAGGTTAACGGCTTCCATTTTTAAGGGGGTAAATTCAAACATCTAACGAAAATGAACTCTTCATCATTTCCAGAGTGATGTAAGTCGATGTTTGCATACACTGAAACGTGAAAGCCAGTAAAAACATTCAATACATATTAAACAGTTGGGGGAAAAAAAATGCAGGATTAGTCTGCAGCCTATTGATCCGACCCAGCTTCATTAAGTGCTGCTCTCGTTTTCAGGAGGCCGCCGTGTCGACGTCCATCAAAAGCCGAACACAACACTGTAGCAAACCATTTGTATTCATTCGCAGTTCCAAAGGCAAGACAGCCTGATGATTCAGCAAATCTCTCCCCAACACAAGCCCAGGCTTCTCAGGGGCGAAACTTCCCTTTTTTTTCCTCCAAAGAATGAATTACCAGGTTTATGAACTGTCAGCCTGCACAGTGACACTGCTACTCAAGCTAACACTGACACAAAAATGCTTCTCGTGTCACAACATTCAAAACAAACTTTTGAACCTGAAACACTGAGACCGCTAATATCGCTGTTCTACATCACATTGCAATCGACTAAATTACTTTTCAAATCCAGCATTTCTTACATTTAATAATTAAAAGGCTAATTTAAAACACCTTTAAAATGTCCTTTTGTTATCTTTCTTGGACATACTTTGAAAAAGCAATCAAGATTTTCACATCAAAAATAAGCGAAGATGTAAGAACTTCAGTGACACCCTGACGGCAGAGATAGACCCTCAGAATCCACGGCAGGAGGTTCGTTCAGGCTGGCAGGTCTTTTTAGCGTTGATGGAACAAGACAAGAATCGTACAAGCTGCTGCTTGGGTGATTTTACTGCACATTAATGTCACAGATTTAAAGGTCAACTGCAGCAAAGCGCAGTTGATTCTACATGCATAGAGGCTCATTAATGTAATCACATGACGACAGAAATGTTAAGCAAGTGAACTCAGAAGAAGGCTCTGTGACTTCTGTCGGGTAAAATTAGCAGCAAAGTGTGCGCGTATACTGACAGCTGGGATTCAGGATCAGTCGCATTTTGAATTTCATGCCTGCTTTGATTTTTCACTGCTTTCATTCTGTTGTCATTTTCAAATTTTTTTTTAAGGCTGACTAATATCAGAAAATAAGACACATGAAGACAAGGGGCACGTTTCTTCTCTACAAACACATGCACTATAAAATACGTGCATGCATTAAAAGTGATATTGCACCAATACTCAGTGGCGTCAATCGTTCACCCTTTTGTAAGCTTGCAAGTTTGTAGTTTCCTTTTTTCAATGGATTTCAGTGAAGTTCAACGAGGAAAAATAAATATCAAACATCCACAGATCCAGATGAGCAAAATTCTCCAACCAGCAAAATCACTTTAGCTACTGGCCATAATTTCATGCCTTAGTAAGGTCGGTCCACAACTCTTTAAAATACAGCTACATACAACTGCATTTGTGTTGTGTTTTTTTTGTGTGTGTGTATTTTAGGTCAATTTTGGCAAAACAACCAGATGTGGGATGCAAGTCATGAAGTTGCACCTCCCATCTCTACATGGATTATCTTAAATTACAATGGTACTCTCTAGAGAGCATATGTCCACTTTAATAATAATAATATATTTTATTTATAAAGCACTTTTCAAAATACTCAAAGATGCTAAACATGTCCAGAAATAACAGGAGGACAACATATTTAAAAATGAATCTATATCAGATATTTAAAAACCCCCAAATATAAACAACTCAAATGGCAGCAACAAATAACAAATTACATCACACTTAAACAATAAAAGCACTTTGACCAGTTAATCCTCCACATTTTCGTTTAGCTTGTCTGACCGATGCCCCGCCCTCCACAAAAGTTTTGGTTCAGCATTTTTTGTGTAGTTAGGGAAAATGACAAAAAAATGTCTGACATTGTTAAACAAAGTGGTAAAAAAAAAAAAATAAAAAAAAAAAATCCTGAATCCGTCCCTTTATCTGGATCCGCACCAGATTTTAATAGGTTCTTTCCCGGCTCATGAGAAACGCTTCTACCACAGTTAGTGGTACTAACTCTGCTCGCCTTTTTCTCAAGTCATTATTTCATGTCAAAAGATTTTAAGTTCAGAAGAACTCATGTTAATGAGATCCGAGGTGGCCTAAAAATAACTTGACAGAAGAACCTGTATAATTACTGTGATTCCTGTGTAATTATGGCAATGTGGTCGCTTTTTTACTTGTTATACATCAACTTTGGGTCTACATTTGCTTTTAAACACAAAAAAACTGAAATACTGCAGAGAGAAATCATCCTTTTTGTTTTAGCCTTCCTGAGTGGAGCGACTCATGGTGTTTATCTCAACACTGACAACAGTTTAAGTCTGACACCTTCTTTTCTGATGCGATTCGTTGTTTTCTGTCTTTAATTTAGTGATTCAGTGTGTTTTATCCTTTAGTGTCAGAGAGTTAGCAGGATTAAGGCTGTGTAGTGAGACAGAACACAATGTACAGGATGACAGTAGAGGTAGGAGGAGTATCCAAACGGATGCCTTTTTATCTAAATCTAAAACTTGAAAAAAACTATATGACTATAGAATGCAGCATCCATGCTGAATTACACAGTAAAAATAGTGTATGACGGTTAAATATAGTACGCTTGCGTCCTGCTTTATCAAACCTCTGCTGAACTGCGATGGCTAAAGGAATAAGTGTGAACCACAAGGGCAACCTGAGGAGAAGTTTCTGTATTTTTAACCTGCTGTTGGTGGAAAACTATTCAGCTGAAGTTAACATCAAATCAGCTTTGGAGTGCTACATTTTTTTTTCCCCCCTCCCTGCGGCTAAGTCATTCAGATAATAAGGTTTCTCTCAGTAACAGAGTAGACTTAGATAAAGTCAATTTACACTTTGAACACAAAACATTAAAGGCCAAATTCATTAATGAGGATTAACACATCCTGGAGAGGTTAATGAAGGAGAGAGAGGGAGAACGTGACTGTTTTCTTTTTGGTTTCTTCACAACAAAAACATAGAGTATGTATGTTAAAAGTATGGAGGTAAGTTCATCTTATATGTAAGGGAAGTTAGCTGGAAAGTGTCCTGAACCAACGATTCTTAGATTAAAATACTGTACAGCTTCATCAGAGTAATAATACTTTTGCTACCAGCCTCAGAAATTCATTATCATTTGGAGTGTATTCTTTATGCGATGACATTAACTGAATATATCATTGGAAGCATCACCAGAAACTTCAGAAGTACCATAATCATGTAGAGTAGGTATCACTGCTGTCTTTTAATAATAGAACAAACTGCTAGAAGTTTGCTACCAAACATAAAACAAACTCATTAGGAAGGATTTTTTTTTTTTGTGTGTGTGTGGGGTAAAGCAAAGTCATTTTCCCCTGTCACAATCACAAAATGTTAATTAAGCCTCATATTTTCATAAAACGCTTAGGCTGCACTATAATTATGCAGCAAAATTAATGTCTTCATTATAACCTAATCACCTCCTCAATTTCAAAATGTTTTCTGTAACAGTGAATGTACACGGAAGTTAATGAAAAATAAAAATGATGTGTATCGCCCGATGCGTTGTGACAGAGACGGAGCAGTGAAAAACACCTATTGAGGCATTATGTGTTTGACTAATCGTAAATCGACTGTAAAGCCTTATATCTTCCATCTGAGTGTGTCGCAGCATCGAGCATCCAGCTGGGACCGTTGTCGTATGTCTCCATTTATCAATATCTTGTAAAAAAAACAAAAAAAACAATACGCAGGCTTTTACCCCTCTGATGAATAATGAATCACGCCTGACATATTGCTGTTGTCACAGACACATGGATGCTTGTTTGGCAGCTGCAGCTTCTACACTTTAATCTCCTCTCAGCATATTGGAATATTCTGAACTGTCACAGTTTGAATCGACTGGTGACAGTAAGGTCATGTCTTTTAATGTGGTGGAAGACGATTCATTCATCATTCTGGAGAGGAGTGAAAGGTCCTTAATGTTTCCAAACTGTGTTCATTGTAAGCCGATGTATATGAACACAACGGGCCTCTCTCAAACTGCCAGTGATCATCAACTGATGTGGAGCATGTGATGTGTGTATTGGTAGTGGAGAGGATACTGCGGTGGCCGACAGGAGCAAACGCGCTGCAACTTAAGAAAGCATGCAAATTAACAAAACTCAAGCAAATCAACAAAACATCTTCATCAAGCTGACAACACATGGGCAGCGTTCAGACAACGCGCTGCAAATACCACAACACAACGGAAGCAATTTAGTGATTATAACGTTAGCTGTTTTGGTAAATTTTTTATTGATTTAATATATGGTTAAAACTTCCGTTGTGTCGTGGTATTTGCAGCGTGTTTTCTTAATGTGTTGTGTTGTGGTATTTGCAGCATGTTCTCCAAACGCTGCCCTCGTGATGTCAAACTGATGAAGATGTTTTCTTAATTTGCTTGTGTTTTGTCTTTTTGCATGTGTTTCCTTAAGTTGCAGTGCGTTTGTCCCTGTTGGCCACCGTAGGATACATATCAAAACTTTCAAAACTAGAGTACCAGTGCACACCTCTAATCATATCATTCCTTAAAAGTGTGAATCTTTATCAGTTCAGTGTTATACAGGGAGGGAGTTTAGATAATATAGGCCATGTGTCTCCTCATCTCTAACGGAGGCCTCATGACAACCTCCATTTGCTTTTTTCTTGATCTGATAATTACTAACTGCCTGGGGTCCATTAATCTCTTTTGGCTCTTTGGATGTAGTCGCCACAGATGGTCCATCATGATGTCAGTGCATTATGGCCCGTAGCAGCGCAGCCTAACATATGTGAATGTGTTTACAGCAGGCTTTCACATGGGCAGCAAGAACTGGCATTGCTACATCAGCAAATGTCAAAGCGTGTCAACTGATGTGTCAGTGTTTGACCGCTTCAAGGTCAGAGAGCCACTCTTGAAAACGGAGGGAAATATTCATTCAGATGAATCAGCACAAGCGTCTGAGGAGGCAGCGATAGAATCGGATAGATGGAGGATGTCGCGAGGGAGGCCCTGAAAAGAGCTGAGTAAGATGGAGAGATGGAGGGTGAAGAGCATTTGTAGAGGACCCAGAGAGAGAGAGAGGCAAAAAAAAAGAAAAGAAAAGAAAAAAAAACAGAGAGGAAGCTATCAGAGAGTTTGAGCATACAGGAATATGACCGCAGAGAGGAGAAAGAGAGAAAGAAAGCGTTAAGAAAGAAGAGGACGAAATTAAAACTTCTATAAATAGATTGAGGAAGGAATAGAGAGACACAAGACTTCAAACCTAGACATGATTATGAAGGCATCATTCGATGAATTTTATCTCAAAGGGAGACAAATCCGATAAATCATCAGCAATAGCGAGGCAAAATCTGGGAGCGAGAAAATAAAACTGCCTTAAGCTGTGATCAGATGGGATGCTGCAGTGAGCATTGTTATTAACAGGGAGTAATGGCTGAAAGAATGCAACGAGCTCGTCGTTGATACGCAGATATCCCACTATTATAAGCAGGCTAATCTAAAGCATTGCAGGTGACGATGTTGTTGAAAATCTAAATGGACAGCAAGAAAGACAAAAGTTGAAAGAAGTTGAAGCACATTCAGGCCATCAGCCCAAAAAATGCTCCATAATGTCAGGCAAATATGTCCTTGAGATTTTTTTGATACCATTTGATTTCTTTTTTTAAAAGGGAAAATATAAAATAACTGCTGTTTGGACCTTGATTCATACCTTGTAAAGAATATTTCTGAGAATGAAACGTGCTTAAAGGTTTTCTGCTCACCCATCTCGGGATGGTGCCGTCCCTCAACAGGAACGCTGACTGTCCGCCGCAGTAGCTTGTTCCTGTGGGACTCTGAGCGCCTCTCGCGCATCAGCAAAGGGTGTACCTGCACAGACAGAGGAGCACAGGGTCAGTCAAACACATGCTTCTGTTTTTATTACTGCATACTGATGCTCTGTATTGCTTTCTTTTTTTCCTCACTGTGTTCACAATACTCTTCAGCCAATAGCTGTGGAAAACAGCTGTGGCTGTATGTTTGAGTCAGTTTAAAAAAAGAAGAAAAAAAAAGAAAATAGACTTAAATGATTAAAACAGCTGATAACACACAGACAACAAATACAAAACAGATGTATACCAGCTGCCAGTGAGGTTCCCAACATCACATAAGAACAGCTAAGCAGGTCAAATTCAATCAAGAAATTTATTTCAGGTTAATATGGGGTAAGATGAAACCCACAGGTGTCGAGCCACGAAGAAAAACTGGCACAACTCAAAACAAAAAGGACTTAAAAACACAGTGTTTACTTGGCAGCAGGTTCGGTTCACAGGTCGACAAACTCCAGGCAAACGCAAAAGTCCAAAGACAGACATAGTCAACCCTTATGCTGCTTGACGGGATGTATCAGTTACCATCATATTCTATTAGGTCTTAACAGACATCATTCAATAAAACTACTTATCTAGTGAAGGAAGCTATCTGGCTAAGATATCATGCTCCAGAGCAGATGATTGAACCGTCTGTTGGCAAGGGACAAGGTTTTGGAGAGAAGATCACATCTGAGTGAGCTTTGTTTGCATGCTGGTAATAAAAAGAACCTGTTGTGTGAGGTGGATATAACTTTTTATGAGCTTTTTTTAAGAAAGTTATCGGCATTCATAAGCACATATGTGTTTAAATTAATTTGTCATCTCTCAAGGGAAACTCCTTTCTCACGTCTCAGGTTGCTTGTTGGGCTGAGAACAATGACCAGGAGAATTCGACTGGAATATCCTTTATCTGGATTTCTCCTAGGGAGACTTCTCCCTGAAGTCCTGAACCATTGGTCGTTGCCCCCAGTGGCTAAACTGTCATCAGACGATAGCCAAGGGGTTGCAAGATTGTTAGACTGTATGATGAATTATGTTTGATTTGGATAAAGTGAAAACTGAAAACAAAAGAAAAGGGTGAAAAAAATTATGTATGGGAAAAAGGGAGCCATATTTCACTTCTCCGGCACAGTTGGCCCCACAGTCCCTGAATTCATAAAAGTGACACTTGAGGGGCAAATAAATGGGAGAATGTTCCACACTAATCGGACACACTGGTCCTTTTGAAACATCACAGTTACTCAGAAAATACAGCGTGTACTATAAAGTACGGAGCTATAAATTCTGACTGAACACCAAAGCTGGTGCTTTGTTGGCACAGGGGCCCAGAACACCAAGAAATACAAAAAGAAATAAAAAGACTGCAGGAATTCATGATAACAAAACAACACACTGTGATGCACCACTGCCTACGCTTGTTATACCTACTGCAGCTTAATAAACTGGCAGCTGATTGTAGGTATAGTCCTTGGAGAGTAAATTTTAGCCGCTGTCCTCTGTGCATCCTTACTGACACACGATCAAGGAGTCTTGTGGAGATGATAGCGGCCATGTCCGTGTTCTGCTAGGAGACTGCTGTGCCTCAGAGAGCGTCCTATGGTGACTAGCTTCTAAAAGAAAATGCAACATCGGGACATGAAAGAGCTGGTGTGAACACAGAGAGCCAGTGTCAGAAGGTGGGACTAACTGCAGAGCGGCGCGGGATGGTGTAGCCTGGGGGGATTTTTTTGGGGGGGGAAAGCCAACAACAGTGAAGGACACTGGCAGGTCACACTGAGCCATACAGTATGTCCCACAAGACAGCCGAGTGCCACTCACTCTAAAGGAGCTCTGCTAAGACGAAGAAACGCCACAGTGAGTGCTTGTTTGCCAGCGCTTGTCTGCGTCTTACAACTGTATTGTATTTGCAATGTGTGTGTGTCCATCAAAGCGAGGCCACATCAAAATTTCATGCGAGACACTGCTCCACTTCAAGCTGCTAATATTCCCCGCTAACACGCTACAGACGCATGAACTCAAAACACCATAAATGCACACGTCTCCTTCGATAATCTAGTTGGACGAGCCGTGCAGAAGATGCTTCACATCACGGCATCAGGGTCCTGTTTATACGAGTCTCTGTATCCATCTTAATCAGAGACGGGCGCCATAAATCAGCGTCCTGTGTGATTTCGCTCTGCTTTGCTGCTCGTGCACAAGACTGCGCAGTAATACGGCTCTTTCTCGGAGCATATTGCTTGTTGTAATGGAATTACGGCACAACCTCCTTGATGAAAAATATATAAAGCAGCATCCATTCTTTATGAGTCCAGTGTGAGAATGCACAGAGTGTGTGTGTTAATTTAGTTTGCATTTTTGTCAAGGCAATTACCTAATGAGAGGTTTCGCCATTTATCACTTTTTTTTTTTTATCACAGAGTCTGTTGGTACTCGACTTTGATTCTGAATAAAATATGTACTATTGGATGGATTGCCTTGGAATTAAGCTTCAGACATTCATTGTATACAGAAGAAGAATGTGCTGTGGAGGACTTTGACAGTCCTCTAATGCTTCCATTGGGCCAATTCTTAAGTTGATGACAGTCTATGTGATAAACTGTGATAATGTTAGCATAGCGTTAATATATCTTGGTAAATTTGGGCAAGGCAAATGGCATAGCATGCTGTGTTTACGTCCTCAGCATCAGGGGGGGCAGCGATGGCATCTGTCAGGTAACTGTTGAGATTTCAGTTCTGAAGACACTATGAGTCATTAACGATTAGGAGAAGAAGAAAAAGTAAACATCAGTAAATACTGCATCAAAATCAGAATATCTGCAGAAATAATGCTTGTATTTAATTATTCGATGGGTTTATTTAATCACACTTATTATGTAATCATTTAACACAGTAGATGTATTTAACTGTCTTTTATTATCGTGCCAAAAGAAAGGTTATTACTTGTCTAATATTTGCAGTAAAGTCAAGCAAAATTAAAGTAAAAATGTTATATTATCCATGAAAATGATCGCAATATCTTAGTTAAGTACAATCAGTCCTCTATCCTCTTTATATTGCTCCATTTTCTATATTAGAGCTGTCAGGTTTTCACTACATAATTATCAAGGCAAAAGAAATTCACAATAAAGACATTATCTCAATATAGCACATTTTGAAAGAAATGCTGTCATTCATATTCACCTTAAACTCAGTTTATTGTTTTATCTTCTTAGTATAGAATTACAGATGAACTGATTAACAAACAAACATCTGTGCCGGAGAATTTACACAATATTATCATATGTGAATTCACGACATATTCATATTTAATTTTTTTTTACATTATGGTTATTGTTACTACTGGTATACTGACAACACCCTTATACTATACTGTGTTGTTCTACATAATTACTCTGTAAAGAATTATGCCTCTGTGTGAGATAATAACAAGATGGACTTAAAAATAGTGTAAAATGTGAGATTGTACATTTTCTGGGAAATCTGTTGAGGACCTGTTTATGTAAAAAAAAAAAATAAATAACAGGAATGTCTGTTTAATCTAACAATCAAATAAAGGTTGAGTGCAAAATAAATCTGGCCATACAGCAGATCCCTGCTTACAGGGACGAAATATACCCAGATATGAAAGTGATGGATAACATGTATACCAAATTATAATGGTCTCATCGTATTCATACCGTCATGACCATAGTGAGAATATCCCACATATCAGTGTGACATTATTAGACCACTGAAAAAAAAAAACAGCTTCCGTCTGAATTCAACCTTCCTCTGCTTCAATTTAAAGTCTTGTCAGTGCACACAGCATTTTCTTCTCCCCTCTTTTAATTCTCTCTGTCGGATTAATGCAGGAAGTGGCAGCGGAGAGTGGCCGAGCACTCTTTTCCACTAATTGAATATGCTTTGGTGCCAATGAGTAACAGTAAACCTGAATTAACCTCACATTCTACCAGCACTTCATTGATCAGAGGCTAATAAAGCCAGAGTTGCACACTCTAGCTGCAACCGTGTTGTTTTATAGTGTTTCTAAATATACATAACAAGCAAAGTGGTTTCATAATGCCTGACTGAACACTGTGCCAGCTTGACTCTGTGAAGAAGGAACCTGGAGTGTGTGGAGGAGTAGCAAGCTCAGACCCCAGGTAATCTCACTGAATGCTTTTGTCCTTATTGAAGAAATAGCAGAGATTTTTTTTTTTGTTTTTTTTTTTGCAGGGGTTAAAATGATGCTCTCTGTCCAGATTTTCAGCTGTTGCCATGGAATCCAGAGGAGACAAATGGGCTGTATTTACTTTTATCTACAGTACGAGTTGTGAGCCGGTTACCAAATACAGGTTTGTGTCTTTTCCATACAGATCAGTACCTTCAGCTCTTTTTTATGCGATAAAAGCAAAATAAGGAAGTGCAAACCATGTATTTCATAACATGAGCTGTACATAAATAGCTAAAAAAAAAAGGATCTAAAATAAAATATGAGTCTTTGAAAATTAAAATCTTGACAAGCTATCGAGATGCCGACACTAATTTAAGGAGGTAATTTTTCCTAATCACATCTACTTGAACAAGAACAAGCCCACTCACCCCACCCCCCCCACCCACACACACACACACACACACTTCTGCTGCCCTTCCCAGCACAATTCATCACTGACAAATTGACTCATGGAAAAGACCCAGAATGCCCTTCTTCTGCTTCCAGCAGGGGGGGGGAAACACCTGGAGGCTATTTTTACTCTGCGTGTGGCAGGATTTGATTGGTCAGCTGTCTCCGCAGCTGGAGAAGTGACATAGCAATCGCTCTGACGTTGCTACGGGTGGGCATGGTAGGGTGCCAACTACTGTAGCAGTTCCATTATGTACATCCCACTGGACAGAACAAACCACATGCTCACAATTCTTCAGGTGTGGTTTGAAAAAAAAAAAAGCCTTCTGAGACAGAGAAGGGTAGTTTGGTACAAGTGGGATAATTAGGTACAGAGAAGTGCTTGAGAAATATGGTCAAATCTTGCATACTTTCGAACCTCCACACAACTGGCCATCCGGGGCGTAAAGTGAGAGAACTTCTTGGACTACGTGTAGAACATTTCAAATGCTGGCTCAACACGATTCCGGTTTTCTTGGGAGCGGGTTTCAGCTGCTGTTCGATGATCAGAGAAGCATTTTGTTGGGAGCATACTGATGCATGTTGACCTTATCAGTAGGGGTGCTAACAAGTTCGTCCTGTGAATGGTGATGGAGAAAAGGGTTGTGAGGTGTTTAGATACAAAAGCTCACCCTTAGAGATGAGGGTGAGGAGCTCAGTCATTCAGGAGGGGCTCAGAGTGGAGCCGCTGCTCCTCCACATTGAGAGCAGTCAGCTGAGGTGGTTCGGGCATTTAGTTAGGATGCCCCCCCCCCCGGACGCCTCCCAGGGGAGGTATTCCGGGCGGTTCTATGGTTTTATGAATGAATGCAGGAGTAAGAATATTTTTTTTTACTGTGTGTGGCATGTTTTGGCAACTGTGGTGCAACAATCCATTCTGGATCGTAAATTGCTTGCCTGATGGATTTAAGTATTCTTGGCAACTTTTATAATGGGCAGAGCTGAAATTTATCCATTGTCGATTCAAATTTGAACAATCATAAAATTAAAAGGGCTCATTAAATTTTAGTGAGAAGCAAAGACCACATTGTGCAAGACGGGAGCCGGTCCTGACATGGAGAGACGGGATAGGAGAAGGTGGTGGAGGAAGGAAGGAAGAGGGAGGGAAGGGAGTGCCACTGATGTGAAGAGGGAGGAGGGTGTTTTTGTTCGGCTCGGCAGGTTGACTTGAGTGATGCTGCAGGCTGGTGTGCCCATATGCCACTACTGCTTCCTCAGGCCCAGCTGTGAGGAGCAGATGAATATGGTGGGACACTGTGCATGGGAGTGTGTGTGTGTGTGTGTGTGTGTGTGTGTGTGTGTGTGTGTGTGTGTGTGAGGAAGAGAGAGAGAGTGTGTCTGTATGGAAAAGAGTGTGTGAGTGTGTACGACTGGAAGAAATGGGCAATCTATTTCTTAACATGGCAGCAATCAAACATGGCTGGCTGTCCAACTGTGGCTCACATTTGGCCATGCACCTCCACAAATACAGAAATCTATTTACAGCAGCATGGAGACACACACACACACTCACACACACACACACACACACACACACACTCACACGGTCCCATGTATTAGGAGAGACAGTTGGACTCGCCAAAAACAGCATTTGTCCTTCAGACCAACAAATAATGTTCTTTCACAGACAGATGTTCCTCCTCCTGCTGACCTCGAGTTCTGGCTACCGTGTTTATGAAACACACAATGATCTTAGAATAACACACACACACACACACACACACACACACACACACACACACACACACACACACACACACACACACACACACACACACACACACACACACACACACACACACACACACACACACACACACACACATGCACGCACACACACTGATATTTTAGTCTCTTTTAACCTTTCACATGCAGAACCAATGGGTGACAGTTTGCTATTATTTGCATTTGTGAAATCCCAATTTTCATTGTAATAATGCTGTAGACTAAACCTTTGCACACTTGGCTGTACTTCATTTCTCATGTTTTTTTTGTTGTTGTGTTTGTCACACCTCTCATGCATGCTAGGCCCCGTCTTCACAGATTCACCAACTTCATCATTCATCAGGTTCACCAGAGTCATCAGCCACCACCACCAGTGCCTGGACACCAAGGGGGGGATATATATCTTGCCGCTGCTGAGGACAAATACCCTTCGATCTGTCTTTTTTGACAAACCACATATTATCTGATGTAATAAAATTTATATTTACTTCAACCACTGGTTTCTCCTGACTAAACTGTATATTGTGAGATACGTAGGGAACATTAGGTGGAAAAACATGTGGCTATGCTACAGTGAAATCTGACTATGTTCCTTGTATTTACCTTCACTTTTATCACATCGTCATCTTTATGTTCACAATAATTTCTTTTGTCCAGTTGTTACACAATTTTTTGCAGGGGTCAGTTGATATGTCATCTTAAGATGACTCGTTATGTTCCATGGCCTTTACTCAGCACACAGTACCATATTGTACTCAAATGACGTGAAAACATGCTAAATGCTGCTGCAACATGAAAACAGTATTATATGATGTAAAGCAGGAAACTCACATTACACTGAAACTGTGACAGGTTGACATGTCTGCTTTGCTCACCTTCACTTAAGTCAGTTAAATGCATGGTGAGCAGGTTTAAGTGTAACTTTGTTATAGTCTGAAATATGAGGACATGACAGAAACAAAAATCTAGTTGCTGTAGCTGCATTAAAAGTAAATTATTGAGAGGTTTAAATTGTTTTACTAGCAGTAAGCTGCACTGAATAACACCACCAAATAAGAGTTTAGAACCTAAATGTTAGCTGAGTTGGTTTATTAGATGCATTAAGTGCATAGGAAAAGTTCAAACCACCTATAAGGGTTCACATTCCACAGAGACAGACCTGACCAATACAATTCTTCTTAATAAAACTGATAAATGGCAGATGGTTGCTTTTAAGGTCATCCAGATCTGGCAGTTGCTCCTGCTAAGTTGGCAGGAGACAAATTAGGCCTAGTTTTCCTCATTCTTTAGGTGCCTCCAAGGTATTGCAGAGAAAAAGAACAGTTCAGTATCCACAGGGATAGGAGAATTAATCCAAACGCCGAGATAAAAGCCATTTAATCCCTTGCATGTACACGGTGACCTTTTGAAAAATGTTATATTTCTGAGTGACTGACGATTTATTCAAACGGAATGTAATAGTAACTTAAATACAAAGAGTGTCTTGTTCACGTTGCCTCAGGGGTTCAGGTCAGCCATCTCACTAAAACAATCAACCTTTCTCTTCTCTTCTTCGAGTCACTGCCCACCTACATTTATTACATAATTAATCCTTCCAACTCCCACGCGACAGACACCTGAATGTGTTCTCCAGGGTCACAAGCAAACATAATATCCACCTCCTCATGCACTGTGACAATAGCGGTGTACAGGCTAAAGCCACTGAGGTGCTATGGCTTGTCAAGCACTAATGCATTCAAAATTCACCATTAAAACCACAAATGGGGATGTAAAGGAAGGCTTTTACCAACGAGGAAAAAAATGCACTCAGCAATCCAATTTATTCTCCTTGTGTTTTAATGTCCATATTTCCCAGCTCTTACAGACTAAGCAGGGATTGTGCTCCCCATCAGTTTTTCTTGCATAACACTGGCACAGTTGGGGGAGCACAGCCAGGGCCACATGACTTGGGGGACAGGGCACTGGTGCGTGGCAGCCGTAGATGAAACTCTGTCAAGTCAGATTAAAGTGAGATGAGAGGAGGAGGAAGAGGAGGAGGAGGAGAGGATGGCAGGCAGCCATCACTGCCAGCCCTCTCACTCCCCCCACAGGACAGAGAGAGGCAGCAGAGATCCTCACAGATCTGAATCTCACAGATCTGTTAAAAATATTATGCATTCTGATCATTGCCTGCATTGATTTTTACAATCCAGATTTTCTCGAGCAGTCCTCTCAGTGACGAGATCTATAACCAACCTTCCCTCATCGACGCCCTTAAAATTCTGCCGAACTGTGTAAGATGTCAAAATGGGTGAAATATGTTCCACCTATTGCATTAGAGGTCAAGCTAATATTAACAATTATCAGTCGGTCTATGAATTCATGAAAAATGTTTCTCAGAATGTCACGTTCATTCATGAAAATGTATTTTAAAATTCCATTAAGCCCAAGGTTTCTGTCTTTAAATGACTTGTTTTGTCCGACCAACAGTCCAAAGGCAAAAGATATTCAGTTTACTGTCACCTGTAAGGCAAAGAAAAGGGTGAGAAGCTCACAAGAAGCTAGAGAAAGTGCATTTTGGTTTGATTTTTTGCTTTTAATCACTTGTTGCAGATAAGTTTTCTGTGGACGGAATAAACGATTGATCAACTGTGATCAAGTGTTTCAGCTCGACTTAAAACTTCTCCTCCTATACTGCAGCCAAAATACGTGCTGCTCAAAACACACGTGGCAATTAAATCTAATGCATTTACAATGTTATGCAATCTAATGCGCGATCCGTGCATAATGTTAAGTTTTCTGTTCCCTCTGCTTCATAAAAGTGTTGATTCAGCTCTATGGCTATTTTTGAGCTGCTGGACTGCATCCATGTCTGCCACAAAACTATTTCTCTTCTAATCCTAATATATGATCACACAGAGAGAGTAACACTAAGTGACATGTTCTGCTGCTTCAGGCTGCGTGCTGGCATGTTTTCTAAGTAACACGTTTCCATTTTTCTTGCTTACACTGCACAGGAAAGACTTTTCTGTCTTTGCTCAGGGGACATGGTGTACGAGGCACGGCGAGTGCGCAATGACAATCCAAGAACAAAAAAATATTAAAAGAGGGCACTCTAATTAAAGGCACGTTTTGTCTCATCATTTTTAATTTCACTGGCGTTTTTTTTGTTGTTGTTTTTTTTTAGGTTTCAAGGGTATTTTACCCAGGATGCACAGTGTCAAAACATGCCTCTCAGACACCCCACCCTGACAGCATATCTATTATCCTTGGCAACTGAAATGAGGCAGAGGTGTTGACAAGTCGGCAAGGGTGTGATCCTGATCCAGCCCTACGGAGCGCCTCCACTCCATCACTTGGAAACACACCAGGAGTCGGGAGTTATACAGTCGAAATATCAACACAAATTTCTATAGTGACACATTTCAGTCACAGGAGAGTAGCCTCGATCCCTGAAGTAGTGACAGATCGGCTCTCCTGCGTTTGTCTGATGGCCATCATTCACAAAAAAACAAAAAAAAACAGAGCAGGAAGTGAGTGGAGCTGTGAGGGCAGAGACAGGTGGCCTGTGGGAGAACCAGAGACTCCTGCCAGTCATCCCATAGAGAGAGAGAGAGAGAGAAAGAGAGAAGGGAGGAGGGAGAAAGAATGGGCAAGTGGAAGGGGGTGAAAGAGTGAGGGCAGGAAACAGAGAGAAGCCGAGATGGAGGGATAGAGGGGGTAGAAAGACAGGGGGGAATGTGTGATAGCGATGAATGTGGCGACAGAAGGATGAGAGGGAGGGAGAAGGGATGGAACAGATGGATTTGATAAAAGGGGAGAGATAGAGTGGGAGGCAATGGGGAGAGAGAGAGCAGGAGAAAAGGTAAGAGCGGTGGAGCCTTGGAGCGCACTGACATTATATAGGGCAGTGGTGGCCGTTATAATTCTATAATATTATAGAGGAGTTCCAAGTTTTCACTTCCCAGGAACCGCAGGATGGATTTGGGTGAGAAAGTGATAAAGCAGCGCTTACTCCTCCCTCATTACCACCACTAATAAGCCTTGAGTAAGGCCCAACTACTGCATAGTGGCCAGTAGATCTGCTTCCAGGTGTGAATACTTTGAGATACTTTATTAATCCCACAGGTGGGAAATTCTTTCTCATATTTGTAACTACCTGAATGTGGTCAGGGTCTTCCTGTATTGGTCTCAGTGGAACTTCCCTGAATTAAAAAAGGTTAAAGAAAAAACTTTTTTTTAAAAACAAATAGGAAGAGAGAGGGAGAGCAGGAGGTTGGAGAGGTGATACTGAGTTCATACACCAATCATGTCAGCAAAAAGACAATCAGAACGGTGTGAAATGACGATCAGCTGATATGAAAATGTGCAGCAGCAGCAGCAGCAGTGAGGTAAGAGAGCGATATCCACTGATGCACCGTATCTCTCTGGAAACGTACAGTATGATTGCTTTTTTCCCCCTTTTTTTTTTTTTGCCAAAGCCACTGAAGCCATCTAAAACAAATGGAAATAAATATTAGCTTGAGCGTGTATAAGTGTGTGTGTGTGTATGCAAAAAAGAAAAAAAACAGGAGAGGAGAGAGACGTCCGCTCCACATGAGGTGAGTGGCAAGCATAAATATGTAATGCCTCACGCTGTCGCCGAGACGACGGCGATCCAGGCATCCGTCCTCCATGCAATCCACCCACAGCTGTGCATTATTGGCACAATTAGACAGGACCAGGGCTCTGATTAATTGAACCGGGCTCTCCATTCAATCCCTCCAGACCAGTGCAGGTCTCTTATCAAGGTAACAGCATGCTCTACCCCTCTGAGTGATGATAAGTTGAAATACTATTGGCAGGTGTGGACACACAACCACAGTAAAGTCGCCACTGGTAGGCTTTGACTTGGCCACATGAAGATTCAGTATTTAATTGACTCGCAAACATAGTTGAACGTAGGAATTTGTCCAATTGCAGGGCTTAAATCAAGCGCTATACACAAATACATAATGTATAATAGATGACATCAAACAGTGAGAAAGATAACAATAAAATACAACAGAAGCAGGATAAATAATTATATGAATGAACCACTAGAATTAATGTCACCACATACCTGGACGGTCAGAGTTTGGGGCTTTAAAGCAAATTAAAACTATATCAGCCTAAGAACAGACTGGCTAAATTTAGTATAAGGCGACATATGGAGTGTAGAGGACTCCATTCTATTTATGGTGGTGTTATTAGTGTTGTTATGAATCAGCAGACTTGGCTTTAAGCTGTGTGGTTTTGTGTTTAGAGGCAGTTTCATTGCAAACCAGAGGAGGATAAGTTGAAGAACAGTACCCTCTCCTGGCCTACAGAGCAAGATGAGATTTTACTAGCAACCAGAACCAGGTAACGGTGATGCTGTGTCTGGTGCATCGACACACAAAACGTGTGGAACACAAATAGTCAAGTTAATCAACACCGACATACTGCTGTGCCTATTTCAAGTAACCTGATAATCAAATAAGAAAAAAACAAGGAGCAACTCAGGATCTCAGGACAGGTAAAAAGAAGTTATTTAAGTTGCCCCTGTGAAATGCAATTCTTCCAATTCCATTTTCAAAATGTATAAATAAAATAAAATAAAATAAAATAAAATAAAATAAAAAATAAAACAAAACAAAACAAACAAAAATAAAAAAATAAAATAAAATAAAAATGAAATGAAATGAAATAAAATAAAATAAAATAAAATAAAACAAAATAAAATAAAATAAAATGGAGGGAACCCACTCCTGTAGCTCCCTCCTCACTTCGTTCATGGTGAAGGATAATAACTGAGAGAGAGAGTTCACTCTCATTATTCAGCAATTGTATTTTTCTGGTTTAACAGCAAAATATTGTGGTTTAACTGTGAAGCTCCACAATGTGAAACACAATACATATAAATGATAATAAATACAGGCTAAAAAAAAAAGAACACTGCCTTCATTTAAACATGCACAGCTGCATACGGCAGATGAATGCATAGACTTACACAAAAGCAATCCCTCTTAATTATCACTTAAACTAGGCCCAAAGTGAGGTGGTGTCCGTATCTGTATAGACCCTGCTCTCTGCCTGTATTTTATTTGGTTGTGTTTCGGTTGGTTTTGGGTGTTATTGTTTGGTCAGTGGGTTGTGCAGGCCTTACACATCCACTCTATAAACATTTAGTAACCAGATTACATCGCTGTCTCTGTACTCCTCTGCTCTCTGCCTGCCCTGAATGCATAAAGAGCTGCAGGTCTGTGTTTGACCAAGGGCGGGGCTAAGCTACACACACACACACACACAGAGAGAGAGAGAGAGAGAGAGAGAGAGAGAGAGAGAGCATAAAGGCCAACAGCTATGATCCAGTTAAACAGTGGAGAGGATTACCAAAAGTTTCAAACTTTCCACAGAATTAACAAATTAAAGCCCTAAAAGCAAGCCTGAGGTGACAGTGATCCAGGGTAGATTCTCTCTCTCTGACCTCCTTTTTAGAAGATAGCTAAAAAAGTAGGGTCATTTAAATAGAACAGATGGGGGGGGGGACTATTTTATAACGAGCCCATGCTGAGGATACAGGCAAACTATGTTTTGTTAAAAAAAA
This sequence comes from Chaunax sp. Z400, assembly GCA_037577475.1. Lineage (NCBI taxonomy): Eukaryota > Metazoa > Chordata > Actinopteri > Lophiiformes > Chaunacidae > Chaunax > Chaunax sp. Z400. The sequence goes on from CM075190.1 coordinate 26,955,962, forward strand.
AACATGGGGAAGTTGTGAAAAATATCTGTGCCAATGTTTGTTTGTTTATTTTCACACACCAGAGTAAGGATAAACTTTTTAAAACTTACATTAAGTAATTTTGGGTGACGTAGACTTTGGGTATTATTTTAGGCTACATTCACATTAAGAGGTTGAATGGACTCAATTCTGATTTTTTTTTTTTTTGCCTTATTGTGGAACAAATCTGACTTTTTCAGGGCAGCATGAACAAAACAAAAAATCAGATCTTTTCAAATCAAATTTGAGAATACATATCAGAATCATGTGGCTTTTTGCACACAGGCATGCGCTGAGCGCTGTCATCATCAGCCAGCAGTGGCAGCGACGTAAACTGAAACGACCAGCGAGGAGAGATGACGACAACACTAATCCAGATTGTCAGCTGTTCAAGATCTGCTTGTGAACAGCTGACCAGGTTTTTGCCATCCTCCAGAGCAAAATGTCATGCATACATTCCCTACTAGTGCATCCATTTAGGTTAGAATATCCCATGGTTGGTCGGTGAAGTAGATGACTTGTGCAAAAATCCATCAATGTGCGCATGCCTGCTGCATTGGTGGACAGATGCATTCACATTGGAGCTAGATACAAATCACTCAGATTCATACTGGAATAAGCTATCAGAGCCCAACATAGTCAGAATAATTATCATAAACATTTATATACATGAAATGCAGCTCAAAGTGACTTTGGCTGTAACACATTGCTTTTACTAATAGTGAGCGGTTTAGACTCAATAGTCACACTTGTACGAAGTCCTTTTTCTGTATATTGAGATGAGTCTTTTTTTTTACCATAATTCAGTATATTAAGTGTTATGTTTAATATAAGAGGGAAACAATTCTAATATATCTTATATTTCCTTTAACATGTAGTTAATGTTGTTTAACCTTTATTTAACCAGGCAAACTCAGACAAGAAGAATTTCTAAGCTTGTGTTTATATCAATGTTATATTTAAAGCTTGTTGTGCTTAATTTAAGTTTAAGTCACAAAAATGACAACTTGGAATTATCTGTGATTATTTAATTGAGACTTGTCTCCCTACAGAACTGACTTGACCTGAGAATGAAATAAAATATGACTTTAGCAAAATGTCAGAACAATAAAAAAAAAATTTTCAAAAACACAGAAAGGCAGACCTTTAATGTTCATATATAAATATTAGTGTTGAAATTATCTTACTATCGAAAATCACTTAATTGTGATTAAATGTGTTAGAAATAAAACAATTGAAATATAATTATTTTAGTGTGGTGGCTCTTCTCTAAAGTCTTCTATCAGTGCAAAGACTTTTTCTTTTTTTTTTGTCAAATGTTAAATGTTGTGTAATTATCTAAAATACTGCTGTCATTGCAAAGCCAGCAGCAGCATTTGTTGGTGTGTGGAGAACAGTACCTCCTCCTGGTCCAACATGTAGAGCTGATTTCCAGAGCTTACACGGAGAGCGGGGTTCCAGCGGTCGTGGTGTGGACGGTCGTGTGAGGGGCGGTCGTAGATGGGGCGCTCGTGTGAGGGGCGGTTGTAGGAGGGACGGTCGAAGGAGGGGCGGTCGTAGATGGGACGGTCGAAGGAGGGACGCTCGTAGGAGGGACGTTCGTGAGCGTAGGGGGGAGCGTGGAAGGAGTGGACGTGGGTGCGATGATGGTGGTGATGATGATAGGAGGGGGGGACAGCACACCTTGCATCTGGACAGGAGAAAGGGAGGAGAGACGGGTCGGGGGAGGGAGAGAGATAAGGAGAGAGATGGAGGAAAAAGAAGGTCAGTTAGGATCATTGGTAGCAGGGCTGTGATGCTGTGACACACGTCTGTCCTCATAACATCAGGGTCAGGCGTCATTTGACTGCTTGAAAGAGGTCATCAAGCATTCGCTATAATTAGACAATGCAGGGCAGTGACATGACAGAACATGATTCTGGGATGGTAAATGATCAGGATAAAATCTATATTATTTTTAGATGCACAAACATTTCCAAAGAAAATAAGCTAAACACAATGAAAGGATGAAACAGGCCTTAAAAACTATAGAAATAAATAAAGGAAGAAAGAAAGAAAGAATAAAATAATCTGGTTCAAAGGAATGCTGTGATATTTTGAGTAATATGCTAATTATTATGCTATCAAGAGCTAGATGAGAAGATTAATGCCAGTCTCCTGTCACATGTCTCTTACATATGAAGCTACAGCCAGGCTAAGCTAAGCTTATCCTCGAAACAGAAAGAAACAGCTAGCCTGGCTCAGTCCAAAAGACAGATAACCTACCCATAAAAACACAGCATGTTGTCTTTGACAGTTTGTTGTTCACATTAAAGTCCCCCTCCACTCAAAAAATGCATTTTTGATTTTGTTTCTACACTTGAATGTTTGAGATCCGCTGAGCAGAATGTAGCATCGGTATTGTGGACTTTGGCTTTAGTGGACTATTTTCAAAGTGTAAGTTTTCTCTGTGCTTACTGAAAGATCACATTTAAAAATCGGGCCTGCAAGCATGATTTGTGACATCACAAACAGTTTGGAAGCCAATCCTGGATCAATATTCAGCATGCATAAGTCTGATGTGGATATTTGAAGCCTGCAGAGTATATGCACTGAGAATGAACTTTACAGTGAATCAAGAATCATCTGGTGTCCAACACTGACACTTTTGAAATGACAATAATTATATATTCATATATTTTAGAATTTTAAATGAGGGAGAGGATGTTATTTTAAGAATTTGAACAGGATGCCTGAACTATGACCAAATAAAACCAACCTAAAAAAAAACATCAAACACAAATTAGCAAAGGAGACTATTTTATATCCATCGAATGTCCAAAGGGGATCTTTAAGCTTTACAGGTGCTGGTAGGGATATTATTTTTATGTTTGAACAGAGCTAGGCTAGCTGTTTTCTCTTGTTCCCAGTCTTTATGCTAAGCTAACTGTTTCAAGATGTTAAAGTACTGATCTTTTCTTCTAACTTTGAGAAAGAGAGCATTTATCAAAATTTCCGACCTTTCCTTTAAAACAGGCATCATCACAATAAAAGAATGAAATAGTCATTTTTTTTAAATCGATCCTGCATCCACAACATTTATCAATATTGGCTTTTTTTCAGACACACAAATAAAGTGCAAATGAGAGAAGATTAATGGTCATAAAATACAAAATGATTATATGGACAGTTCAAAGTATAACCCAATGAATCTGTAGGAGCAGTCTGAGTCAAAAACAGCTGGACAGGAGGAATTCACATGAAATGGACAAAACAGTAATGATCTAGTAGCCCACATAAAAGTGTTGTTGTTTTTTTTATTCTCTGGTCTAGAGGAAATGTTCTTGTGACAAAAACTTGGGTCCCAAAAGGCTGAGAGATATTTGGTAACCCTCCAAAATAAAATACATTAAAGAAGGTGCAGCTCCCTTTACACTCCTTGAGCTTCATTCATAAGATGAAGGCACACCCTTTGGATTGGAAATCAAGCCTCTATCTCTCTTCACGTCATAGCCACAGCTAAAAGTGATAATAGTCTAATTGAAGAAGTCTTAGATCCAGCTCACCACCAAAATCTAATCATCTGTTCCTTGGCCTGAGGCTGATCTGTCCACCAAATTCAACAGAAATGTGTTCCTGTAGGCTCCTGTGATATCCTGCCGTCGGACAGAGAAAATAAACCATAATCTTCACGGTGGGGGCCACGAATTATGTGTGACATTATCCTGGATTCCAAGGATCATTTAAGAAGATGAGGGAAAAAAAGTGAAAATTATATCTGAGGGCTCTGTGCCATGGATAATTTACGAAACAGATCACACAATATTAGAGACATTATATAGATTTTTTTTTCCAGCCCTCTTAAATGAAAAATGTGGCTCAGGACCTTTGGTAAACGAGGCACTTTGTCTTGTTTTAACACATCAGAATAATACTAGGTCCATGCAAAGGTGATAACGCCTTTTTTTTAGTGCACTTATAAAACTTTTATATGGAGTGCAATTCTTAATAATAAAGATTCTTTTTTTCCCCCCATTTTAATACATCTGCTTCATTTGTGTCTTTTTCTAAATCTGGAGGACTTCCCTTGATGCATCTGTTGTTCTAATATTGACCTTGCATCTCCCCTCGCTCCTCTTAAGCTTTAAACATTTTTCTTATTGTTTGTGCGTGATGCAAAAGGCAACAGCAGAATTTCTGACATGCTTCAGATTGGGGAACAGAGCACTTTATAGTTTTCAGCAAGGAATACAAAAGCAAACATCGTTAGGCAGTTCTCACACTTCATCCTGCCTGACTCTTCAAAGACTCAATGATCCTTTAGAAAGTCAGTCCAATGCACAGTCTTCAAACATTGCCAACAGGATGAATCAATTGTTTAAATCATCATTCCACTTGCATCAAGGTTACAGGCTCTGGTCCAGACGGGGATTCATTTGTATTCAAAACAAGCAATTTTAACATATTTGCTGGGGTTGCTTTTTTTGTAAGTTAAAATAAAAGGGAGAAATGGGATTTCTAAACCAAAAAAAAAAAGAAAAAAAAATTGGGGTAAACAGGCTGAGAGAGACCTCTGCAGTGTGTGAATCAGTCAAAGTAACATTTCCCCAGTGGCTCAAATTCACACAAAACAACATCTGGAGGCTGTACTACAAGGCCAGAACACACACGTATACACATTTTCACACAATCACACAAGCTCACAGACAAAGAGAGAGAAAACTAATATTTATTTGACCAAATACGTGCATACTCTATAGACGGGGAGGCTAACCGTGGCTCCGCGCTCTCTCTCCTCTTAAAAGTAAGCCACAATCAATCACTTGCCACCCTCAACGCAGCACCACAGCGTGTCACAACCGATTATTTGACCGCACCATCGCCTCTCAGATTGTTCCCCTCTTGTGACAGGACAGAAGCCGATGGCTACGCCGCCTCTCTGTCCTCAGCCACGACAGGCAATCGCCTAATTGTGGGCGAAAATCAGAACTCAGGCGATCTCAGTCGAGTTCCTGTTTGAATTATGAATCGAGCTGCTGAAATTTTGATGAGCTCCAAAACAAGCACGGCTAATTAATAGGGACGGTTCGAGGAATGGAAAGGAGACACTCACGTTCATGAAAATAAATGTCAATTCTTTGGAAAAGGCCCTTCGTGCTAAACAGTCACAAACTGATACACTTACACAGGTACATTATACTGTTTTTTTTTTTATATTATGTAATATTTATCATCTGGGTGGACAGAGCCAGGGTCATGAATTTGGACCACTGCATTAAAGGGTTACGATATACTTGCAGAGCCTTAGTTCTCTGCAAAAAATGTTTAAAAATGCAACAAAATGAGGAGAAGAAGGCATGTGGGATGGATAATAGACACAAAAAAAGGACATAACTCATTCAGGAAATTTTTGACTCCTGCCTAATTGATTTTGATCTATTTTCATGTTGAGCAGGGCTTTCTGGGGCTGCAGCTAATGATTATTTTCATAATTAATGAATATACATTTTCTCTAATTGGCAGCCTTAGTCTATCAAACATCAGACAGCTGTGAAAAATGTCCTTCATAGTATCCTTGGGCACAAGGTGACACTGTCAGATGTCTTGTTTTGTTTGACCAAGAGTCAAAAGCCTAAAAATGTTCAGTTCATTACAACACGAGACCACGAAAAGCAGCAAATTCTCACATCTGAGGACCTCGAACCATCCATTGTTCAGCAAATCTGCATAAAAAATAACTGAAAAGTATTTTCTTTGTGTTGACTAATTGATTAATTATTGCAGCTTTTTAGTTTTTCTCATGGTTTGCAACATCAGGAACCCACAAGATTTTATAGAAGCTTCAGTTTTAGCCTTTCTATCTACATCATTTTTATGACAACGTAGAGTTACTCTAACAGGATGTCTTCCTTACTCGGATAAATCCCAGTGAAGCTATGACAACACTGCTACTATTCTATCTTATCATATGATTAAAATACTACTTTAACCTTTGCATTGGAGTCCAGAACACAACACAATGAAGCCTAAAGGCTCATGTCAGTGTTGGTTCTCTAGGATTGGTCACATTTATGCAGTAAGCCATAGATACTCACATAAAGCTCAGGCAGGAAATACAGTGTGTCGTTTTTGTAAAATATGCAAATTTGACTATGACTAAAGACTATGACTGGAATGTCTGAACTTTATTCATGACGTGGATTTAAAGCTGAAGAAGCATTTCGAGGTGCAGGGCTTTCCACCTTATAAATATCCTCTGAGCTGCTGTTACCTTGCACAGCAGGTTCTTTGGTAATTTTACCTTCAAAGGCTACAGAACAAAATACTTTTTGATAAGGGTTGTAAAAGTGTAGCCTGCATCAAACAATCATTTTCTGGTTGTTTGCATCCCCGTATATTTTATGATTTAAGAGGAGACAGGTAATTACGCTGTTGTGTGCTGCACGCTGTTGACTTCTTCCCCTCTTTTCAGGCATTGTTCTTCGCTCTTGATGGGTGCGTCAACTTCAGGCCAGACTGTAAAAGCAGATGAGGCAGATGCTGAAGCGAGCAAGCAGTGTGACTCTTTGATTATTATCACAGGACTTCAGAGAGATGAGACGCTGCGTGGCATGCTCTCCCAAAAAAAAGCACCTGAGCCTGTTAATCCAAACTTTGCCACTGAGCAGAGCAAAGTCAAATTCACTGGAGGATAGCAGTGTGAGTCATCCACAGCCCGATCTGCGTTACTCTACTGTAGGCCTACCTCTCCACCCCCGAGGCTGCCTATTAAGGGCCTGTGAAGCGCAGTGGACAGAATTTCAATGAGCAGATTCTTCCGTCTGTCCGTCCGTACGTTCAGGGTGCACATATACGCTATTTGGTACAAGCATAAAATGCTGAGAAGCCCTCTTTTCTCTGCTCATCTTCCTGTACCTAATGTCTTTCATTCACTCTCTCCGGTCTGCCCTCCGTCTCTCCCTTGCTCGGCCTTTGTTCCTCTCTCTCTCTCTCTCTCTCTCCTCCCCTCTCTGTGGGCTCTTTTTCCTTTTCTGCCATCCTTAGCAGTTTACAAAGAAGACTGCCATGCACCAATCGGATGACTGGTCAGCCTTAGTCAACGTTGGCATTACTGGAACCCAACAGGGCTAATGTTGATTTATACACATCGCTGAGTTCCAAAACAGAGCTAAAAATAAAGCGTGCAATATCCCGGGGCCGCCCGGGGCAGATAATGTACTACTGCAAGCATGGCAAGCCAAAGCAACTTACTTTCTAGGCAAGAAAGCACCACACAGTGCACATTTCATTACCGTGACCTGAGCCGCACCAGCGTCATACATCTCTGCCTTCGATTGGATGGCTGGAAAATATACCGATGGAATACAGATGTTACTTTGAATAGACGCAGCGCGGCACTTTGACAAGGCGTGAGTCAGAGTCGTGTGTATGTGCACGAGGCTGCTGCTGTCAGTGCTGAGTCGAGGGGGATGTCAAGTGTCAGAGGAGGGGTCACAGAGGCCCATAAGTACGAGGCTTCTCGCTGAACAAGCAGCTTGGTCAGGACCACAAGTTTGGCGATGCTGTGAAGGAAGAACTCCGGCTCATTAGACTTAAGATTAGTTTCAGCTAAGGTTGGGCGTTGACATGAGCACGAGGCACAACAAATAATAAGAAGAATAATATACATTCAGAGGCCACGATTTGCTTGATTTAAAGATAATCTGTGTAAATTTTCCTGGTTCGTTAAAAAAAAAAAAAAAAAAAAAAAATCGAAATATGTCAGTGGGAGTTTGATGGTTTTGTTGATCAACCAATTACTCGGCTCACAGGGTGGTGAGGCTTTTCATAACTCAGTATCCAACCTCTGCTATATAAAGCACTCACAATCGCACCACCCTCCACAGCAGCCGCCTTCTAAATAGCTAAAAGATGAAGTGCTGCATGGTGTTAAATCAGCCATTGACCAATATTTCAGTTATGAAAATAACAGCGACGGTGCCATTATACTGCTCTATGCATCGTGACACTGCTGCTATACGCCACACGATCTCTACGTTAATTAAGGGATCTCTATTGTAAAAAAAAAAAAATGCAACTTTATTTGGGCCAATTAGAGGCTGTGATCACTCACCGGTACCGGCAGACTATAGTGGGAGATTAAAAATGTCTGTTTTGCTGCAGTTTCAGCTGATTACTTCATGTCATTTTAATGATCACATTTTACCAGCTAGTTTGTTTTTCTGTAATTATAGCGGGTAGAATGTGGACTTTGACACATTTAATGCTTAAACACCTGTTACTGTGACTGTTGCATTACTATTTGTAATGATAGCTTGTTTAAGCCTTTGTCTGTTTTTTATAACTAGTGGGCTATTGTCTACCAAATAATATATCAGCTAGTTACAGGATTCATTCAAGATTCTACTGTACGAGTGCTGATTAAACCCACATGGATAGCACACATTACGCCTATTTTAAATTATTTAGACTGGTAACATGTTAGCTTTCATAAAGAAAACACTTGTATTAGTTCATAAGGCACCACGATCTGGTTTAAGAACTTCTTCTCTCTCAGCTGTTCCTCAAAGCAGAATAATAGCATAAGGTTAATGGACTGTACTCACACAGCACCCATTCACACAAACATTATTACAGTGGTGGCAGGAGCTACCATGCAAGGCGACACCTGCTCATCGGGAGCAGGAACCATTCACACAATTACTCGCACACCATTGGAACAGACTGGGAGCAAATTGGACCAAAATTGGGGTTCTGTATCTTGCCAAAGGACACTTTGACATCGCTATGGTGACTGCTATGCTCCAAGCCCGTAAAAGAGATGTTACATGATATTTAATTTAATATCATGTAACATATTATATTGTAATATATCATAGTTGTATTTGTATCATAATTTTCATTTAATTCTTGTTTCATCTTCTATTATTTTGTCTTTTAGTATTTTTAATTTCTCATCTTTCCATCTTTTAAAAAAAAAATGTCGATCACTTGAAAAATACTTTGAATTGCACAAACTTTATAAATAAATAAATCTAAATAAAGTTTGATTGATTGATTTATGGATGGTGACAGAACAGCGAACCAGAATCTAATATAAACTAAATGAATAATGACACACTAAAACACGGTTACGGGATGAACGTAACAAAGTTCATCAGTCTGCTGTATAGGTCAGTTAGCAAATGTGGCAATATCTTCAATTAGCTTTATTAAGCTGGGTTATCTGTATGAAGTATCTGAATTTTAAGATGTGACCCTGGCTCACGGATTACAGCTCACAGATTCTACACATCCTAAAAAGCAACACATGGCTCTCCGGACTATAAAGTGGCGTTAGAGTGGGATGATCTAAAGCAGGAACAGAATGACATCGCCATTTTTCTTTCTTACCCGGCCTCAGGACAGATATGTCTTCACATTTATTTATTTTTTTCAACCGTGTTGTAAGATGGAACAAACTTCAGCAGTTTGTCCACTGACACTTTACAGCCTTGCATCCAAATGGCTCTGTGTGGGAATGACATTTATTTCTTTCACAAAAAAAACAACCATCAGAGAGAATGTCCCTAAGAAAAAAAAAGATTTATTTTTGGCAACCTTCTGATGTCAAATCCTGTGACTCCTGCATTTAGGTGAATATTGTGCCAACTATAAGCTAAATTATAAGTACGTAAGTAAGGGAATTTAGTCATTTTATGCAGCACTTCTCAATAATTTTACATTAACAATGGATCAAATGTCTTTGTGTATCGTTGGAGGAGTCCTTCGAAGAGACTCATTAACAGAGAATTATCTCTTGACTTAACTTGCAGTTCTGCTAGGTTTTTAGGAAATATGCAACTTTTCAACTTTATTTCTCCTGATTCTGATTTCTCTTACCTCAACTCAACTCCACAGTACCAATCAGTACCAATCTCATACCAGAGAATAATGTTTAAATCTGTATACTTCACTGTGCAAAAGAAGAAGAAACAGTTAATTGACATTGACAAAGAAAACACATTTAACATAGATTGATCACAATCCCGATATTTGATCAGCTTGATAAGGTCAGCATTGGAGCTATTATAGATTCCGTGTATCAAATCTGTGCATCCCTACTTTTAGTCTCAATGCTTTTTTTGTTTTACAGCCTTCCAATTACATTTTCAACCTCATTTCCAGCAGCTGCTGTTACGACCTGCTCTTTTACCTAATGACAGACTAAGTTAGCCACAAGCTGGTGAACACAGTGGATCATTCAGCAGACGAAAATCCAGATATGTTTCCTCAGGAGATTTAAAGCAAACCCTCAGATCACACTTACTACCACTCAAATATATAATACATTAAAGTCACAGTATAGCTCCTACCATATGTATGCATCACCTTCCCTTAAGCACTGATATCTACCTTCCATCAGCACTTTATCCTCTCCTTCAGAACGCTCCTCCTCTTCCTATTGTGCTCCTTCTCTGAGTACTACACACATTCCCTTCAGGGATACTACCGAACTGAACCGTCAGACTTTTGGATAAAAATAACACTTCCTAATGACCGTAAGAGGAGGGAAAAGACTTACTTTAACTAGCTGCCACTACAATACAGAAACATATCAGAAAATGTGTCTGTCTACACCCGTTTTCATGAGTTTGTGTTGCAGAGAACGACAAAAAAAATTTTTTTTTTTAAACTGCTTCTTCCCAAGAGCTTGGATCCCTTTTTTAATTTCATCTACAGCAATCAATCCGGGAGGAGAGATGTTCAACGAAAGGGGGGGGGGGGGCTGAAGGTGTGCTGTGTGCTTGTGTGTGTGTGAGTGTGTGTGTGTGTGTGTAAGACAGAGAAAGAGAGAGAGAGGGGGGGAGAAATGGAGAGAGAGTATTCTCACCTATCAGATCATTCACCCAGCCCTCACGCGGCGCCTCCCGGGTTCCCCATTGCTCACCCAAAGCGTCCACACGGCGTCACTGTTGCTGCGCTGCTAGCGCTTGAATCCGCCCCCAACTCCACCACACAGGAAACAAGGTTACTGCCCAAGAGATGTCACTTCCGAAACACCCACTCCCGCTCGCTCGCTCGCGCTCGCTCCCTCACGCCCCCAGCCTATTGCCATGACAACCGAGAAAAGAATAGAATATAAGTGAGTGTTAAAGACACAGAGGGATCACAGAGACAGGGAAAAAGAGGGATGGAAAGAGCGAGAGAGAGAGAGAGAGAGAGAGGGGAGGAGAGAGGGACAGAGAGGAAATCTGGGGAGGAGTGACGAAGAGGAGAGGAAGAGAGCAGACCGAGTGAATGAGTGGGTGGGGAGAGGATGGATGACGGCGGCGGATGAGAGACAGAGAGAGAGAGAGAGAGAGAGAGAGAGAGAGAGAGAGAGAGAGAGAGAGAGAGAGAGAGGAGGCATGTGGTGGGATGGGATCGGGGGGGAAAGGGAAGAGGAGAGAGAGAGGCTGTGGATGCCGTGAAGTAAGAGAGAGAAATGAAGTGATGAGACCGAGAGAGGGAAAGAAGGGAAGGAAGGGAGGAAGGAAGGAGGACACTTTTTTGGGAATAGGGAGCCCACATCTTGTTCCCATAGCAACACAGCCATCCATGAAATACTGACTTGTACCTCCCTCTGACTCTCTTACTCCCTCTGTTTCTGTCTATCCATCCCTCCCCCTCTCCTTTTCTCTTTCCATTTCTAACTATATACACACACACACACCGTGAGCGTAAGTTGGCACTGAGTAAGTATGCAGTAATCCAGGCTCTGCAATATTGTCAAACACATCAGAAGGGATCATATATATATATACCATCAATGTGAAACATCTACGCTGTAAGAGCCAAGGTGTGCAAACACAAAGCAGTTCATAGGCCATGTCATTCAGACCCATGTAAAGACAAAAGTTTAATGCTACAAAGAGACACACTAAATCAAACGAAAGCTCACAACAGTGCATACTTTAGGAGAGGCGTGGTGTTGCACTCAGAGGGAAAAAAAAGAGAGTTTGAGTGAAGTTCAGGTCCAGCATGTTGTCTCATCTCTTTAAACCTGGTGTTTTCAAACGCCACATGAAACCAGATGCAATTGTCAGCTTGAGAGATGATTGATTTGGGCTAAAACTACGAGTTTTAAAATGAAAACACATCTGAGAGAGTGGAGTTACAAAGCAGAGAGCTTACAAGACCTCTATAGTCCACTTTTTTTTCTTTCTTTTTTTTATCCTTGCTTGAGGCTATAGCAGCTCAAATAACACACCAAAAAACCTACAGTAGATGCTACCAGCGGGACAGAATCCCAAATCCCTCCTCCAATACAGAGGGAAAGTCTGTCAACCATCATTTTGAAGGACACTAGCTTGATTTGGCTAACTGAGACATTTTTAACTGTCAGGTGAACTTTAGAACACATTTTTGTCTCGATATGAAGGGATTGTTTCATAGCCAATATGGACAGGAGAAATGAATACAGCCACAACCCACATATGAAATATGAATGCTCTGATGGACTTGGGAGAGTCGGGGTGTAAAGCCATACTGGATGTCACCTCCAAACATGACCTAACCTTGGTGGAGATTGATGTGGCCATGATCCCACCATGAATCCCAACACGGTCCAACTTCCACCAGTAACTCCTGGCAGCCTCCTCTCAAATCCAACCCTCCCTTTTTCCCATCCACCCCTCCCCTCCTCCTTCAGCCCATCTGTTTCACTCTCGCTCTCTGGCTTCTTCTCCCTGAATGTGGCCTACTCTTTCGCACCACCTCCTTTCATAAACCCTTTATCTTTAACTCCCCCTTTTGTGTTTACACTGTCACTCTTTACCCTTTCATCTTCGACAGTCCTCTATGTGGGATTATAGAACAAAATCATCTGTCCTAGAATCCCATTTTTACCATTCACCTCTCTCCCGCTCCGGCTCCCTCTCCCTCCTGTCTTCTCTTTCCTATTTTTATTTCTAGATCAGCAATGTTTTCTCTGCCTCTCCACGTCTGACTTGATCTCTCCTTTTCCTATATGTGGCCGCTTGATTTCCCCCGCTAAAATATTAGACTAACACCTAGCAAAGGCATACAAATAGGCAAACGTGTGATTAACAAAATAACTATATAAAAAAACGTTCATTAAATACAAATGTCTCCATCTGCGAAACTTTTGTGTTCAGAACTTTTGTGTTCATCACTTGAGTGTAAAGGGCTAGTAGTAAGACAGACAGCCTAAAGACATTCCTGCCATCATTCATTTGCATTTACTTGCATAAATACTTTGAGGAAATCTTGACCTCATTGCTTGCAACAAGGATTTGCCTCATGCTTAAACAAACAATCCATTCAAATGTTTGATTTTTGTTAAAGTAAATGAAAAGATTCAGACACTGAAGAGTGAATGTGTAAGAGATTATTTCTCTCCTACATTTTAATGTGGCCAAGATTCTGAAAGGGCCGGACAGGAACGTTTTCCAACCATTCAGGCTTTGGCCACGATAGTAAAGGTGGTTTTCGCCTGTTATAGCTGCACTTCTCTCCTGCTCTCTCTCGCTTCCTCTCCCACTCGCTTACACTCACTCCCACAACTCTCTATGCCTCTCTCTTTCACTCACGTTGCTCAACCTCATTCTCTGTTTGCATCTCTCCTACACTTAACTCGTGTCTTTTAACAGTATCTCATTTTTGGGAAAAGTCTCTTTCGAAATGCCGGGCAAATATGTTCTTGCAAACTTTTTTAAAAATGTCACGTTTTTCCCCTCAAGTTGATAAATTGAAGCACATCCTGCATTTTATCTGTCGATAAAAAAAACGAGGAAACAATATTCTTTTTTTGAGAGCCTGTTTGTCTATGCCAATGTTCTCCATGTCCTCCGAGAACAGAAAGTAGATGGCCTGACATGCAATAAAGAGCAGATGTTCAAAAAAAAAAAATAGTGCCTCCATTCATGGGAGAAGCGTCAGATATTCTGTAAGGTCACAGTGAGCAGGTAAGTAAAGACTTCAGAGTGTCCAGGCTGCCTTTGTGCTGTTGTACGCCTACATTGAACAGCACATTGTGGATTGTTCATGTCTATTTCGTAATCAAGTGATCATTCACGTCGCCTTTTTTTTATGTTCAAAGGCAGAATGAATATGATTTTTCTAACAAACAATATATAGACTCATAAAAATATGTATATATATATATATATATATATATATATATATATATATATATATATATATATCCCATTAGAAGTGTTTCAGAATCTGCCCTTTGACTGCATTTTCTTATTTTGCTGTATTTGGAAAGTTGGGCAATGGGTAATGTCATCCCAAGCCAATAACAGCACGCAGGATATGAGGGTGGATCTCACTTCATAAAAATGCAGGGACCGGGTTCCATATCGTATGAACTCATCACTGAAGAAGCTACACCTATGGCGAAGGAGAAGAAACGAGGCATTGTATTCAGAAACTGACAAACCTTACTGATTCTGCCTTAAATTTCCATATGAAACGTACAATTTGTGTTTAGAGAAGCCAAAAACTCTTTTTTTTCTTCTTTTTTTTAGATAATAATAGATGCATTACTTGGTGCCATAATTCATGAATGCTATAGTTTGGGAAGGAAACTCGGCTCAGTCTCTCTAAAACTACTTTTAAATAAGCAGCCTATCCCTGAGGTGTTCAGGAACATAGGATATTGCAGGGAAATTGGTATTGACTATATTTCCTACCTCAAGGTGCAGCAATAATTCAGGGAAAATCCTGAAAATCCTGAAAAGTCCACCTTTTTATGTCTTACTGACTACAGATCTCTCCCGCATTTTGCTCCAAACAGTCTGACAGGCTACTCGGGGAAATCTCCAGGTTACTCTGTACGGCCCTTTTCACTCAGGGCGTGAATAAATAAACACTATGGGAGGAAATGAGACAGTAGACGTCTCTCTCTCTCTCTCTCTCTGCTGCTGCTGCTGCTTCATTCAGAGGTGCAGTCCTGCCTCTTCACCTGGCTGTGAAGGTAATATTCAATGCGCTGAGAGGAGAAAATAAAGATGAAGTAGTTTACATGGACTTTAAAGAATAACTGTGTGCAGTTATCTGGTATAAATGGTCTTGAACCTGTTTTATGTTCAGTCACAGCAACAATAAAGAGTGATGCTATCAAAATCTGCTGCTGCATAACGCAGAATATATATAATGCAGCTAATATAACACTACATCTACATGGCACCCTTATAAGCCCAACACTCAACCATGGGTATTAGTAATATCAACATTTCTCAGAGAGAGAACTGCACTGGAGGCTACAACAGTCAGCAAACCCCATGAATCACAATTTGGCTAAAATTTTTTTTATAAAAAAACAAACATAAGAGAAACCCTCTAAAACAAAGCAAAAGAGGGGAATAAATTACAAATCATGAAGCCTGGGAAAATTACTACAAACAGACAAACACTCTATACATGCAATGTTTGCTTTCCGTGTGTCCATTAGGGTTGGATGCTAAATCAAAGGATTTCTTCACCAAATCGTCTCCTATGTCCTGGGAAACCTGTGAGAACCTGTGATTTTTAAGTGTTTGTATGTTGTATGTTTTACAGGAGCGCCTTCCCAATACTCATTGATACTATACCACATTAACTGCAGACGCTATGTTCTCTATGTTCTCTATATTTTGAAGATAAAAATCCCTCAAGCAAGTCAAATAACTTCTTATTTGTGGACGACCTCTGAAGGCACCGCAGAGCACCGAGCGGAGATTGAGAGAGCAGAACTATTGATGTCAGGGAGAGGTTATAGATGCCGCTGTCCTCTAGTTAAACTGCTGCTTGTTCTGTTTGGCTTCTCACCTAATATGATTGAGCCATTACTTACACTGGACTTGCCTCGGCCAAGAGCTACATGGTACAAGTGAGCCAATACGTTATCTCCTCCCATGGTAATTGAATTTATGGCGCCAGATCATCTAAACCTCCTATCAATAAAGCGTCAGAGTGCTGTGGTGCAATAAGCTCCTACAACAACTGCTGATAATGTGAGAATTATAATCCCAATGCTTTACTGAGTGCAGCACAAAGATAATGGTCCAGCCTGCACGCTGAGACCATTCACCACACTTTGCAACACCTCAATAATCTAGTGCGCTGTACCCGAATCATCTCAAGAAAGGTTGAGCTTCAGTCTCACACCCCTGCAATCTGTCCTCAGTTTTGGTGTTTCACCATTTTAAGGGCGTAGCCATGTTGTAGCCATGTCTTGTAGCTACTGATAGTCTGCAGCTAGACCTAATGGAGATGATGGCCAAGAAACTTGTGGCCAAGAAAATCAATCTGAACCATAACTGTGTTAGCCCAGCGGCTAATTGTGCTATAGTCACGTTCCTTGTGACCTGATCCCTGTTGTGTTTGTGTTTCTCTCTTTGGTGATTGAAAGCAGGACGAGCCAAGCTGTCCCTAAGAGATAAAGAACAATTATAGTCATCTGTCCTCAATACAGAGATAGACTGGGAACTGTGTCATTGTCTTATTCCCCTCAGGGTTGTCGCTTAAACTTCACACTCATCACACACCTCTGGTCATGTTGCCTCAGCAGTGTCTGACAAACAGCTGACTAACGGACTGAGAAACTGGGTGTTGTAAGAAAATGAAGCGACGGGAATAGTTTAGAAACCTCCTTATTCAAAAGGTATTGTGTGGAATATTCCCAGAATCCTCTTTGTTAATGACACCGATGGCCGTTCAGTGGAGGAGAACCTTGCCAACGTCTGCAGATGAACGTTTAATCCCACCAGCTTTGGTTTGATTGGCTTAATTGTCGAATTGTGATTGGACGATAACTGTGAGCAAGTAAATGCCGTTATAGAGAACAAAGCATAAGTGTCACATATTTTGTTCTAGTCATGTTTAGACATTTAGACTTGGATAAATGTAAAGCTGCTGTTTATCTGGCTTATTTGACACATTTGCTAGCTCAGACGCTATTAATAGGCTTCTGGGAGTAATAATAGTTGTAGCTTGTTGGTTTTTAATCATATTAGCCAGTATTAGTTCATATAATAGTATTAGTATTAGTATTAGTTCATATAATAGGGGAGGAAATCTGAGCTTATTGGCTGACCTTGTGAATTCTTGTGGCCTATCAATAACTAGCACTCCTGCTGGCTAATATAGGATGTGACATATAGTCAGCTCTACATTGGCGTCTTGTTAGTCTAAAAATATAATTTGACAATAACAAAACTTTATCATTTTTCTCCAAAGCTGCATTAGAGCAGTTCCACTAATTATACCGTTAAGTAAGTAATGCATACCAGTTAAGCCCTTTTCATTGATAAGTTCAAACCTATAAAAATCAATGTTTAGACCGATCACGGTATTGGTGGTATTAAATTCAACAGGTGAACCACACTTGAATCGCTTGAACCAAACAGCTGATGAGAAATTTTAAAAAAAACAGCAGCGATCTCACCGTTGTAGAAAACTTTAACAGTGTAAAGTACTCATGCTGATAAAGATGCTGACATTGCATTTTTTTTGTCTTTTAATGACTGCCCTAGTTTGACAAAACTTTGAAAACTAATCACTACATTTTTATTCTTTTCTGAGCTTGCAGATCTATCTTGTAGATCTTTACCTTGTAGGCTTGAGTTAAGGCGTCTGCCTAGGAGTCTGCCCCAGTCTGATTCTCTGATTGCATAATTACCTGCTTAGTAAATCAGACTTTAACTCGAACACCGGTTTTGAGCCAAAAAAAAAAAATGAATGAAAAGCCGAATCTGGCCCTGAGAGCTTATGAATGTTTCTGGCACAGAAAGAGAATGTTAGCGCGGTGAACATCGGTACAAACCTCATTCGCAGCCTCTGTATAAAAATATGTGTAATCATCTTTCAGACACCCGTATCTATCACACCGCCACTTGTTTGGCAGCAGTGAGATGAAGACCATGGGACCGGCATGGTCGGTTCCACCTGGCCCATCTCTCGGCTGAATGAGCAGCCAGCATTTCTTCACATGGCAGGATGCTTCAGATAAGAGCTGCACACTGTGTTCAGCAGGCTCTTCACATACAGACACCGTAGATTACAATGATTCCACTGATATCTGATCCCTTCGGCTGAAGCATCAATGGACTTGATTCAATTTCTCTATTGGGGGCATTCTGAATAAAGTGTGCCTGGACGTATTGTGTGTGGACTGTCTTGCAGAGTTGAGTGCTTGTTAAGCATTATAAAACAATTTTTTTTTATCAATTTGACCAATAATGTCAATTTAGGCAGTTGCCATTTTTATTGACATTTAACTAAAGAGGTTCTTGCACAGCTGAAGCTATTAGGCTGATTTTCCTTTGAAACTGAAAACTGATGATTGTTTGTTTAACTGAGCATTGTGACCAATTTTTTTTAACCTTAATGATATCTGTAACTCATCTGAAGAGAGTGTAGGGCTCTAATCCTGCATGTTGTATATTTCAACAGAATAACTCCTGGATTGTATAACTACTGAATTAGATTGGTCAGGTAAGCATGCAACTGGCCTTTTTTTTTTTTTTAACCTTTATCAGCGTTGGTGTTTACAAAGCTGGCAATGGAACCAGACTCAACACGGCCGGACAAGGACCAAACACAGCCTCTGGGACAGGCGGAGGGCAGTTTGATGACAGGGAATAAAGTACCAAGGTTGATTTACAGCAACTCCGACCAGGACTTTGACTCCTGGGAGATGGAGAAACGGCAGGCGGCGACTGGAGAGCCGTGAATCACGAGAGGAGTGAGAGGGAGGTTGGGGTTATCGGCAGCGCGTTGAGCCAGATTACTGTCACTTCTAACTTAACCGTTTATTTAGACAAAATCAGAGTTTGGAACATCGGCAAGACAAAATTAAGAGTAAGGCAACATTTTTAGACGAATAATAAAGCTATGCCAGCTTGACACCTGGATAATTTCACCGCTGAAATTATGAGATGCTGAGCTTTCCAAGATCCAAATGAAGTCAATAAAGTTCCACTGAGTTAGTCAACAGACAATATATGAAGGAGGAGGAGCTGAGGAGCCCCTGGAGGTGCATCAAAGCCCAGAGCAAGGTACAACGGAGGTTGGGTATATTAACAAATTCACATTCACAACAACAGGTCACCTCGTCTACTAAGACAGAGAAATATAATATCCTCTGAAACATTAACCAGGGCGTTTTGAAAGCTCCCACTCCACAGATCTTTAGACATTCATGACTACATGGCGCACCACAACTGTACTGTCACTTTCCATAAAAGCCCATCAGTGCAAATCCTTGTAAAGTCCATTAACTACGGGGCTGTCAGAGCTGTTGGTGTATGAGACAAAAATATGCTTTCTCACATCCATCTTCCAGCAGGTCTATCACATCCTCTCATTCTTCACAGCTCACTTTTTACAGCAAGCAACATGATGCACGAACCACACCAGGCACAAGGATGCCCACACGTACCGAGAGCGCAAAATATTACAAAACACCTCCCCGACACTGAGATCCAATCGTCTTTAACCTGTCTCCTCTGCTTCATCCGCATCCTTACACTCTGACTGTCAGTGGCTGAAGTGGATTTGCTGGTAGCAGATGGAACCAATAAGGGATAACACGATTCACATGGTGTGCTGTAAAGAAAGAGCAGGTGTTCTTCTTCCACATAAACAATTGTGTGAATGGATGACCAGCAGCAATTCAGCTGATAAAGCGCCAAGTGCGGCTCATGACGAATGCCGAAGCTGAAGAAAGGAGTTCCTCTACTGTCACCTTTACACAAGCGCTGTAATTCATGACCTGTTCTTTTTAATTAGAGAACAGTGTGAGGGTATGTGTAACATCTGAGGAGAGAAAAAAAAAGAAAGAAAAAAGCATCATGTCTCATTGCACTTGCAAATTATTTATTTCCAGTTGATGCTCTCGGCAGTCTATTTGAACGCACCCCGAGTTTAAGAGTTTCTTTACACATGTTTCATTTGTGTGTGTGTGTGTGTGTGTGTGTGTGTGTGTGTGTGTGTGTGTGTGTGTGTGTGTGTGTGTGTGTGTGTGAGAGACCACTTAATGCCAAATATAGAAGGGGAAAAAAATCACTTTTCTGACTTAAAAAGTAGTGCTGTACAATACAGTTAAAATTAATATCATGATATCAGATAAAATATCCTTCCAATATCACAGTATGGAAAATGTACGATGTGCGAGTGAATGAATGAAATGCAACGAACTTTGGATCGAGGACTTTTTTTTTTGACCATTTCTGCCAATTATGCTGAAACTACTTCATGGATGAATGTAAATAAGTTCAGTCAGCAACATACGTATTTCTGTTTGTGAATGTAGGCTTATGTATAAGTGCTCTAGCATGAGTCACAGCCCAGCTCAGTGACTGCGACAAAAAAAAGAAGAAAAAAAAAGAAAAGGGAGACCTGGGAGAACACAAGTTGGTGGTTAAGTAAGGCAATTTATTTTATTTTTTTTTTAAATCAACCAATATGACAAAAGACCAATCTTACAAAAAGAAACTACAGCGTTCACCAGGTCCACCGGGGGGGAGAGAAGGAATCTCCCCAAGGAGAAGGAGAGAGAAAGGCTGCATGCAGAATGTGGGAGGTATTTATGGGCAGAGAGCACCAGGCCCAGGTGCAGCTTATGCAGCTAATGACCCTCCATTCAGCAGCTGCAAACACAAGCAAACAGAGCAACAAGAAGAGACAGGGACAAGTAGTGCCTAGGTGGAGGGGCTTGTCTCACACACACGTATTCAGGCCAGCATTCAGATGCGTTTGACAGCTACCCCTGAAGTATGTCACTGTGAACTAATTCATTCATCCCCATTGCTGTCACTGATGATGTCAGACGCTATGAAGTGATGTCACTGTCAGCTCCCTAAGAGCTCACCTCAGGCCTCTAGCTGCTCGGCTCTGCCACTTAATACGAACGGACATCCACCTCAAAATGAAGCACAGTCACTCTCACTACAAACAAGACATAAGCAGTGGGCTTCCAGTCTGCAGC